>CM051349.1:1450000-1817500 GCA_028015215.1 Gynostemma pentaphyllum | reverse complement strand
GCTTTTTAGGGCTTTTTTCCCGAGGCTCAAGGGAAAGGCGAGGGCTTTTTAGGGCTTTTTTTCTGAATCTTATTATGCGTTTTTATGATTTCATATATCAATCTTTAGCATATATCAATGCAGTTTTCATATATCAGTGCTTATGTTTGTTAAGAATTATGCTATGTTTTGTGTTTTGAATTGTTTTTGGTGAAATGAAGGTAACTTTTCATCTTCTAAATATATATAAACTAATATTATTATATAGCGCGCCTTAAAAAAAAAGCCCTCGCCTTTTTTGCGCCTTGCGCCTTTTAAAACACTGTTCACAAAGCACAAGATGCACTCTAAACCAAGATCTCGTTAGGACAGGAAATGACCAAAAGGTGTCACCTTGGTGAAAACCTCTATCTTTTCTTCTCTTTAATAAAATATTGATCTATCTAAATATGTCAAGTACGATCATAGTGAATGAGGTTCTAAACTTTAGTTATTGCAACTTGTTTAGCATAAAACATCTTTATAAATTCTTCATTAAAATCCTACTCAACTACATACCTCCACAAGTCATTGCTCTAAATTTAGCCTTCCGAGTGAAAATAGGTAACAAGGTTACTCCACACATAGATCTAACATATTGCTAGTTGCCAATGAACTGGTGGAGGATTAAACTAAGAGAAAAGTAACAGGTTGGGTGGTGAAAGTGAGGCATGATTCTGAAAAGGTCAACAACAAGGTTGATAAGAGCTTCCTTTTAGCAGTTATAGGTTTTGGTACTGAGAGGTATAATTAGATGAGAAGTTGTATCTCTAAAACAACATTTTTTTTCTTCATGAACGAATAGACCTAGAAACAGAATTCCAGCTTCAAGGCATTGAGAAAAGAAGATCTGCTCTCTCCCTTTCATTTATGCTAGTTGCTGACATACTTAGTAAGATTCCGGATAAGACAAGTCAGTAAAATATTTTAAAAAAATATTAAAAATAGACTACAACCAAAAAAATATTTAAATGTGTTAAAACGTGCAATATTTATATTTTAATAAATATATCTCAACTGTGTCTATATATCCTAGTTTTTACAAAATGTCATAGTCCTTTGGCTTTGCTAGCTTACTAATGTATTGGTAAACAAAATGCCACTAGCACATGAATTAATAAATTAGTATGTAAAAGTTACAATAACTTACGATGGTGAAACTTTCACCGGGAAAGAATTGGAAATCACATAATTACATGCAAATGCAACCAGCATGCAGATTTTCATCACTAGTTCACTACTATTGAACAGGTTGAAACTGATATATGCACTTGTTCAAAAGAACCCAAAAAAAAAAAAAAAAATAAGTTCTCCAAGCAACCTGGAGGTAGAACCTCTTCAACTCATCCACATCAACAAGGTTGTCCACTCTTTGTGCCATTTGCTTGTCCCCAAGCGTGACCACTGCAAGTGACTGGAAAAAAAAAAGAACAAAAAGAAAAAAAGTCAGCATAAAAAACTCGAAAGATGAAACTTTAACGTGACACCTATTATGACTTAATATTTATCCTCCTATTGAACAAGTATAGGAATAACGAGGGGCAGGAGAAAAAAGTAGGGGTATTTTTTTGCTAAAGATAGTGAATATCGTTAGATATATTATTAGGTTTATTATAATGTATAGCTACGTAGTTAGAGGCCCATTACTTTTAAGCCCATTATGTTAGACTCTAATGTGTATATACGTGTATGTTATTAGTATTTGACATGAATGGTACTTTCTTCAACTCTTTAGTTTACATGGTTAGCCTATGGGGTTAGGGTTCTAGTTCGGGTCTCAATCAAAAGTGACACTTTGTCGACACAACCTCGTAGAAAAAATCGCCTCCCGCCAGAGAGTCAAGTTGCAACCACCGTCCACTGGAAAAGCCCGCGCATAGAGCCAACGCGCCGCCTCTTCAATCTCCCCCTCTCACGCGCCGTCGCGTGTCTCGACTCTATTCATTGGGTTTTGTTCGGAATCATATTTTCGGTCTGTATATGGTGCTTTGGGTGCAAATCGTGCTTAGTTGTGAAGATATCTGTTGTTTTGTGTGCTGTCCAGATTTGCACTTGACCCTATTTTGGTTCAGATATGTTTTTTCTAGGGTTTTTGCTTGCTGCCCGGTTTTGGTTTTGTTGCCTACCTATACCATTTGTTTACTACATATTTGTGGCTAAATATTTAGCCGTTTGTTGGAATATTTTTGTTCGCTCTTTGTTTCTTTTTGCCAATTACAAGTTTCTACTGATATGATGGCTGAAAAAGTGAATCATCAGCCTATCTCCAGTAGTGCTCTTGCTCAGTCAGGTAAATCGACATCATGTCTTGTTTCATCCTTCAAATGGGTCAGACCATATGACACGTAATCCTAAATTACTTTCTACATTCGGACCACACACTTCTTCATCTCATGTTACTTTAGCACATGGATCCACTTCCGCTGTTATTGGATTCGGTCAAGCTAAACCTGTTCTTTCATTACCTTTGTCTTTTGTTCTTAGCATCCCTGATTTGTCCTTTAATTTGATGTCTGTCAATCAAGCCACACGCTCTTTAAATTGTTGTGTCTCATTCTTTCCAACTTATTGTTTGTTTCAGGATTTTACGACGAAGCAAATTATTGGTAAACGACATGAGTCTGGCGGCCTCTACATTCTTGACCCTCAATTTTCCGTTGCATGTTCTAAAGTATTGTCATCGTCTACTTTTGATACTCATTGTGGATTCTGTCATCCTTCTCTTTTTGTTTTTAAGAAATTGTGTCCTCAGTTTCAGCATTTATCCTCTTTAGATTGTGAGTCGTGTCAGTTTGCTAAACACCATCGTGTTAGCTATGGTCCACGAGTCAATAAAAGAGCAAGTGCTCCCTTTGAGTGAGTTCATTCCGATGTTTGAGGCCCTTGTCCTCATGCTTCTATAACCGGATTTCGGTATTTTGTTACCTTTGTCGATGTTTATTCTCAAATGACATGGCTATATTTGAAGAAACCCCCGTTCTGAGTTATTTTCTCAATTTTATGCTTTTTGTGATGAAATTCGAACCCAATTTAATATCTCAATAAAAACTCTTTGAAGTGATAATACAAAAGAATATATGTCATCCACTTTTCAAAATTTTATGGCCACACAGGGCATTCTCATCAAACATCTTGTGTCGATACTCCGTCTCAAAATGGGGTTGTCAGACGTAAAAATAGACATTGGAAACCGCACGAGCTTTACTTTTCCAAATGCACGTCCTTAAACATTTTTGGGAGATGCTGTTTCTACATCTTGTTTTCTCATTAGCCGCATGTCTTCCTTGATTCTTAATGGTCACATTCCTTATCACTCTTTGTTCCCCAATAAACCTCTATTTCATATAGAACCTAGGATATTTGGTTGAACGTTTTGTTCGAGATGTTCGCTCCCAACTTTCTAAACTTGATCCCAAGGCTTTAAAATGTATTTTCCTTGGCTATTCTCGAGTTCAAAAGGGATATGGATGTTTTTCTCCAGTTCTTAATAGATATATGGTTTCTTCAAATGTTATTTTTCTAGAAAATACACTGTTCTCTCATTCCGTCTCATACATTTGTGTCCAAAGGAGGAGGATACCTAAAGAAAGAGTCCATAGAAAAAATTGAATTTTTGGTTGGAAACCAAAAAACCAGATAAGAGAAATATAGGAAAGGTAGGCAATGGTGAGATAAAAAGGAAGGAGAAGAAAGATTTGCAAGAGAATGAATTAGAGGAGTCAAGGATCAAGATAAGGAATCCGGTTGGATGGTGAATGAATGGTTTGAAAGTGTCTCTAGAAGATTACTGAGATCGATGATCTCATTATCTTTCATATTACGGAGAAAAATAAGATACCATGAATTATGTAGTGTGTCAAAAAATAAATAAAAACTAGCAAAACGACTAGGTGAAATACGGTAAAGATGAGGAAAAGTATAAGCAAGAGAGCGATGATCATTGGTCCAAATATCTTACAAAAACCGAGTATTGTTCCCATTTCCCTAAGTGATCTTGATACAATGAAAAAAAATTGTGAAATTTTAGAGATGGATTTCCAAGGGCTACAAAGAGTGCCAAAATTTAAACACTTGTCAATGTGATTAATAACTTTTTTTTAATAGAAAGTTAACTTTCACGAACATCCTTGGAGGAACCCAACTCAAGTCAAAATGATTCACAACGCAAGAAAAGATGAGAAACAGATTCATAATTCCAATAACAAAGGAAGCAAAAATGAGGACACAAACATGAATAAGGTAAACAAGATTGTAAAACATCCCCAATTATAAGTTTTGCCAAGTAAAAAATCCAAAGGAAAACTAGATTTTAGGTTGCAAACAAGGAATCCAAATAAAATTAAAAGGATGGCAGAATAGTTTAAAAGGGAAGTAGAGACGGATTTGCACAGAAAAAAAACCAGCAGGATGCAAAGTCCTAAGAAGACTATCCGAAGAGGAGGGAGGGGGTGAAATGCGAAATCATGCCAAGGAGAGATGAGAAATCTAAGATCTCCTTGTCTTTAAAATTACCAAAAAAAAAAAAAATCTCAAGAATTAGTAACAAAATTAAACAGAGAGAATTGAAGAAAAACTATTTGAAGTAATACGGTAGAGGAGAGATATATGAAGAGAGGAATATTTGAAACCCAAGGGTCTTCTCAAAAGCAAAGTGATACACCATTACCAGGAATAAGTTTTATACCGAGGCCAAAACAAAAAGCACATCTCGAAATGGCTTCCCAAGGATTGAGAAGAGAGCCAAAATTTACAATAATAGAATTCCAATCAAAGCAAAAAGAACCATATTTGCCTTTCATATAAGAAACCCAAAAAGAATTCAGTTGATAATAGAACCTCCAAAATCATTTTCCAAGTAAAGCAAAGTTTTTTAACTCCAGGTTCCCAATGCCCAATCCACCCAAAAGTTTTGGTTTACGAACATTTTTTCACATCATCCCAAAGAATTTTTTTAAAAGCTATTCCAAGATCAAAACAATTTTTTTTTGGCATTTTACAAAAAGAGAGGTTGTAAATGGGCAAGTTTTCAAGAACAAAAGATATCAAGGTTCACCTACCACCTCTAGAAAAACAGCCTTTTGTCCAACCTTCCAATCGAGATGTGACTTTGTCCACAACAGGTTGCCATACCACCTAAAGAAAGACTTAAATATTTAATAGGCCAACAACCATGAATACAACCAATAGAATTAGCCAGAAAAAGAGGTTCCAGATGTCGGGTCATTGATGCCAATGATAGAGCTTTTGGCCAAAATCACTTACAAACCGGACATGACCCAAAAGAGCGTAACTAATTCTAAGAGATTGAAGAAAGACGAGTCCTTATTTTCCACAAAGAAGATTGTACAATTAGAAAATTGAAGCTAAGATAGCTTAGGTTTTGGTGGCCAATGTGAAACCTTTCAATAAAACCAACGCTTTGTCAACCAAACGAGAAAGAGCATCACTTACTCAGTTAAAGAGGAAAGGGGAAAGGGGATCACCTAGCTAAAGTCCTTGAGATGCTTTAACAAAACCTTTAGGCTACCATTGACAAAGATTGAAAAGTTCGCCGTTTTTAAACATCACAAAATCCAATTCCACCACTTTGAACCAAAACCCTTAAAGAGGAAAACAATGTCCAAAAACCCTCATTCTACATGATCAAAAGCCTTTTTAAAATCAATTTTGAACACAAGACGCTCCCCTTTTTTTTATACTCAATAGATTCATTAGCAGTTAGAATTGGATTAAGAACTTGATGCCCGTTCACCAAAACAGAATGACTTCTAGCAATAGTGAACCCTAGGACAGATTTGAGACGCAAGACAAGCACCTTAGCCATGATCTTATATAAGCTAGTGACAAGTGAAATAGGACAAAACTCAGAGAGGGTGGCTGCACACGGTTTCTTGGGGATAAGACATATGTGAGTAGCATTGGTTCTTAAAAAATCCGAGAAGACATCTAAAATATTTACATTGATCAAATCCCAAGATTTTTGAAAAAAAATTCAAAGAGAAGCCATCCGGGCTTGGAGATTTAATATTTGACGCAAATTAGGGTTTTGGATTTAACGTACAAAGAAAGTATCTTTTGGAGTCAGAAATTTAAGCATCAATGGCTAAAGGAAGGGGATGATAACACTAAGTTCTTTCATAGATTTCTAAGTGGTAGAAGGAAGAAAGCCCTTATCTCTGAAATCTTGTCTACCCAGGGGACAAGTCTGTTTAGTGATGTTGATATTGAATCAGAGATATATTCCTTCTTTACTAATCTCTATTCTAGAGAGATAGGGATCAGATTTATTCCTTCAGGTATTAACTGGTATCCTCTTGAAGATGTTGATATCCGCTTCTTGGAAAGGCCTTTCTTGGAGAGTGAGGTGCAAGAGGCCTTGTCTAGCCTCGGTAGTTTGGAGGATCTGACTTCTCTTGTAAATATGCCTTGAAGTATCTTTTTGGTTCTACTTCTTCTCTCTCCCATGATTTGATCCAGGTTATATGGAAGGATACCTACCCCAAAAAAGTCAAAGTTCACCTCTGGACTGTTTTTCATGGAGGGCTTAATACTTATGATAAACTTCAAAGGAGATTTCCCCTCATGGTCTTAAGACCAAACTGTTGCTTGCTATGCTATGCTAATGAAGAAGACCCTCGCCATTTGTTTTGGACTTGCTCTTTCACTGCCAAGTTGTGGGGTAAGCTGCTGAAGGTGTTCAACTTCCAAGCCCCCTTCCCGGAAAGTTTTGATGATGTTCTTCATGGCTTACTTTGTGGAGTGAATTTTAAGAGGAAAGCTTGTATTCTTTGGCGCAACGCTATTCGTGCTCTGATTTGGCTCATATGGTGGGAAAGGAACAGTCGGATCTTTAACGATGTTTTCTTGGAGGATCACGTTTTGTGGGATTATGTCGTTAGATTTAGCTCTTTATGGTCCGCTAGAAATAAGGCTTTTCGTAATTATTTGCCTTCGATGATTGCCCCCAACTGGAGGACTTTTTTGTAATCCAAGGGTGTTGCTTCTTTTGTTAAGCTTTCATTTATCAATGAAATGTTTCTTATCCAAAAAAAAAATTATTTGACGCAAATTAGTTAAGAATATGTTAGAGATATTATTAGGGGTATAATAGTACTTAGCTAATAAGTTTGTTAGGAGATGACGTTTGAAGATTATAAATAATTTGATTACGAAATTGGAGGCTATGTATTTTTTGGCACTTAGTAGTTTTAGGAGAGACCTAAGTCTGCATTGTATTTTCTTATATCCAGGTTAATATTACTTTAACTAACTATAGGTTGGCTTAGTGGTCAAAGGGTTTTCCTTAAAACCTAGAGATCATTGCTTCAAACCATATGTGGCCATCGAATTAGGATATTATCCTATGATTTCCCATCACCAAACGTTATCAGGTTGTGTGGTTCTCCCGTAAGATTAGTTGAAGTACACACAAACAGGCGCGAACACTCACGTATATAAATATATATACATTAATATTAGTTTGGTTCCTATTAGATTGATCAATCAATTAATAAAAATGTTTGTGGTGTTTAAAATAAGACTCCAAAGTATCCTAGATGGCAAGTAATTATGAGATAAAGCGACTATCCCACTTTGGTTAGTGTTAAAGTAGGAACAATATGTTCGCTTTGAGAGGAAGAGAAAAAGGGCATGGATATGCGGTACGCGTACACAAAATAATTAGACATTAGAAAAGTAAATACAAATGTATAATATAGCAAAAGGGAACACACACACACGCAACATTGATTGTCAAAACCTGAGTTTCACCACGAGTGAAAAGAGTGCTGCCATGTGCCCGAGGAAGTAACCCACATCTTGCGTTAATTGAACGTATCTCAACAGGCGTTCTCCCATCACTTCTTCTTCCACCCTAGCAACAAAATGCATAGACAATATGAAAAGTAAACCATAGGAATAGTTACACTAAGTTTATGAAATAGAAATATTGTATTCCAAAGTTACATGAAGAATAGGTACAAATGTCCTTTTTTAATCATAGAAGAGACCTAATACAAGTAGGAAACCTAATTTTAATACGGAAAGAAAACAATAGATAAATATCTAAGAATATAAAGATAAAGATAAATCTAATTATCCAACACTTCCCTCAAGCTAGTTTGAAAATGTCTTCCATGGCCAGCTTGTCAATTAATTTTCGACCTTTGGTAGTCCCTTGGTTAACTCATCAACTATTTGGTCTATTGTAGAAAGATAAGGTATCCAAAGTACCGGTAACAATCTTCTCTTTCATAAAATGTTTGTCAACCTCAACATATTTTATAATGTCATGTAGAACTTGATTATGAGCTATGAAGACAGATGTCTTGTTATCACAATAGATTCATATAGGACTCTTCGTAGCAAACTTTAATTCTTCAATCATGCGCTTCATCCATATTCCTTCACAAATTCCATGGGTTAAGGCTCTAAACTCTACTTCAACACAACTTCTGGCCACTACATTTTATTTTTTACTTCGCCATGTACCTATGTTCCCACCAACAAAACAATAATAACCAAAAGTAGATCTTCAATCTGTAGTGCTTCCTGCCCAATCTGCATTAGTATAAACTTCAACTTGTAGATGATTTGGCTTTTCAACAATATATCTTTTTTTGGAGTTCCTTTTAGGTGTCTTAAATTTCTGTAGGCAGCTTCAAAGTGATCCGGTCCGGTGAATGCATAAATCGGCTTGCCATACTGCAAATGCTATATCGGGGCGAGTGTGAGACAAATAAATGAGTCTTCCCACAAGTCTTTTGTATCGTTCCTTCTCTTTTACTTGTGCTTTTGCAGCTTGCAATTTCAGATTAGATTTGAGAAAACTTTATGTTGTCCTGCACCCTAGTAAACATGTCTCTCCAAGTAGATCAAGAACAAATTTTCATTGATCAACAAAAATTCCTTGTTTAGACCATGAAAACTCCATCTGTAGGAAGTATTTTAAGGTTCCTAGGTCCTTGATTTGAAATTCATTCACAAGTCTTTGTTTAAGAGTTGTCAATTCTACTTCATCATCACTTGTGAGAATGATATCATCAACATAAAAAATTAGAAATGTAATTTTACGGTTCTCACTGAATGTTTATAAAACATGGTGTGATCAGCTTGACTTTAAAGAAATCCACAGTTGGTAACTACTTTCTCAAGACATTGAAACCACACTCTTGGAGACTATTTGAGACCATATAGAGATTTCTTTAATCTGCAAAGTTTTTCATTCCCAAGATCCATTTCAAACCTTGTGGTAAGCTCATAAACACTTCTTCTTCAAAGTCATCATTCAAAAATGCATTTTTTACGTCAAATTGGTGGAGTGACCAATCTAAATTAACAACAAATTACATGTTCGATAAATGGAATTCTTTTATGTAATTTTATTTTTACTTTTGTTTTATCGGAGGATTTCTCATCCTCTTGTATTTTGTTTTTATTCTTATTTGATCAATGAAACTTCATTTTTCCATAAAAAAAGAACTCTTATGGAATTAATTATTGAAATAGGAGCAAAGGTCTTTTGATAACAAATCTCATAGGTTTGGGTAAAGCCTTTAGCTACTAGTGTGGCTTTGTACCTCTCAACACTGCCAGCAGCATTGCATTTAACTTTGAAATCTCATTTGCATCCCACAGTCTTCTTATTTTTTGGTAACTCTTTTATTTCCCAAGTACCACATTGTCTTAGAGCATTCATCTCTTCCATTACTCTAGTTTCCTTGGAAAAATCAAGTCGGTTATCCCAGAAGTGAAAGCTCTATGACTATTTGACAATTTTTCATATGAAAGAGAGCTAAAAATGAGATATCTAGTGCAACTTTGAACTCCTTTTCTGATAGTTGTAGGAACATTAAGGTTAGACAAATCAGAAGATATGGAGGGAAAGAGGATAAAGAGATGATTATTAGATGTTTCAATACCTTCCTTGAATATTCAGATTGGGTATGTGAATAGTTAGCCATCTAGTCTTTATGCCCTTGATTAAATTTTCTTCTAGTACAACACTTGTGTTAACATATTTGATCGTTTTATGAATTTGATCATTTTGTAGTATTTCTCCCCCAAAGTTGGAATCCTCTACCCTTGGCATTAAAGTACCATTGTCCTAAAAATTAACTTCCACATCTTGTTTCTCACTTGGAAGCGAATTTTGGGGAAACATGGTTGTTTTTCTAAAAATGACACATCTGATCATTTTTGGTATAAAGCGTAACCCAAAAAATGCATTTAATAATAACCCTATGATCAAGTTTTTTTTTTACCCAAACTAACTAGGTATATGAACATAAATACTCATCCAAAAACTTTAAAGAGATCTTAATGTGTACATGTTGTCACGAAAAAAGCTTTCAAACAATCTAGAGGGTTTTGAAATTGACTTTACTATGCATCCTACTTATCATGTAGGTGGCCGTGAAAACTGCTTCCCCCCATAGATATTTAGGAACATGCATTGAAAACATCAAAATACTATGGCACGTGATACTTCAAGTAAATGTCTAAGTTTCATTCAACAATACCATTTTGTTAAGGGGTTTCCTAACAAGTCAACTGAAGCAAAACAAGGATAAAAATGTCGATGTCGACAAGTCAATTTTTTAGAAGGTCAATGTCAATGTCGAAGGATATTATGGAAAATGTCGATTTTAATGTCTATAAAGTTTTATTATTTTCCAATATAATTCACAAACAACTCTAATTACAAAAAAAATATCAACTGATACAAATTTAAATACCAATAACTCAATATTTCTATCAAATTTTTAAATTTTATATCAAATTTATTTATCATAAAAAAAAAACCCACTTATTTAAATAGTAAAATATTAAAATTTCAAATCTAGAAGGAAAAAAAATCTTTATAAAAAACTACAACCACCAGCCATTTAACAATCCTAGGCTCAAATAAAAGCAACCCAAACCCTATGGTCCATTCAATACCACTTTTAAAATTCCCGAATTTCATACTTTAGACTCCCTCAGACCCCCCCCCCTTTTCTCTCTTTTAACTTTTACGTTTACCTTCATCTCCTTCTTAGTGTCTCTGTACATCTGATCTCACTTTCAAATCTCAAACCCAAGAATAATTGTCTCGCATTTCCGGTAAAATTTTGACGATATCAATGAAATTTCAATGATTGAGACGACAAGTCGGCCACTCAAAAGAAAAACGACCCTTCCCCTCCCCCAATTGTCGTGTCGATGTCGTTGACACGGCGACATGTTCATCACTGATGCAAAATACCTATATCTTTAAAAAAATCACTCAAGTGTTCATTAAAGTATTCAATTTCATTATGAGTGTGAAATTCTAATTTAATTGAGTTTCAATCATATTATAAAAAAAAGATTTTCACTTCAAACTTTTTTGTCATTAAATAGATCTAAGTTAAAAGCGTATGGTCATCAATGAAAGTAACAAACCATCGTTTATCTTGGGTGGGTGGTGGAGGATTCCGACGAAAATCTCGCTAGACTCCGGTGGACGGTGGCAGATTCCGCCAAGTGGCGGAAACTCTAGCAAGATAGGACTACGATGGGTGAACCGACGAGATAGTAAGAAAGACTAACTAGAGTATGAGACACCGGAATATAATTCTGGCGAGTAAGGATCCAATGAATATATGAAGGATAGGTACAAATGTCCCTTTTTATAAAAGAATAGGCCAAATACAAATAGGAAATCTAATTCTAATAAGGAAAGGAAAACTAAAATAAATATCAATAATATAAACATAGAAATACATATAAAGATAAATCTAATGCTTGTTTCTATTTGGTACCTGAGTTTTCAATTTGTGTCTACTTCACCCCGAGTTTTGAGAAATAAGTTTATTTGGTACCTGAGTTTTCAATTTGTCTATTTCATCCTCGAGTTTCGAGAAATAAGGTCTATGTGGTCTTTGAAGCTAGTTTTTCAACAATTGGTAAACAAAATTTTTTACACTAATGAATGAAAAAATTAATAGCATAAACCAAATTGACTTATTTCTCAAAACTCGAGGACGAAATAGATACAAAGTGAAAACTCAAGGACCAAATAGACACAAACCTTAAAACTCAGGACCAAAAAGGTACTTTACAATAATTCTAATTATCCAACAATTTTGTTAGGCTACCAAGAGCTTTTGCTAGAAGAAATTAAGTTCTTCAAGAACCAAAATTAATTGTTTCTCAGTAGGAAACAAAAACTTTCATTAAAGAAAGGAGAGAATTTTATTAAATGAAGCAAAAAAAATTATTAAAAAAAATATAGGAAGAGGATGAGAAAACCTAAAAGAACAAAAAGAGTACAAGAAATCCTCGAGAACAAAAAATACAATGGCGCAAGAATAAAACTACCAAAGGTTGTACAAATTACAAAGAAGGATTTCAACGTCCTTTCATAATTGAAAAGGGAAAGCTAGAATGTAAATCTTTAACATTTCATGCCCAGGAGAAAGAAAAGGAAAGGGTCCTCTCCCAAATCATGAAACTCAATCCCTTTGTTGTTAAAAAGTTGATCATTTCTTTCCAACCAATAATCCATATCATTGCGGAAACCATAAACTAAAAGTGTCACATGGACTTGTCACAAGGGAACCTAACGCTAGATTGTGTGCTCGTATCATGCCTCAAACTATTTTGAATTTAAAACTCACAATAAACTCTTGCAATAATAAGTCACTTGTTATCTATATAAGACTACAAAAAACTAGCTTAAAAGAATTTAGAAGGAAAAAAATTGATAATCTCACTTTCAACAATAAATAGAAGATACAAGCTACCATGCATTCCACATTACAATCCATAATTACAAAAATATAAACTTATTATACATAATAGAAAGCCTTCTTACCTCCACAATGCGTCTCCGTAAGAACTTGGATGTCACTTCTTTATAAACTAACTTCACGTCTACCTCAGAAAAGAGCTATAGAAATTAAATGATATGGTGTGAACATAACCAACTACAGAATACTAAATCAGATTGAAAAAAAATATAGAAGCAGTAGAAGATAATTATCTAGGCACCAAGGATAAAAATATCGATGTCGACAAGTCAATTTAACGGAAATGTCGAAGTCGATGTCGACGGATATTCCGGAAGTGTCAATATTGATGTCGATAAATTTTTTTTTAATAATAAAATTTACAAACAACCTTAAAATCTCACTTAAAAAAATAAAAAATATCACTTAATACATATATAAACATCAATATTTTTAGATGGTTTTTTAAAATTTTCTATCAAATATTATAAGAGATCACCTACTAATATATTATAATTTAAAATTTTATTTCAAAAAACCTTTTATATTAAAAGTTAAAACCTAAAACTAGGGGTGAGAAATCGATTTCGGTTTTCGTTTTGGTCCACAACCAAAACCGATTTTCGGTTTGTGGTTTTGTTCGGAACGAACTGAACCGATAAGGGTTCGGACCAAACTGAAACGACAAGGATTCAATTTCGATTTCGGTTTTTTTCCTCTTGTACTAACTAGGCATGTTCTATTATATAATTTTCATATTTTTTAAATGTTTTTGTTTTCAAAACTCATTTATGTCAAATTTGATATTTAAATAACTTTATATTGAATTTTGGCTATCAAGTAACTCTAATATTTAATTTATAAATGATATTAATCCAAAAGTAATAAAAGTATAACTGTATTTATAGAATATTTCGATAAATTGAATTAATAATCTAGGTGGTAGTTAATTAATATAATTAAATTAATGATATATAAAACATTGTAACAAAATATGTTTGAATTAGTTTAATATATAAAAATATATATATATATATAGATAGATAACATATAAATATATAAATTAAATATATAAGGGTCAATGGGTTTGAGAAGGGGCACTGGGTGGGGGTTGGAGGGAGGGCACTGGGTTGGGTTGGGTTGGGTTGGGCTGGGCTGGGTGAGGGGTGGGAAGTGGGTAGTGGTAGGGAGGGTTATTTATTATAAAAAAAAAGGTACGGTTTCAGTATGGGTACTGTTTCACTGCTCCCAGACTGAAACAGAACTGTAATCGGTCCCATAAATTTTCAGACCAAACTAAACCACACCGAAATTGGCGGTTTCGGTTTGGTTTAGGTTTAGTCGGTTCGGTTCGGTTCGGTTCGGTTTGGTCAATTCGATCGGTTTTGCTGTTTCAATTCTCACCCCGCTACTATCACACTTTAAAACCCTAGGCCGAAATAAAAGCCCTTTCTCACTCATGGCCCACCATTTCCCTTTTATAACCAAAACAAAACCCTAACTTCTGCAACATCCGCTCAACCCCCTCTCTCTTCGCTAACCATCTCTTCTGAACATCAAAGAAAAACCGTCAACAATTTTTGGCGAGATCTGAAATTTTCCAACGACATCACGGCGACATTTCGACGATATCGGCAATTTCAACGACAACTCATAGACACCAAGGAAGAACGACTCTTCCCCCCCCCCCCATCAGTGGGGGAACCTCGGTTTTTCCGACATGTAAGCTACATTTTAAACCTTGCTAGGCACTATGCAACCAAAAGAAGACATTTTCTCAACCAAATGTACAATGATAATATTAATAAAAAAATTTATAGGAAATTAATAATATATTTTTTTAAAATTTTGATAGAAAGATTCTTTCACTAATTAATGGAAAATAATACAAATTGGAGGATGAGAAATCCTCAAAGACTAAATAAAAAATTAAAACAAAAGATTAAAGCAAACCAAAAAATGAAAGCTAAAAGTAGAAGGATTAGTAACATCATTGAAGTTTCGAGAGTTTTTTGCCTAACCAAACACTCCAAAGAAGAGCTGCCATTGCACAATTCCAAAAAAAAAAATTCATTTTTTGTCCTTTGAAGCCAAAGAAATCCCATTTCAATACATCATAAGCTTGCTTTGAAGGAACCCAACTTAAGTCAAATTGGAAAAGAAGCTTGTACCAAGCTTTGAAGTAAATTCACAATGCATAAAAAGATGGGAAAAAGATAAAAATCTTTATAACAAAGAAAACAAATATTAGGAGAAAAGATAAAAGATGTGGAGTCGGTTCATCCATGTGCCCCTTCACCTAGAATCCTGCCAGGAGTCGCTCCTTGTCCATGCCTACTAATTGCACCGATGATCACTCCATGCCCTCATATTGTTTAGAGTCGCAACCTCTCCTAGTACGAAGTGGTTCGGGGACAAACCAAGCAGAAGCTGGTGGGCATGTGACAACCAGACCCTATGAGGGCGGGGAGTGATAGTCGGTGCAATTAGTAGACACGGAAAAGGAGCAGCTCTTGGCAGGCTTCTACGTGAAGGGGCACATGGATGAACAGTATCAACATCCGAATGAGAGGGAATACTGAGACTATACTGGTTTGGGACGGTATAGTTGAGGAAAGCTTAATAAGATTAATAGGTACTAAAAACTAACAAGGTTAACCTTCCTTTTCGGTGGTTCAATAGTAAGGAACTCCATAGTTAAGCGTGCTTGACATGGAGCAATCCTACGTTGGGTGACCTTGTGGTTGATTATGCCAAAATGTGTGTGAATGAGGACCAAACATGCTGAAAGGACTCATGTTAGTTTGTGGAGACAGTCGTTAGTCGTGAAAATAAATTCGGGTCGTTACATTCTTTGTCCAAATATGATCGATGGATTAGGTGATTGGTTTGAGCAGGTTCGTGGGCTTCTTCCTCTCCTCTCATTGCTAAGAATGGAAACTTGCTCATACTTATTTGAAGTCATTATGTTAGAAAAAGCCACGTATTTTAGAGATTGTATTTCTATTTGATCGATGATTTGAACTTGTATGTTGTATACTATCCTCCTCCTTTTTGGGTAATGATTTTAAAGTTAGATGTGTCATAGAGATTCTCGAGCTCCTTCCTCTACTCTCAAGACTATGTTTACCAGACTCTCAAGGCAGGTTCCTTACAAAGATATTTTTGTTGCTGAGGTTGTAAGGGCCCGAGATTTTGTCATAGGGTAATTAGAGAATTCCTTATAGTTGGTATAATTTAAATAGTAATTTTAAATAGGGAAAATTATTTGCTATGTTAATTTTGGTTAATTTGTGACTAACCATAGTTAATTTAACCATGGGTGGTGATATGAATGAAAATGGAATGTTTAACCATGGTTAGTTTAGTGGAGAGGGTTGGTTAGTAAAAGATATTAAGGGGCAATGACTTGTTAGCAAAGGAAATTTGGAGGAGGGGGCTTTTTAAATTTAGGAGGTGGAGGGTTAAAGGAGTAAATGTAGGAGGTGGAGGGGGTAATTGTAATTAGCTTTTAGTTATTAATTTTAATTATGGAAATTAAAAGTTAATATAGGGAATTAAGGGAAAAGGAATTAAAAAAAAAAAAAGATCATCAACTTTCTCTTCCCCCTCCAAACCCGTGACCCCCCCCCCGCTCATCTCTTCCATTTTGATCTTCATCTAGCTTGCGTTTGTGAGTTAATCCAAGAGGGTTCTTGGTGATTCATGATAGATTCATCTTGGTAGGAAGATTCAAGCAAGTTTTAGGTGGAATTGACTAAAGAATCAAGGTAAGCATCATCCTAGGGTTTGTAGTTTTGTAAGGTTTTTCCATGGATTTTTTTTGGGGTTTCTTAATTGGTGTTTAAATTGTGTTATAAGGGTGTTCTTCCATGTTTAAATTCTGAAAATTTAGTTATGAAAGTGATGGTAACAATCCTAAGAATGTTAAGAAATGATTAAGTGATATTGGAGAATTATGGTTATGAAGATATTTGAAACCTCCATTAATGGAGTATTCCTAGCTTTGGTATTATGAACTCTTTGATGTTTTGTATGGAGGAACTATGATTTCTGGATTTTTGGTGATGTTATATGTATGTGTTATACAAGGGAAACTCAATGGAAGTTCAATTGGGAGAGTTTATGATAAAGCCCAATTTGACCGAAATTGTTACCCTAAAATTATGTAGTTTCGGGACTTTTTCTCTTAGCGGGTTTGAGATTTTGGTGTAGTATTATAAACTTATTGTGATGTGAATATTAACTTATGTATTTGGGTGGAATAACTTGTTGTAGGACAAGGACGAGCGGTGATCCACGGGGCCAACTACGAAGGTGAGAACACAAAGAATCGAAAGGGTGATTGACGTTGTATTCACGATTCTTTCCGAGCTATCTTGGAAACGGGAATTATATGGTTGTGAGTAATGTTGGCTTGTGATGTATGGTTGGTAAGGTGATGGGAATAAGAGAAGTAACGGGAAGAGGTGTTGACTCCGGCATTGGTTTAAAGGGCCGAAGAACTAGTTAGCTCAAAGTCGGAATACGTTATGAATAGTTATTCACATAAGCATGCCTATTTGTTTAATACTTGAGTTCTTAGTCCATGATCGAATCATATACTGATTTGGGGATATAATTAGGCATACTTGACATGTTTTCGATTTATGCTCGATGGATAGCTTGCGAATGAGCTTATAGAGGAAATGTTTGAAATGTGAACTATGAGTTATGTGAATTTTGAGCATGATGCGTATAGTGATTGAGTCATATACTGCTTGGAGGAGTTTTCCTATTTATGCTCGTTGAATCGATATTTCGTTATATGATGTTTATTGAAAGAAAGCATGTCAATTCCATTTCATCTCATGACACTTCATTCATGCATATCATATGATCGAATTATAGCAATGAGGTCGTAACCCGTGGAACGGTGTGTGGGTGTTGGACGTTACACATGGTTACCATGGCGGTGATGTTGTGTAGCTCCGAGGTGCTATGTGGTGGATGGCCCGGATGCTAATGGTTATTGTGATAACCCCTGAGGTTGATAAAGCTACGGCTCGGATTTTGTTTTTCCATGTCAATTGGGCATAGTGAGACGTCGAGTCTTGTGAACATGACGTGAATTGGGGCGTAGTGAGACGCCGGGTTGTGATGGAATAGTTTGTGAACTAAAGAAGAATGGTAATTGTGAAATGTGAAATGTGTTAATGGCTTGACGAAAGCACGGATTGAAAGGCTTATGGTTTGATTGTCATTATCCATACACATTGCATTTGCTCGTTATTTACAACTTTAAGCATGTCATTTCTTTTAGTGCATTTTATTATGAACATTCCGCATCACCGTTCATATTCTTTTGTTTTCACTGAGTGCTATACTCAAAGGTGCTACAAAACACCTTTCAAGTATCGCTAGAGGACGAGGACACGGAGCGGCAGGTGGTGCTCGTTGAGGATCGAGATGAAGACTTTGGATGGGCCACCGAATACGCGACTCACGTCTACGGGTCGTAGTCTTTTGATAATGTTTTCAGAATTTGTTTTTATTTAAAACACTTTCATATAAATATGTGTAAAAGACTTATGTTTTGTAATAACTCCACCGCAGTGCATCGCGACCTCTTTACCACGTACTTTATGACTCTTACTATTTGGATGATAACTCTGAACTTTTATTACGATATGAAACAGCCGACTAGCTGAGTTTTCCTTTTCTAAACTGAGCAGGCTTTCATAACGTTATGTGTTTTCCATGTCCGTTTTTCCAATGTCTGGTGTTAGGTTAAATAACCTATGATCGGTCCTTGTTTCCGTTGCGTACTCACGTCCTAGGCTTTTAAAAGTCAGGTCGTCACAGAGGTTTAGGACAATGTTCTTAACTCTTCAACCTCGTCCTTTAGAAGAAATCTTAAGGATTAATAGGTAAAGGATTTTGTGATTCTTCTATCGTTGGTTTTAAAGTTCATATTTGGTTCCCTAGAAGACTTGGGAATTTGGAAAGGCTATCTTGATTCCTTTTTAAGTAAAAATGTTTTCCAAAATTTCGACTTTCTCCAAAGTCTTTTGTGTGGAAACAACCTAGTGGGAATGCGGTAAAGTGGGAGAGATAACATAATTTTTCAGGAGGATAGCAAGGATTGGATATACATACCCTTGGGATTATGTTGTGTGGCACCCCTCCCTCTGGTGTTCATTAGATAAGATCATTTGTAATTATATAATTTTCTGTCACTAGTGAGGCCCTCCTTTGATACATTTCATATTATCAATTAAGTAGTTTTGTACCCGAAAAATTGGATTTCAGGGAGAATGTGTGTAATAGGGGTGTGATATCAGTTTTGAATTTAGCCGGTTTGTGGTTATCCTCGGACCAAATTGGACTTAACCTCGGACCAAACCGAAGTTTGGTTTGGACCGAACCGATAAGGTTTCGGTTTTGGTTCGGTTTCGGTTTTTTGTTGGGTTCGCACAAGTGGGTATGTTTCTAGGCTTTTTTAGGAATTTTTTTAATTCTATAATCTACTTATGAAGGCAAATCTAACATGTACGAGACATATTGTTTTTATTTAAAAATTTATGAGATTGATTAATGTCAAATTAAATTTGATATTTAAATAACTCTAGAATTTAGAATATTTTGATAAAAGAATTAATAAAGTAGGTTGTAGTTGAACTAATATATTAAATATTATAAACTAATATGTGGGATTAGTTAAATATTTATTATATATGTTTGGAAAAAAAGAAAAAATAAAGAAAGAAAGGAAAGGACAGATTGAAATGGTTGGGAGGGGAAAAAAACTAAGTTTTGGGCCCAAAGAAAGGGGCTGGGCATGGAGGAAATGACCAAGGAAGAAGTTTGAGCTGAGGGGGACCGTTGGAGCAGTGGGGAAATCTGGGGGGGGACATATTTCGGTTCGGTTTGGTTATGGTCCAATGCACTTGGACAGAAATCGAACCGACTACCAATCGATCCAGAAATTTACGGACCGAACAGAACCGAAATTGGCGGTTTCGGTTTCAATTAGGTTCGGTTCGATTAGTTTTGCGGGTTCGATTCTCAGTCCTAGTGTGTAAAACAAGAGGGAAAAGGCTACTCAAACATTAAAAAAAAACTTGATACAACCGAACCAGTTCGGTCCATACACTGTCTATGGTTTTGTTCAATCCAAATATTACAGCAACCATACCAATAGGTTCTCTAGGTTCGTTTCAAAAACTAAACCGAACTGAACCAATTTCCACCCATAAATTGGGGATAAAAGTACTCCAGTGAACACAACTAGAATTGGGGAAGAAGTTCTGACAACATAGACGATGTTGGCAAGAACAAAGCTCCATTGTCGATGTGAAAGACGTCGACGGGGAGGAAGGGCGAACGAGACAATATAGCCCTAGACATATGAACAGAAGTTTAAGAGAGAGAGCACGCTAGAGTTTTGGTAAATTCTCCATAGGCCATAACTTTCTCTAATCTAGCACAAATAATGGAAAGGGGTTTAAAAACAAACATAAAGTAGACAGGGATCCACGCAACACCTATTGGATATGACTCATGAGTAAATCTCCCTCCCTTAGATAAATAAGTCTTCTTCCAAGAAGAAATCCGTTTCAAGACCTTTTTTTTCTCACTGATTCCCAAAACGAGAGAGACCTAGGATTATGCCCAATTCCGATATCGGTCACTTGTTTCCAATTTTATATGGAGAAAGAAAAGAGGAGAATATGAGAAAAGACTAGATAAGCAATCAAACAATGTCTCAAAGAATAATTTTTCAAAACCATCTTCATTAAGTAAAAACAACCAACATTCAAATAGAAATATAGAAGAAATCAAAAGAAACTAACCAAAAATAACAAGAGTAAAAGAATTGATCATTACTTTTGGAATAGGTTTGCGTGAAGCGGGTTTTATATGCACATCACCTTCATCGACTTCCCCATCCACCACAACTTCATCATCCTCATCTTCATCCTCCACCAAATCAAGCATGGGTTCAAGACATCCAGAAGGAGCGTCTATACTGACATAACCTTCTTCTGTCAATATGGTAATAACTTTTTCTTCTAACGAGGAGAGAGCCTTTCTTCTAGGAATTTTATTTCTGATTTGCAGGGCTTTCTCTAGCTCATTTCCAGCAATTTCCTACAATAAAAATTTGAAACTATCACTCGAAAAAAATGTTATAAAAAAAAGACAGAACATTGATGAAATGTCTTCCATTTAAAATCATAAAGAAAAATTATTAATTTCTAAGGGCTTCAAACTTGAAACCCTAATATAAGGAGCAAACATCACAGTAGAAAAATGAATCAATATGATTCAACATTCAAGTAACCAAATATTATGATATAATTACTGAATATATAAGACAAACTACAATATCTGTCTCTTTGATTTATACTAGAAGGATAGACGAAAAAAAAGAGAGACAACAGTAGCCAGCGTCTCCTTCCTAAAAAAAAGTTTATAACCATTCCACACTACCACAGTTATATTTTTTTTTAAAGAAAGGTGAAGGTTCAAGAATTTTAAAAAAAAAAAAAAAAAAAAAAAAAAGATAAAAAGATAAATTCAAGGAAAATGAGGGAAAACTATAAAGTATAGACTAAAATAAAGAATTTTATTTATAGAACATAGAATAAACAGGAAAATTAAAGTCTACATGATTTACAACTTTCGCACAACTAAATGTCTGAGAAGCAATTGAATCCCCTAATTGATTCCAAGATTTAGAATCACTAATTAAAATTTGAGAATAACATTATAACCAACAACTCCAAAGTAGTGCAGAAACAGCGCATTTCCAAAAGATTTACCTCCTTTTTGATACACTTGAGCCGAAGAAATAAAAAAAATGTTAGAATAATTAGATTTATCTTTATTTTTAGTAGATATAGATTTTATCTATTGTTTTTCTTTCCTTATTAGAATTAGGTTTCCTACTTGTATTAGATCTCCTCTATTATAAAAAGGGACCTTTATACCTATTCTTCATATAATTTTGGAATACAACATTGCTAGTTGGTATCCTAGCGGGTTACTCGCCGGAATCTTATTTCGATGACCCATTCACTGACGAGCTTTGATATCCCGCTGCTGGCCGCTGCCCACTAGAGTCTGTCTCTCCCCATTGGTAATTGGAGTTTGTTGCTTCCAGTCACAACAATACCGAGGTAATGGTCGAGGGCGTGGATCTGGTGACAAGGGATATGACTTGAAAAATGTAGTCTATCACTACTATCATACACCTGATCATATGAAAAACGAGTGTCGAAAGTTGAACAAGAAGAAGCAGTTTTCCAATGTTGCATCCAATAGTGAGCCTCCTGATCAATACCAAGAACCTGTTAATCATCAGCCTGCCTCCAGTACTACTCCTGCTCAGTCAGGTAATCGACATCATATCTTGTTTCTACTTCCTCCAAATGGGTTAGCCTCCCCGATTTGTCCTTTAATTTGATATCTATCAGTCAAGTTACTCGCTCTTTAATTTTATTTTATTTTTTGATATAGTGAGTGTTTGGGCTAACTTACGCGCACCACGACTAATCTCACGGATAACTCATGACCCAACAACATTTGGCGTCTGTTTAATAGTAGAATAATATCCTAGGTAGGTGGCCAACATAGTTTGAACCCATGACCTCAAGATTGGAAAGCAACCTACCTTGACCACTAGGCCAACCCATGATAGTTACTCGCTCTTTAAATTGTTGTCTCATTTTTTCCCACCTATTGTTTGTTTTAGGATTTTATGACGAAGCAGATTATTGGTAAAGGACATGAGTCAGGCGGCCTCTACGTTCTTGACCCTCAGTTTTCCATTGCATGTTCTGGAGTATCGTCTGCTTTTGATACTCATTGTCCATTGACTCATCCTTATCTTTCTGTTTTTAAGAAATTGTGTCCTCAGTTTCACCATTTGTCCCTTTAGATTATGACTCGCGTTAGTTTGCTAAACACCATCGTGTTAGCCATGGTCCTAGAGTCAATAAACGAGCAAGTGCTCCCTTTGAGTTAGTTCATTCATATGTTTGAGGTCCATGTCCAGTGGCTTTTGTGACCGGATTTCGGTATTTTGTTACTTTTTTTTATGATTATTCTCGAATGACATGGCTATGTTTGATGAAAAATTGCTCTAAGTTATTTTCTCATTTTTCTGCTTTTGTGCTGAAATTCGAACCCAATTTAATATTTCAATAAAAACTCTTCAAAGTGATAATGCAAAAGAAATTAAGTCATCCAGTTTTCAAAATTTTATGACCACACAAAGCAATATCCATCAAACATCTTGTGTCGCTCAAAACAAGGTTGCCAAACGTAAAAATAGACATTTGTTGGAAAACCGCACGCGCTTTAGTTTTCCAAATGCAGGTTCCTAAACATTTTTTAGCAGATGTTTCTAGTGCTTGTTTTCTGATTAATAGCATGACTTCCTGAATTCGTAATGGTCACATTCCTTATCACTCTTTCTTCCCCAATAAACCTCTATTTCCTATAAAGCCTAAGATATTTGGTTGCACATATTTTGTTCAAGATGTTCGCCCCACACTTTCTAAACTTGAGCCCAAAGTTTTAAAATGTATTTTCCTTGACTACTCTCGGGTTCAAAAGAGATATCGATGTTTCTCTACAGTTTTTAATATATATATGGTTTCCTCGAATGTTACTTTTCTGGAAAATACACCTTTCTCTCCTTTCGTCTCTTACATTTGTCCAGAGGAGGATGATAACTTGTTAATTTCAAACACTACGACACTTGTTCCACCTCCGTCTGAAGCAAGGATAAAAATTTCGACATCCACGTCGATGTCGACAAGTCAATTTTACGGAAATGTCGATGTCGACGTTAATAAATAATTTTTTTTAAAAAATATAATTCACAAACAACCTTATAATTAAAAATAAAAATATTACTTAATACATATATAACATCAATAATTCAATACTTTTAGTTAGTTTTTTTAATTTTATATGAAATTTATTAAATGTTATAAAAGAAACATTTACTTAAATATTATAATATCAAATTTTATTACGAAAAACCTTTTATATTATAAGTTAGAACATAAAACTATCACCAACTTAACAACTTGGGTCCAATAAAAGTCCAATTCAGCCCATGGCCTACCATTTCCACTCTTATAACCAAGAAAAACCCTAATTTCTTAAGTCAGCCGCCCAACCCTCTTTCTCTTTCCCTTGTCCTTTTCTGAAACTCAAAGAAAGTTGAGAAAACATATTCATTTAAGGCCAGATCTGAAAAAATATGGCGACATTTTGACAATTTTAGCGACATTTTCATCCTTGTTCTGAAGTACCAACTTTTGTGACGACTCCTATACAACCCTCTTCTCCATGCCTTCTTTTCCACAAGTGTTTACCCGTCATCTACGTACTGTACCAGATTAATGTCCAAATACCAGCATTCAAGTAGCTTTGTAAGATGTTGATCTCCCTATTGCCCCCCGTAAGGAGAAACGAACATGTACCTATCGTGTTAATTCTTTCGTATCTTATACCAAGTTGTCTCCTTCTTTGTGCTATTTTTTTGCAACCCTTGATTCCATGTCTTTACCGAAGACTGTTCATGATGCTCTCTCATTCTGGGTGGCGTAATGCCATGATAGAGGGAATGCGAGCCTTGGAGGAAAATGAAACATGGACTTGGTCGATTTACCCAATGGTAAGAAAGTTATTGGTTGTAAGTGGGTCTTTGCTATCAAGGTTAACCCTGATGGGTCTATTGCCCGTTGGAAGGCTCGCTTCGTGGCCAACAGGTATGCACAGACCTAACACATTCTCTCTGTTTGCCAAACTCAGTGAGATTGTTTAATTCTCTAGCTGCTACATATGATTGGTTTTTGAACCAGTTAGATATCAAGAACGCTTTTCTTAGGGATCTTCTGGAAGAATTGTATATGGAGCAACCACCTGATTTTGTTGCTCGGGGGGAGAATGGGAAAGTTTCTTACCTGAGAAAATCATTGTACGGCTTGAAATAGAACCCTCAAGCATGGTTTGGTAAATCTAGCTTGGCATTTGAACAATTTGGCACGAGGAAAAGTAAGTCGGATCATTCTGTTTTTCATCGAGATTCTGCAACTGAGATCATTTTGTTGGTTGTGTATGTAGATGTCATTGTCATCACAGGAGGTGATGTTGCAAGTATTTTATCCTTCAAAGTTTTCCTTCATAGTCAGTTCCATACAAAACACTTAGGGGCATTAAAATATTTTTTGGGTGTGGAAGTGACGAGAAGCAATGAAGGAATTTTCCTATCTCAAAGGAAATACGTACAGAATTTATTGTCAGAAACTAGTAAATTGAGGGCTAAATCATGTAGCACCCCGATGAATCCTAATTTACGCTCACAAAGATGGTGAATTATTTGAAGAACCTAAAAGATATTGGAGGTTGGTTGGAAAACTCAATTATCTTATTGTAACTCGTTTAGACATTGCATACTCTATTAGTATAGTGAGTCAATATTTCTCCTCACCCACTATTGAATATTGGAATGCTCTTGGGAAGATTTTGTGCAACTTAAAAGGGGAACCTGGACAAGGAATTCTATATGGCAACAGATTGAATACTTCTCGGATGTTGATTGGGTGGGGGTTCTAAGAAAGATCAAAGATATACTATTGGTTATTTTGTCTTTGTTAGAGGTAATTTAGTCTCATGGTAGAGTAAGAAGTAACATGTTGTATCACGATCTACATCTAGTGCTAAATCAGAATATAGAGCTATGACACAGTTAGCTTGTGAAGTGATGTGGATTCGTCAACTTCTTGTTGAGTTGGACTTTTCAGTCGTGTCCAACGAAAATATGGAGTAACAACCAAGCTACCCTCCATATTGCTTCAAATCCTGTTTTTCATGAGCTTACTAAACACATTGAGGTTGATTGTCACTTTGTTCGTGAGAAAATACAACTGGGGGACCGGATATGTGAAGACCAAAGAAAAATGAGGCGACATCTTTACAAAATCTTTGAATGGACTACGGATTGACTACCTTTATAACAAACTGGGCATGATTAACATATATGCTCGAGCTTGAGAGGGAGTGTTAGAGATATTATTAGCGTTTATTATAATGTTTAGTTATATTGTTAGAGGCCCATTACTATGAGCCTGTTAGGTTAGACTCTAATGTGTATATACGTGTGTGTGATAAGTGAATTATATGAATAATATCCTCTTCAACTCTTTAGTTTACATAATTAAAGAATCACTTGACTCTTTTTCTTGAAGAAGCCCGATAGTTTGTGTCTCAAAAAGTACAGAAGAAGAATTTCATATTTCTCTTTCCATAATTAAACAAAACGGCACATTTAATGGCTCAATTCCTCTTCTCAAGCATGGCAAGCGTTTTTATTTTCTAAACCCAAAAAAAAAAAACAGTTTTCGTGGCATTAATTGAAATTTCATAATGACTCTTCTCCAGCAGCCTCTCAAACTCAAATCAATTTTTCCGGTGACGATGAACAGAGTCAAGCGAATCATTTTGAGAAGAAGTAGATCCTAGATGAAATGCCTAAAAGGAGAAATAGAATTACATCCTGAAAATAAAATTGGAGATGAATAATCCAAAACTTCTGGGGACTTAGAATATAGTAACTCGAATGATTCAAAATTTAGGGACTTCACAAAGTTCTAATTTCTCAGCCGAATGCTAAACAAATCTCCTCCTCTTTGCAGTTGGAACTCCATGGGAATAGTATTATCCTTAAGGCCATTATCAGCTTCGATCTTGCAAATTGCATATTAGTAAATTCAGAGTATGTTCATCAATATCCAGTAAACCACCACATTTGCACCATTTCTTGTAAACCATCTTTCAGACCACATGTTAAAAGGAAGCCCTTCAATTAAAACCCAACTTTTATTGCAAAAGCTGGTGAATCCAAAGCATTACAAACTTTAGACCAGCAAGAACAAGTAAGTCTAGTGTTGTTGCAAATCAGGACAGTTTCCAGAGTAACCAAACAGGTGACAACAAAGTATATTTTGCAAAAATTAACAGCCTTCAAGTTGTGAAAAGGCTGAATACGAAAATGAGTATTTCCATTGTTTTCCAAATAAAACTGCCAACTGCATTATTTTGTCCCAGTCTGCTTGTTCATCCTTTCTTGTTACTATCATAGTACTTTCCCAATTTCCTTCAAAATTGCCAACTGAATAATTCTTTTTTGGCGGACAGGTTGGAGCTAATCCTTTTAAAGGTAGAGGAAGAATACCTTTGGAGGAATTTTCCAAAAGGGGTGCTCTGTTTTTCGGTTCAAAAACAGGGGTATGAGGTGAATGTCTCTGGCCAAAAGACGTAGCAGCTTGACATGCTCTGTTTTTCTGAAACAAACAAGTGATGTAGGAATTAAAGTCTTTTTCCAAGAAGCCATGCTCTGTTTTTCTGAAACAAACCAGTGATGTAGGAATTAAAGTCTTTTTCCAAGAAGCCACATTTTGTCTTTTGAAGAAAGAACCCAAGTAATGAACAAAATCTTTCGATCCAAAGAGTTCTTTCCCAGGAGAAATCCTAATAGAAATACTCCAACCATTAAATTGAAATTTCTCAATAACCCAAAAATCACCATTTGCGATTGAAAGGATTCTAAAAGGAAAAAGAAACCATTTTCCTGAATTTTTCTTATCTGAATATCAGTAGAGAGTATATTTTCAAGTTGAAGCTTGAAAAAAGATGGTCATCAACTAGATTTTTCTAAAAATTTCAAAGAATCACCCTTTGAGCTATTATCAATTCCAATGGTGAAGCATTTCTTTTCAATTGTGAAAATCTTTGAGTTTTCCATGTTTGAGGCAAAGGAAAGAAAGAAAGGATTAGTGAAAGCGAATAACGATCATTTGATATCGAGGCAATAAGGTAAAACTCCCCTGTAGAAGACATCAGAATAAGCAAAGAATTTCTCATTACATTGGCTGTATGGGATTGGTTAAAATGAGCAAAGAGACAATGGAAATACCAACAATTTAGTAGTTACATCCCACTCTTCAAACCATCCACAACGTGAACAACACATCATGAAAATATCTATATTAAAAAGAAATTGGCCAAAAATAATTTAATGATAGAGATTCAATGTACATACTTCAACATGCTCATATAGCTGAGGAGGAGGCAGCGTAATTGCATCAAGCATTTTTGGTTTCCCACACACTCTTACTAAAGCATCCACCTCTTTGCAAATTTCCCTTACTGCATTCTAACAACATGAGAGAGAACAAAAATACTATTATGGGCTAGTGTAACTCAATAAACTACCACATCATAAAGAGAAACTTAAACAGAAAGTAAGTAATGCTAAATGTTATAAAATTAAAACTATAGCATCATAACTAAATAAACTACCACATCAATAGGAGAAACTTAAACAGATGGTAAGGAATGCTAAATATTTTAAAACTACATCATCATAGAAAGGAGCAGGTCAATGATAAGAAGGAAAAAAAATATTCTTTAAAAGTTTTGTTTACAAGAGTTTATTATCATCAAAATATTAGGTATGATTGAAGCCATTAACCCTTTTGTTTTCAAATTGTTTAGAATTTTTGAAGTGAAAATAACATAGATCCCGAAATGAGGATTGCAAAAAATCCTGAATCATCCAAATCGGAGTTCAAACGAATAAGTTATGGCTAAAAGAAAGATTACAATGTTGGAGGGGAGGGATCTCATGGGCATAATTTGAAACTACAGGGGTGTGATTTGCCATTTTTAAACTACAGGGGTTTCATGCATTTGACCAAAACCACACAAGTGTTATTTGCAGTTTACCCTTGTTAGAAGGGACACTTTGGTCTTTTGGCAGTCAACCTAATATATTAATTGGCAAAAAAAAAACTAGGTCAGTCAAATTCACTATTCATTTGCATTCTCTCCTCTCTCAATCATCAGCAGCCGTCACTGTTGATCGTCAAATAACAGTCTAATTCGCCAATGTTTACATCGATTTTACAGGGTAATTCAAGTTTCGGTCATGTCTTTCATTTGCATCAAATTAGAACCAGAACAAGTAGCTCACTGATTTTCCGTCTTGTTTTGTTTCAAAAATCAAACTCAGTCGCGGGAAAAACGTCTTGTCGGAAAATCAAGAAAATTAACAACCAAATTTTTTTTTTTGGTAATTTCGTTTGTTTCACTTTAAGATTTCTTTCTTCGTTGATGTCCAGCAAACACCAAGCTAAATAGTAGTGGTTTTCATCGTTTTTCGTCAAATTTAAGAGGTCATCGGACTAAGGAAAGTTTCTCGTCGGAAACTAGAAATTCCTCACCATTTTATTGAGTTCTTGAGCAGATTTCGAGTTGTTTAACGTTGGGTTCCTGGTGGTTATTGGATCCCAGGCAATTCTTCGCCGCCATTAGCTCAAAATCACGCTTGAGATCACTTGGAATAGTTGTAGTCACAATTCTAGGTAAATTTCTCCATTTCTGCAGTTTTTATGCCAGACATGACATGTGAGTGAAGGATGACTAGTCCAACTGGACCAGCTAGGCTCGTTCATAACCGGTCCAGACCTTTTTAGGGACATTTTTAGCTTATTTTGAGTAGTTTTTCGTCCCGTTAGCTTAGTTCTTGCCTGTTTAACTTTCAATTAACAATTTTTTAGGTCTCGGGAAACTTCAAGATTATTATTTGCTTTATTCGAGGATGTTTGCTAGCTTGACTCGAAACTAAGGTAGGCTAAATCTCTACTTCAAATTAAATAAGATTTTTCTGTGGTTGATTTGTTTATGTTTGATTATTAGGTTATCATGGTAGAATATTTAATGCATGTTTGATTGTAATTAAAATTAGACACTTAAACATTAAACATTATAATTCGATGCTTGATTATTTATTATTAATTTGATGTTTAAATTAGTTATCACTAATAGTCTATGCACGTTTAAGGATGCTCGTGAGTTGTTGATTTGGGATATTTTTCGTATAAATACTTCAAAGTTGAGGAAATCTGTTTGGAATTCTGCAATTTCAGGTTTGCTTAGGAGTATTTGGTTAGAGAGCAACAAACGAATCCTCAATGATATTACTACTCATTGGATAAACATTTGGGATTCTTTTACTTTTCAAACTCTTAGTTGGGCAAAAGTGATGAATCCAGCATATTTTAGTTCCCATGTACATTCTACGTTAAATAAATAGAATTCTTTCATTTAGTTTTATTTAGCTTTTGCTTTTCTTTTTGTATTTGATGAATCCTCTTCCTCTATTGTACTTTACTTTTACCTTTGCTCAATGAAAGTTAACTTTCTATCAAACAAAATATATATATTATGCACGTTTAATAAATAGACTTAAAAGCTTTATTGGTGCTTAGAATGATTTTAGAAATAAGTATGACATGATAGATTTAATGAATTATTAAATGTAATGAAAAGTCTATAGGTTGCTTAGTTGGGGCAAGTTCATTGCGATTAGTTAAATTATTGTATTGTTATTATTGTAACACATAGTTTGTTTAGCTTGATGTGGTTAGTTTATATTCTTATTTAATAATTGGATGTACATGTACCTATAGCTCATTGATGGACTTAGTCGTGGCTTGATGGTGTGGTTTTCATTTGTTATAGCTAGATTATTGAATACTTTTAGTATTGTCCGTTTGATTATTCGTGATGTGATTGTTGGGCTGTTTTAGATACTTTTTATTATTATTTGCGAGTTATGATTTCAAAATTATTTATGAATAATTTCTGGTATATAATTGACTGGCCATAAGAAGTTTAGATAAGACTTTTGATGTGAATAGTTAGGTTGGTTATACGTATCATAATGGCCACAATGAAACTATATTATAAAGTTGAACATTGTGATTATGATCTATCATGGAAGTTGAATAGAGCTAGGTTGGCTACCCTCGGTTATAGGATTAAACACGTCTAATGGTGTGGCATGTATCATAGTGGCCACTATAATACTTTATTATAAAGTTAAACACTGTGATTATGATCTAAACGAGAGGTTGAAAGTGTGACATATATCATGGAGGCCTTATATCCCACCATGATACCTATACTATATTATAAGTCGAACAATCTGTCATGTTATTGTTTAGTGTGAAGTTGGAGGCTAAGTACCTACTTAGTTAATGTTGAGCATTGGAAGTGGACTTGTATCCACACTTATTTAGTGAGGTTGTAGGCTAAGTACCTACTAAGTTGATAATTAAGTTTGGAAGTAAATTAGTATCTACAAGTTGTTGTTAGGAGTTGTAATGTATCTGAGCTAATATTTAAGTTAATATATTTAATCTACTGAGCAAAGAACTCACAGTATTCCATGCCCTTCATCTCTCCCGAAAACCTTTGGACTCCATAACATCATCAAGGAAATCTCAAACAACACGATCTGCCTATTACCTATAAAGGCATTCTGAAATTATGAGAAAGTTTTAGGAAGAACGATTTTGAGACTATCTTCCAAAACTTTAGCCAAGATCTTGTAAGGTCGCATAATCAAACTAAACGGCTTATAGTCTTTAACTTCTTTAGCATCGACTTTCTTCGGAATGGTCGAATATAGGTTTTATTGGTGTTGCATTCAACAACACCGGTCTGAAAAAACTCTTGGAACATCATGAACAAAGAGTCAGGTGTGAGGAGTTTGAGGCTGTTCCAAGAATTTTAAACAATTCAGCAACAAAACCATCGAGGCGTAACTCAAAAATTCAAGATTTCCTATTCATAGAATTCATTTTAAGTAACAAGCCTCTACAATAGGACACCAATCGACATTAGAAAGGATGGATCTATAATCAGGATCTCTTGAGTACAGCTCCTAAAAGAAAATGAAGAACTCCTCCTTAATCTCCTTATCAGTCAAAAGATTAACACCTTGAGAACAGAGCAATGTTTTCAAAGCGCAAGGCGCACACCGCGACAAGTCCTTGATTGCCTTGGAGGCAAGAGGCGACAAAAAAGCGTTGCCTGAGTGAAGCAGAGCAAAGAAAAACATGAAAATAAAATAATGAAAATTTAAAGAAACGGGAACTATTTTTGGTGTATTGTTTAAAATTAAAGACATATAAAATGTTGTTTACACGATGAGCATAGGTTCTTTTCTTTTTTTCTGATTCTTTTAGGATGTAAATATCCTCCTTTTGTACCTTTCTTTACTTCTCAACTATCAATGAAAAGTTTGTGTATTCTAAAAAAAATGGCATTAGCAACACACCTAACCTCTTTAATAGTCAGATTTTGATGTTTGTTTTTTTGAATAAGACACCTCACAAGGTCATTTCATTGATAAAATGAAAGAAACAAAGAAAATAAAGTACAATATAAAAGTGACGTATCAAATCAAAAGCCAAGAGAGCAAGGTATACCATATACCCCAAACCAAAAAACCCATACTGCCACCTAATTACAAGTATGTAGGCCATCTATTAATAATTTGTCCTACCGTACAATTACAAAAAACTTTAGAAGTTGACACCCAAAAGGATGCATTTACGTACGCCAACTCCCAAACGTGATCCCAAGATCTATCTTCCCCCTAAAGATTCTTCTGTTTCTTTCTAGCCAAATACCCCATATAATTGCGCAACACCCCGCAATCCATAATCCTTTCCCTTTATCAATAAAGGGGGGGATGACGAGCAATTCTTCTAAAGACTGCCGAATAGAATCATTATTCACCCAAGAAATTCCAAAAGATTGGAAAAATCTTTGCCAAATAAACCTCGAAAACTTGCACTTCCACATGTTATGATTTAACTTGCACTTCCACATGTTATGATTTAGATCTTCAGATTCATGATTGCAAAGACTACACCAATTAAGATTCAGATTTTATTTTTGTCAAACTATAAGGCTTAGGAAATTATTCAAATTACAGTTAGAAACCAACACAACCAAAAAGACATAAAGCAAGAGGGAGAGATAAAGCAAAAGGTCTCCAGTGATTACATATGTCATTAGTTTTTTTTTTATAAGAACACCTCACAAGGCCATTTCATTAAAATAATGAAAGAGAAAAGTAAAAACAATACAATAAAACGTGGCAAGAACAAACCAAAAGCCACAAAAAGCATGGTATACCATATACCCCACTACCTAAAAACCTCCGCACCGCCACCTAATTACAAGTATGCGGGCCAACTATTTATAATTAAGCCTAAAGGGTAATTACAAAATAATTTTGAAGTTGACACCCAAAAGTATGCATTTACATGTGCCAACTCCCAAACATAGTCACATGATCTCGATTCCCCCCTAAAGATCCTTGTATTCCTTTCCAACCAAATTCCCCACGTTATAGCACAAAAACCCGCTATCCAAAGGCACTTTCCCGTGTCTTTGAAATGGGGGAATAATAGTAACTCCTCCAATGTTTGGCCAAAAGATGCATTATCCACCCAAGTCAGCCCAAAAGTGTAGAAAAAATTTTGCCAAATTTGCATCGAAAAATTACACTTCCACATGATGTGATCAAGATCCTCTAAACCCTGTTACATAAACTACACCAATGGGGATTGAGGGTATAGGAGCAAGATCGCTGAAGAAACTCAAAAGTGTTAATTTTGCCCAGTGCCACCGACCAGATAAAAAACCTGACTTTTTTCGGGATCTTCACCTTCCAAAGATTTGAAAAGAATAGGGTGGAAGAACTCAAAGAAGGTGTTTGACTAAACTCAAAAAAAAGATTTGCAAGTAAAAATGTTAGAAGAGTTTAAAGACCACACCCTAGTATCACCTAAACCCTCTCTCACTGCAACACCCTCGAGATTTAAGATGATAGAAGATAATTCTGTCATTTCCCTATCCCGGATTAATCTTCGAAAACGGAAATCAATGTTCACTCTTAATCCCTTAGTTTGAATAAAGGACGAAATTGGTGCATTTTTAGCTAGGGTTAGGGAATACAACAAAGGGTAAAGGTCTTGAAAGGAAACTTCCCCAAGCCAAGCATCCTCCCAAAAACGTATTCGTTTTCCGTCTCCAACCTTCCATTTGACACAGTTAAGGAAGAGAGGGTAACATTTGGATATCACCTTCCAAGGATTCCTAGCACTACCTCTGAGCACTACGTTCGTATCGCACCCATTTGGTTGACAACCATATTTACTCATAATCACTTTGTGCCAAAGACTAAGTGGTTCATTGGGGAATCTCCATAACCATTTTACAAGCAGAGCCAAATTTCTTTTGTCCAAGTTTCCAATTCCACCCTCATTCACCGCACCTGACACTTGCTTCCAATTAACAAGGTGGGCCCCTTTGCCTTCACCTGAGCCCTCCCATAAGAAATTCCGCATGAGTTTTTCCAAATCCTCTCTGATACTTGCTGGAATTCTGAAAATGGACAAGTAACAAGTTGGGATTCCCGAAAAAACTGATTGAATGAGGGTGAGTCTTCCGCCTTTGGAAAAGTAGCCCTTTTCCCAAGATGCTAGTCTTTTCTTTACCTTTTCGACCACAGGTTCCCAGAAACTTTTCTTTTTTGGATTGTCCCCTAATGGCATTTCCAGATATTTGAATGGGAGGTTCTCAATCTTACAACCCAACCTTCTAGCCAAAGAGACCAGTTTTCCATCATCCATATTTAACCCGATCATCGAACACTTTGCTCTATTTATTTTTAATCCAAAGCTTCATTCGAAGAGATGGATAATGTCCAGGAAGTTTTGGAACGACTCCTCTTTGCCAGAGCAGAAGATCAAAGTGTCATCCGCAAACTGAAGGTGGATTAGCGGAATTTTATCTCCCCCAATCTGAAAACCCTCAATCAACCCCCTCTCCAAGCCACACTCAAATAGTCTACTCAAGCTGCCTACCACCAAGGTAAAGAGGAAAGGTGATAGTGGATCCCCCTGTGTAATCCCATTGCTTGCAAACACTTTTCCCCTGGGTTTCCCATTTATGATGAAAGAGTAGTTGACCAATCTCGTACAAGACCACATCCATGCTCTCCACTTATATCCGAATCCTTTTCTCATGATGACTTGATCCAAAAAACTCCAATCCACGTGATCATAGGCTTTTTCAAAGTCAATTTTAAACAAGAGGCCTTCTTTTTTTCTAACTCTATAATCCTCGATTACATATGTCATTAGTGGAGTAGTTGCAAAACGAAATACTAAACCTAGACCAAGTGGAAGAAAAAAAGACATTATCAAAAATCATATTAATCTTCCAACATATGAAAGATTTGTTTCAATTACAAATAAAACTACTTAGACTGAAAAAAATAAAGAGCGGGTAAATTTTGAGTGCATAATGCATTCTACAGAAAAGGAACAATATCAAGGAATATAGTCAAGTGTCTTATGAAATCTAAACGAGTATAGAAGACTTGTGATTATGACAGCAATAGGCTACATACTTAAGTGAAGTAAACAACCTGCCCAACTTCTACAGCTTGGAGCAACTTCTCTTCTGGTAAAAAATTACAGTAGCCCTGCATGAATATTTTAGTAAAAATCGTTACTCTTAGCACAATCAGAACACTAAAATGAAGGGTAAACACATTATTCAACAGTTAAGACAAGAATGATCTTCAAAAACAGAAGAGAGTTTTCTCCGAAACATAAAGCAAATAACTTAACAAGAAAATAGCAGATTGAACCGAGAAAGGACAGCCGTGTCATTCCAGAACTATTTTACTTTTTTATTAGAAAACAGGAGTCCTTTATTGGAATAAAAAGAAAATTAAAATTTTAGAAAGCCAAATGAGAACAAAGATTTTTTTTTTAAACAAGCTCGAAAACGCATTACATGAACTTAACTAAAGGAAAACAAAGGGGTCATAAGAACTCGGTTATAGCATGCAAAGCGGCATATCCAACAAATCATAAAGAGGCAAGCAGCCCAATTTTATTTTTTTTAAATAAGACCTCACAAGACCATTTCATTGATTGGATGAAAGAAAACATAAAAACAATATAATAAAAAATGGCAAGTTGAATGGTGTCTTTGGATCAATGGTTGTCTAAAGAGCACCAATTTCTCTATCATGTTGAATGGTAAGGCCAAAGGCAAGTTCAAGGCTACTCGAGGCCTTAGACAAGGTGATCCTTTGTCTCCTTTTATTTTCCTTCTAGTTTCTGATTGTTTTAGCAGGATGCTCATTAAAAAGCAAATGGATAGGCAGATCAGAGGTTTCTTCGCTGGCCCTGTCGAAATTTCCCATCTCCAATTTGCAGATGATACACTCTTATTTTCCCACTTCAACCTAGACTTGTTGACCAATTTGAACACTGTGACAGTTGAGTTCGAAAGAGGATCAGGCTTATGTATTAATAGACTTAAGTCTTGTATTGTAGGAATCAATCTTAAAGAGGAAGAGCTTCAAGCAGTGGATCTCTTGTTTAATTATGCCTTGGGGAAATTGCCAATGCTTTATCTAGGATTACCCCTAGTGGAAATCCCTCCTCGGGATCCGATGGTGGAAAAAATCTACAAAAGAATTAACAAGTGGAAGAGCCTACTTATTTCTAGAGGTGGAAAATTGACTCTAGCCCAAGCTATCCTTTCTAGCCTTCCTACATACTATCTCTCTATTTTTAAAGCTCCGGTGATGGTTACCAAATCAATTGGTTGAGAGATTTTTTCTGGGAAGGTGCAGCTAATGATGGGAGCCCCCCACCTTGTAAAATGGGATAAAATCCCCCCCCCCTCTTTTTTGAAAGGTGGCCTTGCCTTTGGTGGTGTGAACAAACGGAATGATGCTCTTCTCCTCAAATGTTGGTTATTTGATATACTTCTTTGTGGTCGTCTAATTCTAAAAAATTTGGTAATTACAATCCTTCGTTGATTGCTTGGAGGAACTTTTAATAATCCTTGGGTGCTTTTTTATTCCTTCTTTCATTTATCAATGAAATGTCCTTATAAAAATTAATTAAAAAAAACGTAGTGGACATGCTCCTAAGCTTTTGTAATTAAACTCTATAATCAATGCTGATTGAAATAATTATTTAGAAGAAACTATGGCATCAAGTGGGCTTATAGTTTATCTCCTGTATTTTGCATTTTCACTACTTCATGGTAAGTATTGTTACGTATTGAAAAATAAAACATAGAGAATAAAAACATGATATAATCCATCAACTCCAAAAGAATGAAATAAAGGAATGACATTCTTGCGTCATCTTGCTATGAGAACATATTGAAGGGTGTAGTGTGTAAAAAAAGAGCGGGCATAAGGGAAGGTGACAAAGCAAACTTGCCTCAATCATCAATATTGCACTATCTGTGCCAGCAAGTATTAAATCAAGCTCAGAGTCTTCCATCTCTTTAGTTGTTGGATTAATAATAAACCGGTCACCTACAAGACCAATTCGAACTCCAGCAACTGTTTTTGAGTTGGGAACTTCTGAGAGAGCACTGTCCATTTTGAACCATAAGGGTTAAAAAAATAAAAGACCAGAGATAAAATTGCACATGTTAAAATTCCTGCTAAAAAGGAGATTCATAAAAACATACTAGACTTACACTGCTATTCCAGCTGCTGTAATAGCTAAATAATCAGGAGTGTGCAAACCATCATAACTCAAGACCTGAAAAAACGTGTGAATTACAGTTGTTCTATGAAGAAAAACCAGATATGACAGATGCTTTGGCTTATATATCTATAGTCTGGCTATTGAAACTACTAATTAAAAACAAGCAAAGGCAAATATTTGGAGTCATGTACACTTGCTTTGTTTAAGGTGTGTATCACTTTTGAGTATCAGAGTACTTTTTATTATTATTATTAACTACCGATGTACACCTAATAAAGTTTTGATGTCAATTTGAGTGAATCATAAACCCTGATATCATGGAAATGTTCCAAGATTTTCACCCAATTACCTTAATGACAGGCCCATATAACATCATTGCAAAAGTTTTGGCAGAAGGATTGAAAAAGGTCAAAAAGACCCTAGATCTAATGTCCTTACCCTTTTGGGAGGTACTCTGTTAAAAGGAAAGAAAAAAATCCTTTGGGACAATGCTATTAGAGCTATCCTTTGGAATACGTGGATTGAACATAATAATAGAATTCTTAAAGATTGTTGTAACTCTTGGGAGGTTGTTTGGGAGTTTCGTGTCCTTAATGCCTCTAAATGGAGTGCAAATTGTAAGGTTTTTTTTTGTAATTATGCTCCCTCTATTATTGCTTCCAATTGAAAGGCTTTTTTGAATTTATTTCTTGCCTTTTTGGGAATTTTCATCTATCAATGAAATTGCACGGTTTATAATCAAAAAAAAAGTTTGGCAGAAGGATTGAAAAAGTTGTGCACATACCACAACCAGTTTCCAAAATGCTTTTATATGAAGGAGGAAAATCACAGACTCTGTCCCGGTTGCAAATGAAATTATTGAAGATTAGAGGAGGAGGAGGAAGAGGAAAGGAGTGATTTTGAAACTTGATATCAAGAGAGTGTACGACTATGGCGATTGGGACTACTTAGATGCTATCATGGCTAACAAGGGCTTTGCGCAAAGGTGACTGGAGACAATGAGTCAGAGGCTGCGTTACCTCCATCAACTTCCTATTATTATTAATGGTAAATCCAGAGAAAAAATTTTGCTTCCAGAGGTGGGGATCCTTTGTCCCCCTTCTTCTTCACTCTAGTGGGTGACTCGCTAAGTAGGCTTTTAACAAGCGCTCAAGGGGCAGACATCATTGACGGTATCAATTTAGGGAGGGGTAATTTGATGATAAATCATCTCCAATTTGTTGACGACACCCTCGTTTTCTCTTCTTACAACGAAAGTATTAAGAACTTGCTGACTGTGTTACCCTCTTTAAGAAGATGTCTAGGCTTGGTTTCTTGTTAAACCACCAATAGGAAAACTTCATTATTAATGTATTTTTAACACTCCCCTAACGTGTAGGCTCGGATATGTGCACGAGACCCAATCACGTGAAACTTTAATGACCGGGGAGGATATGACCATGCAGAGATTTGAACTCAAGACCTCCTCCTGATACCATGTTAAATCACCAATAGACCCAAAAGCTTAAGCTATTGGGCTAAGGTAAATTTAGTCTTTTATATATTCTTTACACTCCCAACCTTGATAAATCTTTGCTTGCTGGTGTCACTTTGGAGCCAAGTGAAACAACCTCTATTGCTACTGTGATTAAGTGTAAGGCGAGCTTGCTTCCAATCTCTTATTTGGATCTTCCCTTGGGTTGCAATCCAAGACTTGTATACTTTTGGAATTTGTAAATGGAAGAAGCTGACTTTTTTTTGTGAGGTAAAAACACCTCAAAAGATCGTTTCATTGATAAATGAAAGAAAAACGAAAAGAAATACAATATAAGAGTGGCATATCCAACCAAAAACCACAAAAGCAAGGTATACCGTACACCCCTAAGCCAAAAGAACCCACACCCGAACATAATAACAAGTATGCGGGCCATCTATTTATAATTTGACCTAACGTATAATTACAAACGTGTTTGGAAGTTGACGCATAAAAAGAAGCATTAACGTGTGCCAACTCCCAAACATAATCTAAAGATCTAACTCCATCCCTAAAAATTCATCCGTTCCTTTCAACCCAAATATCCCATACAATTGCACACAGCCCGCAATCCACAAACAATTCCCTTTAGCATTAAAAGGGGGGGAGATGATCAATTCTTCTAAAAATTGGCAAAAAGTGTCATAGTTCACCCAAGATAATCCAAAGGTTTGGAAAAGCCTTTGTCAAATGAGTCTCGAAAACTTGCACTTACACAAGATATGATTTAGATCTTCTGAATCAAGGTTGCAAAGACTACACCAATTGGGTTTAAGGGTGAATGGGGAAGATCGCTGAAGAAAATCAAAGGTATTGATCTTACCCGGTGCAATAAACCAAATGAAAAATGGAAGAAACTAACCGTTTCCAAAGAGGGTAGGCCACGCTTGATCAATCATTGTATACATACAAACTATCTTCTCTGACTTTACTATCCCCAAGAACATCGTCAAGTCTATAGATAAAATCTTGCCAAATTTCTTTTGGAGTGAGGTTGATGGATCGGGCAGTTCAAATCTAGTTAAAAAGGAAGGAATTGGCCAAACACATTTCTTTTGGAGGTTTGATTTTTGGTATGCTACCAGGAATGAAGCCTTGTTAATTAAATGGCTTTCGAGATTCACGTTGGAAGAAGATTCTTTGTGGCATAAAGTCAATGTGGCTTTACATGGTAAAACGAACTTGGGGTGGACTCTTTTGTGTAATCCTTACCGCACTAATCGGAGTCCATGGAGACCGGTTGCGAAGCTTCGTGATGTCCTTAAAGTTCATACCTCTTTCACCTTGGGGAATGACCTTAAGATCATATTCTAGGAGGACCCTTGAGATTGTTCTAACACCATTGTTAACCTCTTCCCTCGGCTTTACAATCTGGTCCCCATAAAAAATATCCCCATTGCCGAAGTTTGGGTTGCTTTACTCTTGGAACCTTTTTTTGAGGAAGAACTGTAAGGATGAAGAGGTGGACGATTTTGTGGTCCTTTTATCTACTATTAATGGGGGGAATTCTGCAAGAACAAAGAATCTGGAATGGGCAAGGCAATTTTTTTTTTGTAAAAATGTTGTCCAAACTATTTCTACCAACAATGCTTCCCTCCCGGCCCAGCAGAACTTTTCAATGCATTATGGAAAGTTCATTGTTCTAAAAAGGTTAAGGTCCTCCTTAGGATGGCTCTCAATGGTGGTGTTAATACCAACGATAAGTTGCAAGCTAAATTTCTTTAGATGGCCCTCTCCCTCAATAGGTGTCTTTGTGCATGATGGATAACGAAACTGCACGTCACATTTTTATTCATTGTAATTTCGCCTATGGCCTATGGAAAAAACTTCTCAACATTTTTAAGGTTTACGGCCTACTTCATTGTGCCCCCTCAGCAATCCATGGTTTTCTATGTGGACATCATCTGAGGGGGAAGGCTAAGGTCCTCTGGCTTAATGCGGTGCATTCTATTTTTTTGTCTCACGCAGTGAGAAAGAAACAACCAGGTGTTCCAAGAGGAAATCAAGTACTCTCACTCTTTATGGGACTTGGTGGTGCGGCATGCCGAGATCCTTAGATAAGACTTCAGCCTCTTCTCTTCTTTTTGCCATTTCTCTTTTGGAGCTAAAGCACACAACTTTCACAAGGACTGATATAACTAGATCTCTTTTGGTTTCGGTTTCCATGTAGTTTTGATGTCAGTTTGAGTGGGTTAGTTGTGGACTGATGTTGAAGGAGGCCTGGTGGAGATAGGGCTAGAATGGGAAGGGAAAGGATGAGGATGGGACATCATCGAGGATGGGTGGGGATGGATGGAAGTGTTGGTAGAGAGCGAGCGCATTTTTCAAGACACTAAAACCCATTAACTCTTTTTAATAAGGGGGAATTACTCATGTAGCATACTTCTGAAAATTTAATATTTACTAGTTCAATAAATTAGTTAATTGTTTAATTCTAATATTTACATTTGAATAATTGTTATCTAAATGAATTTAAAGAACTAAATCTCTCATTTTCTAACTTGGTTATATACCATATCATCATAATAGTATAATTCTTCTAGTTCAAAAAAAAATTATAGAATTTTTTTTACATAAGAAACACTTTCAAAAAAATTTATAGAAAGTTGAAGTTTCATTAATCAAATAAGAGTTAAAACAAGTACAAGAGGATGAGTGAATTTTAAGGTTTTGTGGATAAAAATCAAAACTTTCCCGACAAGACAAAGATATAAAAAAAATTCAGGTAAAGATATGGATAACAAGTACAAGAGGATGAGGAAATCCTAAAAAAAACAAAAACAAAGGGAAAAAATTTAAATTAGTGAAATGTTGTTTAAGTAAATAATTCAAGGGTGATAGTGTGTTGTTTTAGCACCACTGTTGGGAGGCACATCTGCATTTTGCTTCCAAATTTCCTAGCCTTTATGCTTTGCTAAGGATAAGTTTCTCCCGATAAATCATTTTTGGAACGAGGAGCTTAGCTCTTGGTTAATTAATTTCAAGAGAAATATGAAAGATGAGGAGGTGGAAGAGTGGATTGCTCTTATGGATAGCTTGGTTACAGTTAGTTTGAACAACAGGGAGGATTTCAGAATTTGGAAGCTGGATAAAGCCAAAGAGTTTAGTTGCAAATATGCTTTGATGTTGTTGTGGAAGAATTTGAGGGATGATCTTAATATGAACTTAGTGTGGAATGGTAATTATCCTAGGAAGGTTAAAGTCTTCTTATGGATTCTTATCAATGATAGCTTAAATTCCAACCAAAAATGGCAGTTGAGAAATCCTTGAATAACCCTTCAGCCGAATAGATGTAATCTTTGTTTGAAGGATGCTGAAAGCACAAGTCACTTGTTCTTCCATTGTGACTTCTCTAGATCTATTTGGATTACTCTTCTTAGCAGTTTCCATTTGAGTTGGGTCTTTCCTGACGATTCTAGAGGCAACATTATTGCTCTCCTTGGTGGCTATCCGAATGGGGGCAAGAAGAAAGTGTTGTGGCCAATGTCATTCGGTCTATTTGCTGGAATTTATGGCTTGAGAGAAATAGGAGGATGTTTGTCGATAAGCACAAGAGTTTGAGTGATGTATGGGAATGTATTATGCTTAATGCCTCCCCTATTACTAGTTATACACCTCCATTATTAACCAACATGGGTTGGCCTAGTGGTCAAGGGGTTGCTTTCCAACCTTGAGCTCCTGGGTTCAAATCATGTTGGCCACCTACCTAGGATTTATCCTACGATTGAACCGACACCAAGTGTTGTAGGGTCATGAGGTTGTCACATGAGATTAGTCGTGGTATGCTTAAACTGGCCCGAACACTCACGATATCAAAAAAAAAAAAGACACCCCTCCATTATTGCCTCTAACTGGCAAGCCTTTTTGTAATTGCTAGGGGTCCTTTTTGGGCTTTTTCACTTATCATTGAAAGAGCACGGTTTATTATCAAAAAAAAAAAATCAAAGTAGTGACATAAACGAAAAATACACATCTAAATATTGCTATTTGAGATAATATTTGTTTTAAATAATTAGTCATGTTACACAAGTATTACACGTGCTTAATAGTAAAATTCAAAACAAAATGCACTTACATTTTAATTGATATCTTAACTCTAAAACTATGTGAAATGTAATTTTTATTAAAATTCACCATATTAAAAAATATATATATATATAGGAAGGTACCATTTTATAATATAGTATAAATGAATAAGCAATTTAGTGACGGACAATATATGCATTTTTTTTATTGCATCATTAATTTTAAACTCATACCCAAGATAGTATCTGTGTTTCATAGTAAAAGCCTTTAAGCATAGTTGGACGCAAGGGCCTATCAATCAACCTACAAATTAGAACCTGAAAGCAACAAAAGCAAAGAAATAAATCAATCAATAGAACTAAGAGAAGGCAACAGCATAGTCCGTTCAAAGTTGTGAGATGAAAGATCTTGTATTGAAAGAAATTAAAATCCATACTATTTAAATAATAACATTCCTTCAACAAACTTTCACCAATATTAGTTTTTATTTTGTGAATGAAGCTTGGAATGTTTATTGTAATTTTCTTTGTAATTGAGTATTTCTCATTCTCATCTTGTAATTCTTGTATTTCTCTTTTTTGATTAAAAATTTTAACTTCATCTAAAAAAATGATTGGCTCCATTCCATCATTCTTTAAAGGGCAACAAGGACCTTTTCATTGATATATGAAAAGCCTCCACTTCATCTATAGAATCCAGCCTATTCTTTCAAATAAACAAAAGTATAGTAGAGAAATTTTTTTTTATACCGTGAGTGTCTGGGCAGCTTACGCGCACCACGACTAATCTCACAGGACAACCTCATGACCTACAACACTTGGTGTCGGTTTAATCGTAAGATAATATCCTAGGTAGGTGGCAACATGGTTTGAACCCATAACCTCAAGGTTGGAAAGCAACCCCTTGACCACTAGGCCAACCCATGTTGGTTGCAAACATGCATATATATCCCATTTATTTCTCCTCAAAAGATGGAATGCTTGGAAAAATAATCAGTTTTAAGAGGTGTAAGTGTAACCCATGAGAAAACACAAAAACTTAAGTATTTATTTCCAAAAACGTCAACCAAACACAATAAGACAACAAGAGATCCACTTCTTCTATTATGGCCACACAAACAACACATTTTCTAGAAACAACCAAATTGTTTTAGCATAAAATTTGAGTTCGAGCTTAAGATGAGCTACACAACAAATAAAGACTTGAATTTTTCTTGGAATACTAAAGAACTGAATACTCTGAAAAATAACAACAATCGAGACTGAGAAGACATCACTGATTAAAATATGACCTGAAAAGTAACTTCTTCACAAATCCAAAAACTAAATTCTTCTATTTGAGGAAGAATTTAAGGCAATATAACATAAAATATATTGAAATAAAAATCTTTGCAGGTGCTACTGGATAGGAAAACTACCTTGGTTTTTTCAAAAAGCATGAACATAGACTCAGAAGTGATATTTCAAAGAGTACATCCCCAAAACACCCTCAAGGGTGAGAGGCTTTAAAAAAAAAGGCTCATAAGCCCATTTCATAAAATAATGAACGAGTACAAAGATAACAAAAAGGCCATGGAAGCTTCCGCCACCTACTTACAAGCACGGAAGATACCGCTCGTATTTTGTTCCATTGTTCTTTTTTTTTCCCTGTTTGTAAATACAGTACATGTTGTATTGTAACATTTATAATTTTTCTGTTTTCTTCTATATTTTTCTCTCTATTTCATTAACTTTTATTTATATTTTGTTTAAAAAAAACATGGATTGGCCTAGTGGTCAAGGAGTTGTTTTCCAACATTGAGGTTATGGGTTCAAACCATGTTGGCCACCTACCTAGGATATTATCTTACGATTAAACCGACGCCAAGTTTTGTAGGATCATGAGGTTGTCCCGTGAATTTGGTCGTTGTGCGCGTTAGCTGGCCCGGACACTCACGGTATTAAAAAATATATATATGTTTAAAAATCTATAAATACAGTACAGATGATATATTTGTACTTAAAACTTGTTGTTACTCACAGTACAGATGATATATTTGTATTTATAACTTGTTACTCACATTGTCCCCCTATCATGTTATTAATGTAAGGTATTACATTTTTCTAATTTTATTAATTTTTTTCCATATAAAATGAGGCTTACGCCTCACACCGCCTTAAGGCCACTAAAGAAAAAAATGAAAAAAAATAAGGAACTACAAGAAGGAGTTCCACTCAGAGTACATGGAATGAAAAGAAAGACCAAATCTCAATGAATTATTGAACTTTGCCCAAAATATTAAGCCTATGTTCTACTTCTTATTATGGTGAACATAGTTCAACTGTAGCCCATGTTTTTATCTTCATTACCAAACTGACAAGCAAATTTACCTTAAAATCCTATATACTTAGAAAGGTTGTTTCCAAACAAGAAAATAGAGTACCTCATGATCTCTTGCTCTTCCTTCTCGTTTGAAGAACCCTCCACTGAGACAACATAGACAAAAATCAGAAATAAGGTCATACACTCAATTAATAAGCAAAACAACCATAGAAAAAAGATAGGAGGGAGTGCAAGACAGACCTAGTCCGACCTGCTGCAGAGAAACGTTCCTGATAATTAACAAAAAGAGGAAAGAAATCGGAAGGCTCACTCGGAATATCAGCCAAACAAACTGATGCATAAACAATCTGAAGATAGAATTCAAAGCTGTTAGTTTTTCTTAATAATCTACTTTACACGAAAAATTATAGTTTCTCCTGCATGGGGAACGTCAAAGGCGAAATGGAAATGGAAATTTAAAAATTGAAAAAAAAACTAGAAACTAAAATTGTAAATTAGAAAGAACATATAAATTAAAAACAGTATGCTTTCACACGATGACCAAATAAGAAAGAAAATATTAATCACACAAAAAGAATATACAAGGGATAAGAGGAAGATGAGAAACAAAGCTCCTCTTAAGGTCAAGAGATTTAAAATTTAAACTCTCCAGTTGACTTGAATCTTAGAAGAGTACTTAAAAAAATGTAGAAACTAAGAAAAAGCAGCATCGTCGACTTGGCAAACAGTCCTTTTGTAACTCCAGTTGGCTATGGTGTTTCCTCCTTGAATCATAGAGTCTCTGGCATAGGATTATTTCTAGTAGGCAAGCCATCCTAACGATTGGGACACAAAGGTCGTATCATTTTTTTTCAAAGAGACACCCCAAAAGGCTATTTCATTGGTGGAAGGAAAGAAAAAAAGAAAAAAAAAGTACAACAAAGTGGCAAGCTAACCAAAAGCCACCAAAAAACAACACAAAAACTGTATACCCTACATCAAGATACCTACCCGCACCACCACCTAATTACAAGTATGCGGGCCACTGAAATTTATTTTTTTGGGCAATAAACAATACTTTTCAATGATGTATGAAAAAGCCCAAAAGCCTTACAAAAAAATATAATCGAACCTAACGAGTAATTAAAAAGTGTTTGGAAGTTGACACCCAAAAAGAAGCATTTACATGTGTCAACTCCCGATACTCCCACGGTCCCTTTTCTATCCCAAAACGCTTTGAGGTGTTATCCCTTTATCTCAATTGTGTGAGACTCAGATGGAAGTAGATGCCCACAAAGAACTACTTCAAAAAAAAAGTAATACTGCTTTGAGTTTGATACTTAACAATCAAACCACATACTAGTAATTAGGTGGTGGCTTATGTTTTGTTTCAGTTTTATTCATGTTCTCTTTCATTATTTTAATAAAATGAACTTTTGAACTTCCATCTAAAAAATATTGTGTTGTATGGAAGTTTGGGAAGGCAATCACATCTGCTATTGGGAGGACATTTTTTTTTTTTAATAAAAACAGCTCATAAGACAATTTCATTGAAAAAATGAAAGAAAACGAACATAAAATAACAGTACCCTAAACCTCAACTGGTGTAGTCTTTGTAATCTTGAATCGGAAGATCTAAATCATATCATGTTGCACTGCAAGTTTTCGAGGCTTATTTGCTCTTCTTTAGAAGAAATGCTCGTCTCCCCTTCTCCCACCCCCTTTTTTTAGGGCCAACTTACGCACACCACGACTAATCTCACGGGACAACCTTATGACCCTACAACACTTGGTGTTGGTTCAATCGTAGGATAATATCCTAGGTAGGTGGCCAATATGGTTTGAACCCAGGACCTCAAGGTTGGAAAGCAACCCCTTGACCACTAGGCCAACCCAACCCATGAAGAAATGCTCGTCTTTCCCCCTTTAACGATAAAGGGAATTGTTTATGGATTGCGGGGTACTGTGCAATTGTATGAGGTATTTGGTTAGAAAGAAATAGAAGAATTGGGGAGGAAGTTAGTTCTTGAGATTATGTTTGAGAGTTGGCACATGTAAATGCTTGCTTTTGGGTGTCAACTTCCAAAGAGTTTTGTAATTATTCATTAGGTCAAATTTTTAATAGATGGCCCGCATACTTGTAATTAGGTGGCGGTGTGGGGCTTTTGGGTTTGGGGTGTACGGTATACCTTGTTTTTTTTTTGGCTTTTGGTTTGTTAGTGCCACTTTTATTATGAAGAAACTCAAAGGTATTGATCTTACCTAGAGCCACAAACCAATAAAAAATTTGATTTCTTCGGGATTTTTTTGATAGAAAGATAAACTTTCATTGATCAATGGAAAATAATACAAATTGGAGGATGAGAAATCCTCAAAGACTAAAAAAAACAAAATATTAAAGCAAAACTAAAAAGTTAAATAAAGAATTCCATTTATAATACATGGAATGAACAGGAAAGCTAAAAGCAGAAGGATTAACAATTTTTGCCCAACAAAAAGTACGAAAAACAATAGAGTCCCAAGTGTGCCACCAAGGATTAGCAACATCATTGAAGATCCGTGAGTTTCTTTCTAACCAAACACTCCAAAGAAGAGCTGCCATTGCACAATTCCAAAAAGTTTTTTTAATTTTTGTCCTTTGAAGCCAAAGAAATCCCAATTCAATACATCATAAGCATGCTTTGGAGGAACCCAACTTAAGTCAAATTGGCAAAGAAGCTTGTACCAAAACTTTGAAGTAAATTCACAATGCATAAAAAGATGGGAAGAAGATTCAAAGTCCTTATAACATAGAAAACAAACATTGGGAGAAAGGCAAGAAGAATATAACCTTTTTTGTAAAACATCGGCAGTCATTAGTCTTCCCAAAGAAAATGTCCAGAGAAAAAATTGTATTTTGGGTTGTAAACCGGGAAGCCAAATTGAATGAAAACAGTCCAAAGATGTAGAAGAGAAGTTGATAAGGAAACCCAAGAAAGATTTACAGGAAAAAGAACCTAAAGAATGAGGTATCCAAGAAAGTCTATCCGGTGAGTGGGTTAAGGAGATATGAGAGATGATGCCAAGCAAATTAGAAAATTCTAAGATCTCATCATCTTTGAAATGTCTAAAGAAAGAGAGATCCCAAGATTTAGTATGAGCATTAAAGAGAGAAGAGATAGTGGAATAACGATTTGAGGTAATGCGGTAAAGAAGGGCAAAAGAAGCACAAAGAGTTGAGTTTGTGATCCAAAGATCTTCCCAAAAACGAGTTAAAAGACCATTTCCTGGAATGATTTTGAACAATTTGCAAAGGATGGAATACATCTCGAGATGGCTTTCCAAGGCTACGAAGGGAGCCCGTTTTAACAATCAAATAACTCCAATCAAAATTAAAAGAGCCATATTTTCCTTGAATAAAAGTAGCCCAAAAAGAGTTTGATTCAAAAGCAAGTCTCCAAATCCATTTCCCAAGTAGTGCAAAAAATTTTAATTCAAGATTTCCAATACCCAAACCACCCAAATGCTTTGGTTTACCAACTTGTTTCCAATTGACCAAGTAAAAATCCGTTCTAAAGACAAAACAACTTTCTTTGGCATTTTAAAAAGCGAAAGATAGTAAATTGGCAGATTTTGTAGAATGGAAGAAATCAAAGTTAATCTACCCCCTCTTGAAAAACAACCCTTATTCCAACCTTCCAATCTAGATGTGATCTTGTCAACAACCGGTTGCCAAAAGGATAAAGAGTTAGGATTTCCACCTAAAGGAAGTCCTAGGTATTTAATAGGCCAACTACCTTGAGCACAACCAATGGAATTTTCTTCGGGATTTTCACCTTCCAAAATTTAGAAAAGAAAAGTGGTGAGGAACACAAGTGGATGGAGGTACTAAACTCATAAAAGGATTTACAAGAAAACAATTTGGAAGAGTTTAGGGTCCACAATCTACTATCACATACACCATCTCTCACCAACACACCCTCAAAGATTGCAATAATGGAGGATAACTCATGCACATCTCTATCCCGGATCAAAATTCGAAAGTGGAAGTCAAAATTCACACTAGACCCCTCTCTCATAATAAAAGTTGAGATTGGTGAATTTCTTCCGAGAGTTAAGGAATATAGAAGAGGATAAATATCTTTGAAAGCACTAACACCCAACCAAATATCCTCCAAAAAGCGTAACAAGTTTCCGTCCCCAACCTCTAACTTCGCCCATTCAATAAATCTACCTTTCCAAATACTTGAAATCAACTCTCTAGAACACCACGATCTCTTAGTTTCTCACAGAATTACAACTTTTGGATTTACTTTGCAAATTGTTTTTTTTTATAAGAACACCTCAAAAGGCCATTTCATTGATATAATGAAAGAAAAAGGTAGAAATAAAGCAATAGATAAAAGTGGCAAAAACAAACCAAAAGCCAACTCCCAAACATAATCCCAAGATCTCATCTCCTCCCTAAATATCCTCATATTCCTTTCCAACCATATACCCCAAGCAATTGCACACACGCCCGCTACCCCAAGCAATTGCAAATTGTCTCTTTAATAAGTCTTCTTTTTTCTCTCCCCCCAACCCTCTCACTTTGGGAGGACATTAGGTTCTATGATGTGGTACTTCAAGATGAGTTTCTTCTCCTTTTTCTCCTTGTCTTTTCTTTAAAGCTCCCCCTATCTCATCTTTCTTAGGCAGTGTGGCCCCGCTCTTTTTCCTATCCATCATAGAAGAAACTTAAGGGATAGGAAATTTGAAAATTGATTCTTCATGTTGCTTGTTATACAGCTGAAAAGACTAAGAATTTTCCTCTTGCCTTGAACGTATTAGATGGCCTAGAAAACCCTGCCAAACCTAAGTAATTATTCCAAACGCATCTGGCTGACATATTAATGTTAACCACACCTAACCTCTTTTCCTGTTGATATAAACTCTTGATATAGGCACTAGAAAAGCCTTCAATTTCATATTACAAAATGTTAGTCATCTTTAAATCATTATCACTCATTACATGGCATCAAGGACTCTATAATTAGTTCTCAACTTGAATGAGTTTTAAAATATAAGTATTCTCTAACTATGAGTTTAAAAACAAGGCTCAGTAATTAGGTGTTTTTTGGTGGTTAGTCTGGAATTGGAGGTACCCGATCAAGGTCTTGTTGTGGTTAGTTTTGAATGATGGGCTCAGTTTTAAGAGTAAACTTCAGTCTAGGATGCCCTGGATTGCCCTTCAACCTAATTGGTGCACTCTTTGCAAGAAGAATGGGGAAACTACAGGCCATCTCCTCTTTGATTGTAGCTTTTTCTCAGTCCGTTTGGCATTTCCTTATGATCACCTTCAATATGAAGTGGGTGAATCATAAGGATCCTAAGTCCATCATCATAGCTCTTTTGGGTGGTACGAGGCTCACTGCCAAAAGGCAAACTTTGTAGGACATCGCAGTGAGATTTATCATGTGGAATATTTAATTAGAGCAATAGGAGAATTTTTGTGGACAAATCTAGGTCTTGGGAGGAAGTTTGGGAATTTAGTGTGCTTAGCAACGCCTCCAATTGGAATGCAAATTGTAAAAAAAAAAATTGTAATTTACACACCTCCTACTATAGCTTTAGATTGGAAGACTTTTTTCTAATCTTCCTTTCCTTTTTGGCTTTTCATTCATCAATAAAATAGCAAAAGTTTATTGAAAAAAAAAACAAGGCTCATCATGTTCCAGATAATCAAAAGATTCACCTCAAAATTGATAAGAAGTTTGACAAGACAGTTTTCAATCTTGATCATCTACGACACTAGCATAAACCATTTACCCAACAAAAAATTCAATTCATTGGATATGTGAAGTTAATTTATGAACTTAGCTTAAGTCTCTGCATGTCATTTCATTAACCCGACATAAATATTAGCAAGTACTTTTACCAGGGATATTATAGCAGCCACTCTGGTCAATTGATCAAAAAATTAAGTTTAACTTTGAGACAGCAGAACCCAAACTCGAAAGAACATAAACAGACAGAAACATGCTCCTCTGCTGACGGCTAGATTAGCCATGCAGTTCATAGATACAAGTTCACATAAACGTCAATACTGTGGTATATGGGAAAGCTATATAGGCATATATATAATCGTAGATTAAAAAAATGCTGAGTGCAAGTAAGAGCGATATTTATTTCCATGGAATGCCAGTAGTATTTTTTGTAAGATCTTACAGTTTCTCCATCTGTTACTGTGACAGAACCACTAGCTTGTCTGCCAATATGACCCGTCTCAACCAAAATCTGAAAGATCCCATATACAAAATTAGAACTCCAGCAAAGATACAAACATTTTCATTCAAACAACCAGATAAAAACTACAATCTCCAAGATCTAAGCAACCAAACCAAACATATTATCACAAGAGAGAAAGCTAAAATAAGAGATGGATGAAGAATTTCAGTGGTCCACATCCACTGTAATGATCAGCTTCCCTCCATTAACACAGCTCAACCAAACAAAGAGAATTACAAAATGCTTACAGTAAACCAATGGGTCCGTCATTTCCATAAAACGGAATTCAAACAATTTCAGCTGTAGTCTCACCTCAGTAACTACTTAAAAAAAAAAAATGGCTCAAAAGCCCATTTCATTAAGATAATTTTGTTTTTTATGGAAAAATTATAATATCGTTTCATTTTTTTTTTATGAGAACCCCTCAAAAGGCCATTTCATTGATAAAATGAAAGAAAAACATAAATACATAGATAAAAAAACAACGTAAAAGTGGCATGGGCTAATATCATTTCATTGAGATACTGAAAGAAACAAATAAGAAGCAAAAGAAGCCCACAAAAAATAAAAGGACAACCCAAAAAACCCCCAAACAAACCAAATATCCAAATACAAAATCCAACCCGCCACCTAATTACAAGTATGCGGGCCAATTATTAATGATAAAAGAAAAGGCGGGTAGTTACAAAATAATTGTCTCTGACACACAAAAAGAAGCATTTAAATGTTCCAATTCTCATATGTAATCCAAGAACGATGCTCATCACAAAAAATCATTTTGTTCCTTTCAAGCCAAATTCCCCACAACAACGCACAAAAGGTTTTCCCCTTTTCTTTAAATGGGGAACTCGACACCAAACGTACCCAAGAAGCTTTTGCAAATAAGTCTCGAAAATGCACAAGACCACATAATGTAGTTATGGTCTTCATATTTCTGCTTGCAGAAACTAGGGGTGTAAATGGGGCGGGGACAATATTTTTTTTAAAAAAATTGAATGACTTTATTCTAAAATTTGTTATAAATTTTAATATTTTCAAATATAAATCTTATATAATATACATATTTTTATTTCATTTCATTCCATATACAATGCATTTAACAATAAACTAAACGTCTCAAACATAATCTATATTTCCATTATAAAGTCTTAAGTAACAATTCAAACACAATTTTCGTAAACATACATAATCAATTTTCATTCTATTCCAATATTATCAAATCAATCCAAATTCAAATTCGGTATTTCAAAGTCACAATAAACATAATTAATCCAAGTTCAAACACAATGTATGTAATTTAAAAAATTAAAAAAAAATAATAATAATAATTGCTAAACGGGGCGGGGCAACCGTAATTGGAGGAATTTGTTCCCCCCGCCCCATTTACGAAGCGGGTTTGGCGGGGGTTTTGCTTTCACCCCTAGCAGAAACAACACCATTGGGGTCTAAGGGCAAAAGATGAAGATGTCAACGGTTTTAATTCTGCCAATGGCGGCGGACCAAATAAAGAACCTGACTTTTTTCAGGATTTTCGCCTGCCAAAGTTTAGAAAAGAAAGGATTGGAGTCAACTAAAGAGGATGTGCCACTATGTACAAATAAGGATTTACAAGAGATGATGATCCGGACCTCTTTAGTGCTCTATGGGGTGGTAAAAATCCAATTAACGTGAAGGTTTTCATGTGGTCTCTCCTTCGAGAGGGTCTCAACACTTATGATAAGTTGCAGAGATGGTTCCCCTCTATGGCTTTGTCTCCCAATGTTTGTAGTCTCTGTAATTCTGCTAGCGAGAATCCGGGCCATCTCTTCATTCATTGCTCCGTTACCTAGGGGCTCTGGACTAAACTGTTTCAGGTTTTTAATGTGCAAGGGCCTATTCATCACTCAGTTTCGGTGGCTCTCCACGATCTGCTTTGTGGTCAGAAAGTTAAAGGGAAGGCTAACATTATTTGGTGTAATGCAATCCTTGCTATCTGTTGGCTTGTCTGGTGGGAAAGAAATAGTCGTATTTTTTATTCTAATTTTGCTTCTTCTGTGACTAATTTGTGGGATAAGGTGGTGTGGTATGCCTCTCTTTGGAGCTCTCTTGTAAAGGATTTTTGTAATTATAGTCCTTCCCAGATCGCCCTTAATTGGTCTAGTTTTTTATAATCTTTTAGGGGCCTTTTTTTGTATACACCATATTTCATATTATTAATGAAATCGTTTCTTATTAAAAAAAAAAGAGAGAGATGATGAATTTAGGGTGCACAATCTAAAATTTGAAGACTCCTCTCTTAGGTAAAGACCTTCGAGGATGACAAGCATAGAAGATAGTTTTAAAAGTTTCCTATTTCAAATGTTTCTACAAAAAATGGAAATCAAAAAGTCCTTCCCGATTCCTCCCCAAGAATAAAAAACGAGATAGATGACTTTTTGGCTAGAGTCAGAGTATAGGAGAGGAATAAGATCTTGGAAAGGTATGCCATCTACCCAGATGTCCTCCCATAAACGAAGTCAGTTCCCATCCCCAACATTCCATTTGACACAATTAAAAAATAAGGGATGGCATTTTGAGTTCTCCTTCCACGAACTTCTACTGGTAACATGTTCCACCACTTTTGTGTCCCGCCCGTTTGGATGGATCCCATGTCTACTACGTGAATTACCCATTGCTAGCGGCTCTTACTCTCACAAGGAAAACCCCACAACCATGTTAACAAGGCCACAATTTTCCTAAACCCTCCTTCCCCAATCAAGGCTGTCATCCATTTGACTAAGTTTGATCATTTCTCTTACCGAGATCCATCCCAAAGAAAGTCCCTCATAATTTTTTCCAAACTATCTTCACATATACAGGCAATTCAACAAGGATAGGTAATAAGGAGATATTCCACTCAGAACGGATTGTATGATAGTAAGTCTTCCTCCTTTAAAAAAGTAACTTCTAGCTTTGCCAGTCTTTTTTTTTTTGGCTTTATCCACTACTAGTTCCCAAAAACTTTTCTTTTTTGGGTTGTCCCCAATAGGCAAACCTAGGTATGTGAAGGGTAAGGTTGTTATCGAACACTAAATCCTGCAACTTGACTACATTCATATTCAGATTAGTGAGAGAACATTTCAACCTAGTTATCTTAATTTTGAATGATGTCCAAGAACAGAATAATTCTTTTCACAACTCGTGTACCCACAATTGTGAATACTCTTCTGACAGTAAGGACGTTAAGGTTATGCTTAAAAGAAGCTCCAAAAGCTGCTTTATAATGCGGTAATAAGTAAAAATAAGCTAAAATGGCATTTTTACTTAAGATTTATTTTTAATTTTTCAATTCTACACAAAAAAAAATTATCATTTTCAATCCACTCCGCTCGAAGAGTTTTTAGTGAAAATACGCTAAAAAGACAAAATTATCTATAGATTTTTTAGAATTGAGACTCAAATGCTCAATAATCTTATAAGTTTCAAACCACTTGAAATAAAAGGTGAAAACAACTTTTAAAAACTGTTACCAGACTTTCAAACCAAAAAAAAAAAACTGTAACAAAACAAAATCCTAGACATTAACCAAACCAAACAAAATTGATTTTTAAACTAATACAAATATCCAGCTCGGGAACCTAACCTTGTACGTTTCAAAAAATCAACTAGAAAAGTATGGTAAAATTAGAGAAACTTACATGTCTATCCCCAACAGGAATTTTGACAGAGTAAGGGAGCACAGAATTGGACGCTGTAGGCTCCGATAGAGCCTTGACATTCAATCTGTTACCATTCTTGTTAGAGTGAAGAAGCAGAGAGAATGAAGAAAATCTGGATTTGGAGAGAGAGGAATTGGAAGAGATAGAGAATTTGCATTTCCTGAATTCAGAAGCGGGGGAATAGAATGGTCTGAAATGGAAGGAGCTAGGGCTTGCTATCATGGTTAATCTCTCGCTGAGGCTGCTCGCTAGACTGAGAGTGAGAGTGAGAGAGAGACTCGATTTTATCCACTCCTCTCCTATTAACGGCTCACCGAGTTGCCCTTTGTTTATCTATATATTTGGAGGGAATGAGATGTTTGATGTTTCAAATGGATAATTTGTGATTGAGCAACACCTTTTTTTTTTTTTTTATTAAATCGTTTTCTAAAATGCTTAAAAGCAAATCCATTGTTTAATTTGTAAATGTCGGATTTTGGGTAGTTAAATATTTAAAATCAATGGGTGAAAGTAAGGTGGTAAGGTGATGTTGTAAAATGTTTGTGATTTTAATCGAAATATAATGTTGGTTTGAATACAATTTTGGTCTGAAAGGTTTTAAATTGTTCTCTATGGTTTAATAAAAGCTAACTATTACATAACTTGTTAAATGATGATGTGGCATACATGGCAGAGAGATGATGATGACGTGGACACTTATACTTTAAGTCGATTTTAAAATATAAAAGAGAGTGGGGTTGGGCGGGGCGGGTGTAATTTATGTATACCATAATTATAAGGCTCGCAGTTATTCCGTCAAAATAAGGGCTTCTCATTTAAGAAGGAAGAACGCTAGAAGGATTGCTCGAAAGAGGAAGAACATAGATGGATGTTTTACTATAAATCCTAGCCTTTTCACAATATCAATTAGTAAGCAAATCACAGAAGTTTGTAAAGTCCTTGAAGTTCACAGGCAAAACACATATTCAAAGGGCCACACGAAATGAAAGTAGTTTGTTCGTCTTCTTCTGCTCAATTCTCAAAAGGATAATACTTACATACTCATCAGCAAGTATGAACTCATACTCACTTTCATACGTGTCATGTTTTTATTAGACTGATATGTTAGTATGATCCACATATTTATTTGTGAAACACATGTATTTATTACATCCTATCATGTTTGGTCCAATAAAAACATGACACGTATGAAGGTGAGTTTGAGTCTATACTCACCGGTGAGTATACGAGTATTCACACTCTCGGCCCACGTTAACGTTATCTTGACTCTCACCATTTTCGGTACCCCAATCAGTTCCAATATCTGCAGTTTCCATTCCATTATCATGAAATGCACCACTTTGCAAATCATTGATCATGTCCATCATTACATCGTCATCTAAGTCCTCACTCACTGATTCATCTATGTTACGACCATCACCCACATTATCGTCACCCGTGCTACACTTTTCCAATTCTTCCCCATGGAATATCCAACGAGTGTATCCCCGTGATATCCCATGTGAAGGGATGATTTACTAAACTAGCGGAAATTTATTTAGTAAACTAATTAACATTTAATTACGGATCTATTAATACCATGCAATTTGTGATAAAAACATGTAGATTCATGCTAGGTTTTTCGAAAATTAAAACCCTTTTACTTACATTGAGTAAAATATGGAGAATCGGTTGGAGGTTTTTTTACAGCATCAAATCCTCAGCAACACCAGATCTTCTACGTTATATCCCGATCGATCAAACGAAACCCGATTGTGGGATCGAACTTTAGAAAAATTGGGAAGAAGAAAAAATATTTTCTTCCCAATGGACTAGGGAAAATCGGCTAAGGGGGGAGGGAGAAGGAAGAGAGAATTCCCAATTTCTAAGGAATTTAATTGTGTGATTTATGAATGACCCAACCCTCCTATTTATAGAAAAATAGGAATCCTAATCACATTAGGATTAATCTATAGAGATAAATACAAAAAAAATAAAACACTATCTCTTTCCTTTATCTTGCAATTTCGAAAATGTCATAGATAAATAGGAGATTATTTTATTTTCTTTATTTTATTTATCTTGGGTAAATAAATCTATGTAATTATTTTAGGATATAATTCAAGCAATTATCTCTCCCAAAATACATGTATAGCCGAAAATTGGCTTTAATAATTAATAATTAATAAATAATTCTAATTTATTTAATTAATTATTTTGGGCCAATTCCAATTGGGTTCATTAATCCAATTGGGCTTGAAATTCTCTCTTAAATTAATAAGTCCAACTTAATTAATTTATTTATTAATTACCATTTAAATAAAATATTTTATTTAAACAATTAATATTTTCTCCCGACTAAATATTATCAAATTTATATTTAATTATTAATTTCCATTTAAATAATTTTCATTATTTAAATAATTAATAATAAATATTATAATTATTAATTTCCATTAAATAAACTCATTATTTAATTAATAATTTTATTGACAATATTTTATTATTAATTAATTAATTTTAATTATTAATTTCCGTTCAAATAAAATTAATTATTTAAACAATTAATAATTGTTAATTAATTTCAAATTATTAATTATCATTTAAATATACTCAATATTCAAATAATTAATAATATCTAATTAATAATATTTCATTATTAATTTCCTGTTTAAATAAACTCATTATTTAAACAATTAATAATGTTTATATTAATTACCGGTTTAAATATACTCAATATTTAAACAATTAATATTGCCTATTTTAAGTAATTCACTTTACTTAAAATTTCCATTTCTTCTACTTGATTTCGCGACTACGATATTTGGGCTAGCATAGGGACCTGATGGACCTATAGATCATGGGCTTAATAATTAGTCAATTAATTGATTAACTCATAATCGCTTAATTACTTATTATCTAACTATGAATAATTCCATTATAGATTCATAGCTGAACTCCCCTCACTATAGATGAGTTATGTCCATTTAGTTTATCTTTATTTATATCTCGTGATATATCCTTCACGTGGAACCCTCATAATTACGACAGGATAAATTTACCGTTTTGCCCCTGTAATTACCGCTTTATCCTTGTGTTCCCGCTGATTCTCCAATGAACTTTATCTTTAGTCGAACTAGAGATAAAGTACTTCGTGATCAATAGAAGTCGTGGCGCCACTTGTTCATGTCTCGAATCGAGACATCAAGGAGTTTCCTAAAGTTCCTAAAATGTTTAGGTATCGCACCGATACCGGTTAATTTATAGGAAAGTTATGAATTCCATCTCGTGAAGATGCGTTCCCAGCTACTTATCTAGCTATGTTCCCAAAACAGGAGTGTATTGAACGTTCTTACAGATCGCTCTCAAGCATGTGAATCAAAGAACATAACTCCACAAATAGGAGTCCGCATTTCATTCAGGATTGATATCTATCACGGTTGATAAACTTAGTTTGATATTCGATCATTTCTCGTAAACGGTACTAATGAGAAATTTGATCAAACATCGTGGTCCAGTCTTATGCAATCACCATTGCATATGATACTTCCATTTCATGTCTCCCACATGAATGATCAGGATTAGATCATTTGTCTATAAACAAAATGCGAAGATATCAACAGTGTTACCAGGATAAGGTTCCCAAACGTTATCCATTTACTGTAGACAGTTTTAAGTTACTCATCTCGACTTTAATCCTCTCGTATGACTCACATACTAAGTCGTGATTTCATAAGAGTAACTTAGGGTTTACTATTTGAATGTTTGATATTAATATATTTCCATATATTCTTAATATCGTCAATTGAATCAATCTAGATAATATAAAGAACTTATGTTTATTTATTTAATTTATTCTAAATAAATTATTATTATTAAATAATTACAAGTTCTTGGACACCATTCCTAACAACCCGTGAACATGCAAATGCTCCCTAATTTCTCGGAGTGTGCCAAATATGGTGTTATAACATTTAATACAAGGACACCTTGTCTTCCCACTCCCATTCAAAACTTTCTCGGCAACCTCTAAAAAAGACAAAACCCCTTCTATATAATCTTTACAAAACCTATCACTTAATTCCATCCAACTTCTATTGACATTCAACCTATATTTTAAAAAAAAAAAAATAACTCATTTTATAAATCAATGTCAACATTAATAAAAAATACCCCCTAAATAAAAAACTAAAAAAAACATACTTTGAGACAGCTAACTTTGCTGCAGGATAGCCGTCTCCCAATAAACATAAAATCTACAATCATGTGCTAAAATAAAAACTAACAAAACATGCTTTGAGACGGCTAACTTTGCTGCAGGATAGCCGTCTCCCAATAAAAAAACTAAAATACAATAAATAAAGCATTTAAAAAAAAAACTAACCGTGATGATCCAGACATTATGAATAATGCAATCAATCAAGAAGCTTGACACAACCAATTATTCTGTTTCAATAATTTACAAACATTTTAGCATTAGAATACAAAATAAAGACATTATACAAATCACCATTTATTTGATATGGCACTAAGCGTGTTTTTATAAAAATTATGAACCCGGTTTAAAAAGATATCTTTCATATTCATCAACCTATTCCCCTTCGAATCATTGAGATTTATATTAAATTGTACTTTAATCCAAAAATCTTATTTTCTATAAAATCATTGATAAAACTTGTTCATAGTTTCAAACCAAAGATCAATAATGCAAGTAAAGGAAAATAAAACTGATTTCGATAAAATCCCATATCTAACAAAACAGAGAATAAAGTGTCATTGTCTATGAAAGAAATAAAAAGCCTTAATCCATAATTCATCAAGAGAAGAGCTCATAAAAACCCTCTTTAATCAAATATACAGAATCAAATACCCAATCCTAAGGGAAAAAAGAGTTCAAGAATCCAATTCCTCAATCAAACAGAGTGAAACACATGTCCTACAATAAATTCTAAAAATCAAACCCTAACCCTCTAAATCACTCACAATATTACCTTTTTTGAGAAATTAAAGCATGAAAACGCACCTAAATGTCACGAAAATGAAAACCCTGGGCTTTGAACGAAGAAAATCGGACGAAAAACGGTGGAAATCGGTGTTTTTCCGGCTGGCTGTTCGTCGAGGGAGCTTCGACCGTGAGAGAATATGAATAAATGAAAAATGAAAAGGGGAAAGTGCAGGGGCTAAGGTTAAATTGGAGGAGTATTACCGACGCCACATCGGGCGTTGGTGGTACTTTTAGTTGGTGTCGATAATGGGACGCCAACTAATGGTGATTTCGGTCTCACCATTACCGACGTTGCGTCGGTAATGGTCTCACCTTTACCGACGCAGCGTAGGTAATTTATTTAAGAAAATGGCAATGAATACATTACCGGTGCCCCGTCGGTAATGAATTGCATCGGTAATGAGACACCAACTTTAATGGCTTATCCGGTCTCCCTATTACCGACGCTGCGTCGGTAAAAGTGAGACCATTACCGACGTGGCGCCGGTAATTTACTTTCAAAATTGGGCAATAGTCCATTACCGGCACCACGTCGGTGATGGTTCCCTATTACTGACGCTAGAACCAAACGCAGGTAATGATGACGTCGGTAATGCTCCTGTGTTTTGTAGTGATAGTAGGGTATAAGACCACTCATGATACGTGTCATGCTAAGCATGTGGCTTTTTTTACTTCACTCACACGATGGTCTTATTGCATTTTCTGTGATACAAAAAGTCAACTTACTATTAAATTTGCATATATGTATCATAGTGGGGTATAAGGCCACTCATGTTACGTGTCATGCTAAGCATGCAGCTCTACAAATTTAATAGAAGTTTATATGTTAGTTTAAATTTAAACCGTTATTAGGCTCTAATTATAGCACCTAACAAACTACGAACATAAACTAATTAAATACAATATTAGCGAATCAAACGAGCACATAATAATAATATTTAAAATCAATAAATCATCTCCCAAGACATCCTTATAATCGTACAATAAACAAGCAAACACGATAAATTCAATTTAAGCTTCTAAGTAGAAATTAACCTATCTTAATTACAAAATGAAGTAGAAAACGAGCTCGAAATAAATCCAAAATTAGTCTTAACAATGCCCAAAACCTGTATAAACATTAATTTCACAAGAACCGGACTAACGGGACGAAAATCGGCTCAAATTGAGCAAAAATAGCCCCTGAACCAAATTGGACCAGCTGGACCTGTTCAATTGCACCAGCCAAGCTGTTCCAATTGGACCGTTTCTTCTCCAATGTAACAGGCATGCACGCTGTTGCGTTTTCCTTTATTTATTTTTTTCCTTACCTCAAATCCAGCAGTTCGAATAGAGGGAACGTTTGGGCTATGAACGAAAAACACTAGGGGATCAAGATTTGATGAAAAACAACTCGGCTAATTACGACTAAAACTCGAAGAAACCACGACAAAGAAAAATGCAGAAAATGGCAAGAAAGATTGAAGATTCCGGTGAGGTTGTTTTCATGATGAAACGACTCCATTTAGCGTGAAATTGATAGAAATTCGAAGTAAAATACGAATGGACGATTTACCTTACGAAAATCCACGAATTAAGCACGTTGGTTCTTCGGCTTTCGGTGACGAAAGCTGTGACGACCCGACTCAATATGAAAATAAATAAATAAATGATAAAAGAACTCACTTAATTTTATAAATAGATCAGAGTAAAATCAATAAATGCGGAAGCCTTTTATTTAAATAACAATTAAAAGATAAACTAAAACGTTTAAATGTGGCGCCAATTTAAAGAAATAAATTCTAAATAAGATAAATAATACGCATGAGTTTAATAGTAAAATAAAATGTCTCAAATAAATGCAAAATGACCAATAATGAAAGTCAAAATGGAAGAGTGATAATGAATAAGTCCTAAGGCCTCCATGTAGCACCATCCTCGTCATGCGCCTCGAGCTCCAAAATTATTAACGTTACCTGCAAAATTTAAATTTGCAGGGCATTCGAATACCGTGAGTTTTTAGCTCAGTAGATTAATTTCAACTTATATAAGTAAGCTAAATTGAAAACACACTAAATGTAATAATTATTGGATACAAGTCTAAATCCCCAATTTCTCATTTATAAGTATAGGTACTTAGCCTACAACATATCCTTTAGTCTTTGTTTAATTAAATTTGCATATATGTATCATAGTGGGGTATAGGGCCACTCATGATACGTGCCATACTATGCGCTTGAAAATATGATCATAGTGGGGTATAGGGCCACTTATGATACGTGCCATAGTACGCGCTCTACAAATTTAATATTTATTATGCATAGGTTCAACCACAGTTGTAAAACCTAAAGGCTCTATCTATCACTAAACAAATAATCAAACACAAATAATAGTTAAATCATAATCGAAAGTCACAATAATCACATAACAATTCCTAGCAACTAATAAATCATCTCCCAAGTCATACCATTAATCATAGACAAAACAAACAATCAAAGAAAATTTCAATTAACACTTTAAGTAGGAATTAACCTACCTTATTCTCAAATCGAGCAAGCAATCGAACTCCAAACGATGCCAAATAAAATCCTAGAGGTGCCCAAAACCTGTGTTGATATTAATTAAATGTCAATTTTACGAAAACCGAAAGAACGAGACGAAAACCGGTCCGAATTGACAAAAATCAACCCTGGACCAGCTGAACCGGTCCAATTGGACCGGTCGTCTTCCTTGTGGGTCGTGCGCATGAAGGAGAAAACGCTGCTGCGTTTTCTTCCTTTCGTTCTATTTTTTTTTTAAATTACCTCGAACCAGTAGCTAGAAACGAAGGATCTTCTCGTGAAGAAAACTCGGCCAATGAACAACTCAAAAGCTCGAACGGCGGAGGCAAGAGGACCCAGATTTCGGCGAAGAAAACGCAAAAACCGACGAGCTTATAAACTCGATGAAACGCTAAGAAAACAACTCCATTTAGCTTGTAATTAACTCAGAATAACAACGAAACAGAAGTAGATCGAAACTTACGTAAAAAAAATAGATGAAACGGAATGAACGGTGGCCTAAACTCTCAACCTTTCCCTGCGAGTAACGGAGCTCGAAACTGAGATCAAAAGGCGGCCCAATGATCGGAGGTTAACTCGATAAATAACGGAAAAGACACAATGAATCAAAAGAATCAGAACTTACCTCGAGAAACGAAAAGGAAACGAAACTCGGATTGACGTGCGGCTGGAAGAGGGAGTTCACGTAGAAGAAAGAATAAAAAAAACTAGGGTTGTGGAAATATATATGATTCGAGAAATTACGATAATGCCCTTGGAGTAATAATTAGAGTTAGGGACGTAAATGGTAATCAGGTCATAACTTTTTACTCGGAACTCGAAATTGAGCGTAGTCAATTCCGTTGAATTCGTAACGACACGACGGTACACAAAAATTCAAAATAAAATCATTTAGATCAAAATTGAAGAAAAGACGAAAATACCCTTACCTAAAACTCGGGTTGTTACAAAAGCGAGCTCCGATGACTGTTTTGAAAATTAGACGAGCAAGGTAAGGAAACATACTCAATGACTCAAGTTTATATGGGAAAGATGAATAGTCATTAATCTCAAAGTTACCTTAAAAATCGAAGAAGAAAGCAAAGGGAATTGATGAAGAAAAATGGTGAAGAACAATGGCTGCGGGCTGAGAAAGAGACGGCTGAGACTTGGAAAGGAAGGAATTCAATGAAGTTTTATGTATATTTAAGATTGACTGGAAAAGACCTATATGCCTATAGGAGCAAATATAAAGAATAAAGGCAAAATCAGTAATTAGGCTAAATTTAAGAACGGTCAATTACGTTGAACTCGTAATGACACGACGATTAATAATGTCACAAAATAAAATTATTTAGATTGAATTTGAAGAATAGACTAAAACGCCCTTACCAAAGTTTCGGGTTGTTACATGTATATATTTATATATTTAAAATCCAATTTTCTTTTCTTGATAACTTCTTCGTTTTAGCTCGGAATTAGACGATTCAAATTGCACCGTGCTCGATATTTTCTGCTCTACAAAACACAACACTAAAATACTAATTGATTAGTACTAAGTGATTGTTATCATCAAAATATAATTAAGTGAGATTAATCGGCCCAAAAAGCCAATATTATGTCCATTTAGTTTATCTATTATTATATCTGTGATATATCTTTCACATGAAACACTCATAATTATATGCGAATTAAATTTATCGTTTCCCCCCTGTAATTACCGCTTTTATCCTTGTGTTCCTACCAATTCTCTAATGAAGATTATCTGTAGTCGAACTAGAGATAAAATACTTTTGTGATCAATAGAAGTCGTGGCGCTACTTGTTCATTTCTCGAATCACTCGTCACCAAATCCATGAGGGGCTGAGGTAAATGGTTAAAGGGCGATCCAAGTTCCTTCCCAATAACCTCAGGAATAAGACCAACATCCACCGAAGGTGAGATTGGGCAAGAAATCCCCAAACCACAAGAAGTCATGCCCTCTGGGGAAGACGTGCTTAGTGGCAGGTTCAGCTTGTATGAAGAAAGCTTTGCTCTCTTTTTCGAGCTAATCGAAATAGCATAATGGTCAACCATCGCTTTCTTTCTCGCCCTCTTTTCCATTCAAGCTTTCTTGTTGGCCTATAACTCTTCCCTAGCCGCCTCAACAAGTGAGCCTAAGTAGATACGATCGCCTATACTCGGTCTAGGACTCAACTTCAGGCCACACCTTCTTACTCTGCTTGAAAAATATACAAAGAAACACTAAAAACAAAGTAAACAAAACGAACTAGGCCAGGAATACTAACCTTTAACCCAGGGAACAGAGTAGAACGAAACGAAATCCAAATTCCGGTCAAATGCAATTTTTCCTCGAAAATAAAGGCCAACCACAAGAATGGATCCAGTTCTAGCAATTCTTGGCAGCCAGGAAGATCAAAAGGCAACACATCCTCTTTGGTTAGAGACCGAACTAGAGAAAAGAAAACAAATGATAAGAAAATTGAAGCTGACAAGAAACGAAATTCACCTTCAACCTTTCTCATCAGTTTCCCTCAACTCAATAAGAATCTCCATCACAGCTGAAGTCAAATTCCCTTGGACAAAAACCATTTCTCCTTCCATCTTTTATTACTAGTGGTCAGACCCGTATCCACCACCCGTTCATTAAATCGATGGAAGTGAAATAGAAAATTATCATCTTGATTTGTCCGAGTAGATCAAAAATAGGCCAGCACACCTAATGTCAAATCAATCCCAAGCCGAGCTGTAACAATAAGGAGAGTGTTGAGACCTATCTAAGTGTTCAACATGACCTGGTCAAGTGACGCAAGAAGAGATGGGAAATCGTTTCTTCCAAATTCTCCCCAGAGTTTTTTGAAGTAGTCTTAGACTCATTGCTTTCATCAGACCTCAGAGATTGGTGTGAAGTGGCTTCCAAAACGTTTCCACCCCCATATTGTTGGGAAATGACGAAATTCATGCTTAGGAACATTTCTATACAAGATAGAATTCATAACTTTTCTAGAAGCATTGAAAGTGTTAGTGTGACATTTTACCAACTTAGAAACTTTAGGTAACTCCCTTGATGTAATGATTCAGTACTTAAACTTGAGGCCACACCTTCTCATTGGCCCGAGAAAGACTTATTCTATAATTAGAACTATAGAAAATGTTCATTAGAGAATTATTGTGTACACAAGGATAAAAGAGATAATTACAAGGGTAAAACGGTAATTATAGTGAGAGAAGTTCAACTTAGAGTTTATAGTGGAATTAGTCTAAGTTAGTAATTATGATTAATTAATTAATGAGTTTAATTGATAAATCAAAGTTAATAATTATGATTAATTAATTAATGAGTTTAATTGATAAATCAATAATTATTGGAGTTCATGATCTATAGGTCTATCAAGTTCCTATGCTAGCCCATATATCATAGTAACTAACGAATTATGTTTAAGTAAATAAATGACTTAAATAGAGTGAGATAGTATCTATTTAAATAATGAGTTTATTTAATATAATAATAAAAGAAGAGAATTAAATATATTTTTTTATGAAATAAATTAGCATTTAGCCCAAAATAATTAATTAAATGAATTTAATTCAATATTAATTAATAAGTGGTATTTTCGGCTATATGTATTTTAATTGGAAAAGATTATTTGAATTTTTGTAATTATAAAATACATAATATAATAATTCAAATATCTAAATGGTAAAAGATGAAGTTGAAAAATATTCTCCCTTTTTTATTGGTAAACATCGGCAACTTGGTGCTGTTATGGGTGAAAATAATTTTGCAATTTTCTATTTATTTACTGAAAGATAAATAGAAATATCAATGAGATTAATATACCTAATATTTTTCTATAATATGACCATTAGGAATTCATTATTGACATAAGTTGAATTTTTCAGAATTCCCCTCTCATTTTCTCTCCCTTGAGCCAATTTTGGCATAGTAAAGAAGAAGAAAATTTATTCTTCTTCTTTTGTTCTTCTTGTTCAATTCCCACACATCGAGTTGGTTTATGATCGGGTCATAGCGTAGAAGGCTTGATGTTTCAAAAAAACCTCCAACCATATTCTTTGTTAAATCTAAAATGTAAGTTTTCCAAAACCCTAGATTTTCAGTATAAGGTTTGATCGCAATTGCGTGATATTAACAAATCCGTAATTAAAAGTTAATTAATTTACTAAATGAATTCCGCTAATTTAGTAAAGTAGTCTCTTCACAGATAATGTTTGAGGTGAAATAGTTCCCTCATAATCTTCAAGACGAGCCTGACGTCTGACATTAGAATGACGATGGGCATGTCTGGCAGTAGCTTTATGATCGTATTCATTAGCGTCCATCACAACTCCGTCAGACTGAACGTAATATCATTTATTGTCCCTATACTCAACGGTCCTAGTTAAAGCCATGAAGCGAATTGATAGACCATATCAAATTTTAACCTAGTTCTAGCTAAACATAACTATAAAGAAATTCGGTAGAAAAACCTGAACCCCAAAATCACAAGGACTCACCTTTCAATTTGAAGAACAACCGATTTTCAGTCCCTTCGGAATCGAAGAAAAGTGGACAAAGTTACTCATAAATCAAAACTTGCAACTGTTAGCAAGCACACCAGAAATGACTTCGCAAATAAAACTCAAAATCAGAGAGGAATGAAATCTTCGAAGAGCAAGCGACCTTTTTTTTGTTTCCTCCTATTTTAAATACTCTCAGACCCCAAGCAGGAAAACACGTATCTCATCTTTAATAAAAAAAAATTGCTCGACTCGGACGCGGGTCAACCTGGATCAGTCATTCAGAAGCTCTATTTGATTTCATTCCCAAGCTTTCTCAAATGTAAAAGCAGGTAAAATTTGTAGAGGGTAAAGTCACCCTATTAAGTAGGCCCAAACTTTAACTACCATAACCCAAAATATATAAATAACCCAAGGCCCATCAAGGCAAGCCCACGCAATGAGTATCCCTAAGATGGCCATCACGAACAAGATAGTTCGTCCGGTTAAGACTAAGCCCAAGTCGGATTACTCGTGGCAGCAAACTTAGTCGAGGTTCAGAAAAGGAACATTCTATATATGATAATTCTATGAATATATCCTTCCTATATATCATGAAAAATATATTATCTTTTATATATCTTATTCTCCATATATTATGCAAGTCCACCCAAAATTAGCTCACGTATTTGGCTATAAAAGGTATTGAAAACCTAGAAAACAGGTAATCCATATTTATCTAAGAGAACCATACTATTTCCACATATTTTTTTGCCTCCAAATTTACTGACTTGATTGTCGGAGACGGTTTGGAAGGCACCACACCAGCGCCTTTTCTTCTTTGTTTTGTAGACATTCAAAGAGCGGGGAAGACGATTGCAAGTGAAACATACGTGATTGACCGTAGCGGAAATCATTCTCTACAATTATTAAGTTTATTTTGATCTATTCTTCACGTGGTAATCTCATAATACAACAGCCTTGTAATTATCTATTTTATCCTTGTGTACCCGATGATTCTCCAATGAACATTTTCTATAGTCTAATTATAGAATAAGTTCTCGAGTCAATGAGAAGGTAAGGCCTCGTGTTGAAGCACCGAATCATTACATCAAGGGAGTTACATGAAGTTTCTAAGTTAGCAAAGCGTTGCACTAACACTTTCAATGTTTTAGAAAAGTCATGAATTCTATCTTGTATATTAATGTTCCCAAACATTGGCTTATTCATTTCCCCAAAACAAAATTTTATCGAGTGTATCAACAGATCACTCTCAACCATGTGAATTAAAGGAAAAGACTTTATTAATGTGAGCTCATAACATACTCAGGATTGAGATGTATCAATCTTAATAACCTAATTTGATAACGTAATTTCCTATAACGGTGTTATTTAGAAATCGATTTATTATCTTGGTCCAGTCTTATATAATCTCATTATAAATGATATTTCCACTTGCATATCATCACTGCTAAAAGTGTTAGTAAAATATGCTTAAGTATTATTTTAAAGTATTGATTAATGGTGTTATGGATATTGAAATATAGGTTGTTATAAACCGTTGGGATCCTTTAGGTACTTTAAGTATAACATGAACTTAGCATTTGATTATATCGTATGCTTATGAAATTATGAGATTTTATTGGTGAATTATGTTAATGTTGAAAAGATGAAGCTTTTGTTCATATTTTGATTGATGGGACTCTGTTGGTTGAAATATTGACATTGTTGAGATTATGTAGTTCATGTTTATAAATTACTCGTTGAGACTCTGTTTAGGCCGAGATATTGACTTTGTGAAAATCTTGCAAATCTAGCTAAGTTTTGTTATTTAGAAACAATAGTGGTGTTACATTGTAAATGTTAGTCATGAGATAAAAGGCCCGGGACTGATCTCATAGGTGAAAAAGACTATGATGTACGTATACTAGTATATTTATACTGATCTCATTGGTGAAAAAACTATGGTGTACATATACTATTTGAGATGTACCAATCCCATAAGTGAAAAAGACTATGGTGTACGTATATGAGATGAGTTATACCAATCTCATAGGTAAAAAAGACTATGGCGTACATATACTTTGTGAATGGATTGATTATGGTGGAATGAGTTTAGTTAAGTATTATTAATGTGTGATTTGTATGTGACTTTACGAGTAAACAAGAGGTCGTAGTTGTCATGTAAAGTGAGTTAGAGTTGTGTAAGTAAGGTAAGGAAAGGCTTGTATTCTTGGTAATTCGTTTGAGAGAAAGCTTAAGAGCTTGTTCTAAGGGAGATTGTAACTGATTGGTTAGTAAAGAGTAAATTAGGTTGTTAGTCACAAATTTCGAATTTGAAATTTGGTTCTTAGAATTGATTTACCTTCAATTTATTACTCACTGACATATGTATGCTCATGGTGCTACACCACTTGTTTTTCAAGTAAGCGTCAAGGTAGGGGACGTGGTGCCCGTTTCGGTGCCGTTTGACACTTGGAGGGTGGTGGACTTTGGACATAGACTTGACGTTTAGCATCATGCGTGCTTGCTTCCATGAATTTTACCATTTTAGAAATTCGCAAACAATTATGGATCTAGTCTGTTTAACTATGGTTTTAGACTCTTTTGAACTATTTTGAAATGTTGATGAAAGCTTGATTACACTTGATTTGAGACTTTATGGAAATGAAAAAGAGCTGTGCAACCCATGTTTGTGAGAATATGGTTTAAAATCAAAATTGTTTATCGAGTGTTTACTCTATTTGTCTCATGGTGTGTATTTTTATAATTTAAAGATAAAAGTTTAGAGTCGGGTCTTTACATATGTTGTTGCGTAAAAATAGATATCTTCCACGTAGGCAACGAACTTAATTTATGGGATGAGGCGAAGGTAGTGCGCTGCTTCGACGGCGTGCTACGTAGGTACCTGCACAGGAAAGGAAAAGTGCACCGGTGTGGTGCCGGCCTAACACGCTCCGATGCTAAAGTCAAAACAAGCAGAGCTAGTGTGCCAGAGAGAATAATAGTAGAAATTAGTTACATAATGAATAAACTTTTTCTCCTATTTATAGGAGATTAGGTTGATGACATCATCGTGCCACGTGTCGCATCAGGATTGGGCCATGTGTTGCTTCTCAATTACGTGTCGCTTGTGGGTTGCACCACGTGTCGTTTCCCAAGTGGATACTTGTATTCAATCTTAAGTATTAGGTCTATATCGAAGACCGCGGTCAGACGAGGTGCCTTGGACCAGGTGCTTTGGACCAGGTGCCCAACACCGCGGTGAGACGAGGTGCTTCGGACCAGGTGCTTCGGACTAGGTGCTTTAGACCAAGTAGAGGTGCTTTGGACCAGGTGCTTTGGTACCGCGGTCAGACGAGGTGCGTACACAAACTTTGTCAAGTTGTAAAATTTCACGTGTAATCCAATTTCACCCCACAACAACATATCAGCTCTTCAAATCACAACAATGGAGAAAGAAACCAGTTCAAACAGACAAATTAAGCACAAAATCAAGCGTAAAATAGGAAAGAAATCGAAATCACTAAAGAGGTAAACAGAGAAATCTAGGATAGAAGATGAGCTCTTGTAGAAGAAAATGTGTGAAATAGGGCAAAGAGGGAACTGTACAGCTAATTTGGGTGGTTTTGGGACTAAATATGTTATTCGGAGAATTTATAAAAATTCAAGTTATTATAATACTAACCCTAAAAAATATGTCATATGAGACAATTATTGATTTCTAATTCACGAGTACCTAAGATTATAATAATCAAAAGAGTTTAAGATTCATCCAAACTTTTAAAATTTTTATTTTAGTCTTTAAAATAATAACTTCTAGATATAGCCATCACCTTTAAGACTTAAAATTTAAAAATTTACCTGTCCAATATAATTATGATTTATTTTTAATAATCTTAATCTTAATATATTAAAAGTGTCAATGAAGGGAGAATCTTTCACTTCCAATTCTACCCTCATTGACATCTTGTGTGCCAACTTCCAATTCTAACTCTACTCTTTCTATTTAATGAATAATGAATAAATTCATTTATACGTATAGTTGTATTATTAAAAACAAATTTGAGAAGATTGACCTTTGGTTTTTCAATACATTACTACTAAGAAAAGGAATGTCTCACCTTCTTTGGGATACCAAAAGTAAATTACTACATTAAATGACTTTAGGGGCCGTTCATTTCAATGTTATTTAAGATTACGGAGGGAGGTGTATTCAGATAACATTGTTCATTTTACTGTATTTAAAGATATAAGGATATCTTAGATTACATGTAATCAAAGAATACATGATATCTGGCCATTTTAGAATACACTCTCCACCGGTGGGGTTTTAAGATTACATTACGAATGTATTCTGTTTTTTACTTTTTGTCTTTCAATATTATAAAAAGTTATTTTTCTTTTTACATATAAATACATAAGATAATTTATTTTCTCATCAATAACTAAATTTAGAAACATAAATAATTTTTTCATTACACTAATTATTGATACTTTAATAAATTCATTAGTATCAAATAAGTATATAAAATTAAAATTAAATTTTGAAATAAATAAGTTATAAACTAATTAAATTATAAAAAAAGTATAGGTATATTAATGTATCAAAAAAATATTAATTAAATTCATATATAAAATTTATTAACGAGAAACATAAAACAAGGGTATTATTGGAAGAATTATTAATTCATTAAATTTCCTCCCTTAAATACAACCTAACAAACAATGTAATGTTTTATACCTATGAGATTCTCATTTTTAATTACTTCAAAATGAATGTTGTAATATTATATTCCCTGCAATCCAGATACTATGTATTCTAGATATCCAGTAATCTTAGATTACATGGTATTTAAGATAACGGGAAATGAATGGCCCCTTAATTATTTCACACAAAAGATACATATATAAATACCAAAAACATATGAGTAGTTGTGATGGTGTTTTTCTTCGTCTTTTCACACGCCGACGCCCCAAAAAAAATTTCATTCTATTTAGTGTTTTTGTTATCCGCTATGTTTGTATCTACCTTTATAATTCTCAGATTAGACTAATATCAACTTTTCTTTTCTTTTTTGATTACTTTTGATTAATTTCATATTAGACTTTTGAGTATTGATCGAGGAGAATAGTAGTTTGTAGTGTCTTGAAAGGAATCCAAGCGTTGTAGAAACTTGAAATCAAGTAGCTCCTATGGTTGCCAAGGGTAAAGATTATTGTTATAAATTAAGAGAGGGAGAGCGATTTGTTGACTTGGCAAATTAAAATGTCCATTTACTATCATTTACCTATTTTTATTTTATTTTTGGAAGCATAAAAACTCAATTCTATATCTTATCAACTTTTGTTTATGTTCTTAGTTATTTCTATCATACATAATTTAAAATTTTAGTTATTTCATTAATTAAAAAAAAAAGTAAGGAGGATGTTATATCAATTGAATTTAAATATTTTTAAATTTCTCCATTTAAATTATGACTCTTACATTTCAAATAAATATGACGACTAATGACACGAATATATATTAATGGTGTCTTTTATTAAATGAATTATGATACAATGAACTTCAAAAAGCAACATAAAATTTAAGACTTTTTATTTTTCTTTCTTCAGAATAAACTATGAAGCACATTATAATCAATATTTACACGGAGTTTCAAAACTTTATTAAAAAATACTCTTTAAATTTTAAAACGTTGTCAATCACCAAGAACTTATTCACACGTGCAATGCACGTAATTGTAGACTAGTACATTAAATTAGGGGGAGACTGAGAGACTCGAACTTTCAATCTTATGACCATGAAATAGATGTCTAATTAGTTGCCCATGTTGGGACCAATCTTATAATGAATATAGATTATAATCAATATCTTATTCTCTATTAATATCTTAGTAAATATTAATAGAGAATAAAATGGGCCCGACAGTGAATAACATCTAAGGGACTGACCCCTTTTATCTTACTCCAATAAAGAATAAAATGGGTCAGGTCAATTTCATGCATTGGGGCGTAGTCTTGAGTTTGGGCGTAGACAATCGTGCTAGAGCCAAATCGAGCAAAGGCATGCTTGACCGTGTGGTTTCCTTGACGAGTGGGGTTCGATTGGCCAAGTTCAAAAACACTAACTAACATATTTGTTAACTTTAGTCCTTTTCAAAAATCAAAACACACTTTTTAAATCTAAATTTTCAAAAACACTTTTTGAAAATTGATATTCACCCTTTATAAAAACTAGATTACAAAGAGAAGAAATTGCTGATAAAATATATATTTAATTTTTCAAAAACGGAAACTAAAAGCTAAACCATTATGAAACACATGATATATATAACAAAGAAAAAGAGTTTCTGATTTTGTTTATTCAACTAAACAAATTATAATTTAGAAAAACAAGCATGAAACTGAATATTCATCTCACCATAACTATAATAGTAATACATAAGATTTTCTATTTGATAGTGTGAATGTAAGATTCTTGGATTTTTTTCACTCATCAACAATTGGTCAAGTCCTCCACCATTCTGTTCTTAAAAAATGAATAATGCATGACTTCAAAATCTCACGAGATGATATTTAAAGTCGAGAAACTCGTAAGATAATATTCTAGGTCGAGAAACGCATACCCTCAACCCCGGAAAATAACTCTTTCACTATTGGATCAGGCCATTAGATTTTCTGTTGGATAGGGAAAATGTGAATGCAAAATTTTATTTTAGTGTTTAAAATATTAATAACTTGTAGATATAGTCATCACCTTTAAGACTTAAAATTTAAAAATGTACTTGTCCATTCTTATTATGATTTATTTTTAATAATACATTAAATTAGGAGGAGACTAAGAGACTCGAACCTTCAACTTTATGACCATGAAATAGATGTCTAATTAGTTGGTGACGTTGGGACCGATCTTATTATGATTATAGATTAATCAGTAATGTAAATATTAATAGAGAATAAAATGGGTCCGACAGTGATGAACCTTTAACAGACCTATAATGATTAGAGAATATGATCGCCATTAATGGGTCAGGTCAATTTCATGCATTTGGGCGTAGACTTGAGTTTGGCGAAGACAATCGAGCTAGCTAGACCCAAGTCGAGCAAAGGCATGCTTGACCGTTTGGGGTCAATTGGCCTATATGATATAACTACCACAACCAAACATTAAAAAGTTCAAAAAGACTGACTAACATACATATTTATTAACTTTAGTTCTTTTCAAAACACACTTTCTAAACATAAATTTCAAAAACACTTTTTGAAAACTGATTTTTCACCCTTTATAAGAACTAGATTATAAAGAGAGAAATTGCTGATAAAATATATTTAATTTTTCAAAAGCGGAAACTAAAAGCAAAACCATTATGATTTTGTTTATTCAACTAAACAAACGATAAATTAGAAAAACAAACATGAAACTGAATTGAGTGATATAAATTTTCTCATGGTGTTTAATATTCAACTCACCGTAACTATAATAGTAATACATAAGATTTATTTTTGATAGTGTGAATGCAAGATTCTTGGATTTTTTTCATTCACCAACAATTGGTCAAGTCCTCCACCATTGTGTTCTTAAAAAATGAATAATACATGACTTCAAAATCTCACGAGATATAAAATCGGAAAACTTCGTAAGATAATATTCTAGGTCGAGAAACCCATAACCTCAGTCTTTCACTATTGGATCAGGCCATTAGATTTTCTGTTGGATAGGGCAAATGTGAATGCAAAATTCGTCAATTTTCACATTTATGGTAAAGTCCTCCATCCCATCAGTCTGTTTTTACAAGAAAAATGAACATAATTTTTTTTAATAAAAATATAAGGTGTTTGGGTCGGCCATTAAAGAATCACTTTCCACAGCATAGCATACTGTGTATTTTGACAATAAGTTAAAAAAAAAAACCATCACTTTCCATTCCATAGAGCATTCTATGCCGACAAACAAAATCAGTCAACCTTATTTTTCTTCACAAAACCAGTCAAATATCCTTATCTTTGATATGTTTTCATTACCAAGAAAACCACATGAATTTCCTCCCTCAAAAGTGAAACACATAAAATAAAGAAGCCATTTTTAAATAGAGACACAACCAAAGATAGCCTATTGTCCAGATTTTAAAAAACACCAACAATTTCCAAGAGAAAAGAAGCATACAATTTACATATTATTTCCTCTTTAACTTTGAAATTCCCAATCGAATTCGAGTCGTGTGATAGACAGGGGGGCAGGCCTCAAGAAACTAAAATTTATTACAAAATATGGAAGAATTAATTTACAGGAAACTTTCAATTCAATGACTAAACTAATTACATCAACATAAAACTTCATTGTTTTCATAAAAAGTTGATAGGAGACAGATAGGCTTGTAAATGATTTAGATGGGAAGATCCAAAAGCTTGCATCAGCCTCAAAAGCATAGAAGTTATGTATATGGCTAATAACCCTCCTCCAAAGACTGCATCAAGCCTCATCTCTCTCCTCGGCAGAACCAAAAGTGCCCAAAGCAACCCTCCCACTAAAAGGCCTACTGTCTCCATCACATACGGATCAGTGGGGATGGCGACTGGTTGAGGATACGTCTTCCAAGACGAGCCCACAAGGGACAATCCGAGGCCGAAGAGTGTGTTGAATATGGGACCGGCATAGCAGCCTGAAAGAGCAATTTGAGCACCTCTCTGCCCACCATTCAAGGCCATGGTCACATTGGCAACCAAATCCCCTAGTGAATTTCCCCATGCCAGAAAAGTGAGCCCCAATATTGAAGGGCTTATTCCCATTATGTACCCAAGAGAGATCAATAGGCCTACCAGTTCCTGAGCTACAATATAACTCCAGGTTAAACTCATGATGAAACCTGCTGCAAGCCAAGGAAACAGGCACTTCTTTGGTGGGTTTGATTTCTCTGTTGTCACCGATGCTAAAATTCCGAAAGTAACTCCAATCGTCAAACCGACTACACAGACGATTAAGTTTGAATCAGATGAGTCATTTTTATGATGAAGTATCCACAGTAGGGACAAGAGAAGGGGGGCTAATGTAACTGAAGCAACTGCAAATGGTCTAGACCACTTTTCCTCAGCAATAACCGGAATTGTCAATTTTCTAGGTAAATAAAGTGGAATCTCGAGTATGCGAAGGAAAACAACACAAGAAGGTGATAATCTAGGACAGAAGCAGAGATCATTGATTTCAATTCTAACATCATCATCTTCTTGTATAGTAACAACTTCATCCTCTTTTGGTGCATCTTTCAAAAGGGGTATATACACATTATCACTATCACAATCTACTCCTCTATTACCCGTCCATTGGGAGCGGATGTGGGAGATATAAACAATCAAGACGTAAACAATATACATGGAAGTAAAACCAATTGCAGCCCACAAATTGATATAGCCATAAAGCAATATCAAGAAAACTGACAAAAGAACCAACAGGAAAAACACAACATCTCTTATGAAAGCAGACTTATTCACCTTGGTCCGTCTCCGGCGTAGCAAAACGCTTATAACACCAACAACGACACACGTGACGAAGGACGACCCGCCGAGGATAGTACTCAAGCCGATATCACTGGTCCCATCGCCCATGAAGGCGACGATGCTGGCGAAAACATCAGGTGCACCGTTGCCGAGAGAAAGCAAAGTAACCCCAGCAATAGTAGGGGACAAATTCAACAATTTAGACAAACTTTCAAGAGAAGAACAGAAGTATTCAGAAGCAGTATTTCCCAAAAGATAGAACAAAACAAGAAGCCAAAGGAACAAAAGGGTATAACCCAGAACAAGAAAACTCCCATATTGGCAATAGAAAATGTAAAGATAATTAATATAGCCAGGGGAATTACATGGGTTGCTGAATTTAAGAAGAGAGCATTTAGCTTCATAATCAGTCAGATTCAAAAACCCATTACAGTCCTCCTTTTGAGTGTTTCCATAACTTTTATTGATAATGGAAGATTGCAGCAATTCAGGAAAATCAGAAACAGAATGAACAAAAAAGAAAACACATAAAACAGAAAGAAAAGAGAGATTGAAGAAAATGGTATAGGCAGAAGAATTAGAGAGAAAAACAGAGAAACCCATTCAAGAAAATTGAATGGAAAAACTTTCTCAGGAAGTGAGAAAGTTGGTAAATGGATTCATGATTAAGGAAGGATCTGGGGAAGTGGGTAATGGGCAAAAAAGAGTTTTTCGTAAGGGAAGAAAAAAAATCAAAAGGGATGAGAAAATTTGAATTCTTGAAATCAAAATCCAAAGAAATGGGTAGAATTTACCTTGTATATGATGAAACCGAAAAAAATGAAATGAAAGCGTGTTAGAATTGAATTGAAAAGGAAAAGGAAAAGACCGACCTTTTATTATCCAAAACGCTGAATGAATAGTTAGGCGCGTTCATTTTGATTTATGAAAAAGAAAGGAATCAGACAGACATTTGAGAAGGAGAAAGAGAGAGAAAGCATCTAGCTTCTCTCATAGAGGCCCACTTGTCAGTTATCAAGACTGTTGTTGCGTAAGGTAAGCATCAAAATCCTCTCCTTTTCTTTTCTTTTCTTTTCATTTATTTTTCCTCTATTTCTCACGGACAATCGGATCCTTTTCTCTCTCTCTCTTAAATCTCAACTAACACAACACCTAGTTTGACAAGATTATGGATGATGATGATACGTTTTACATGTATGATTATATTATTATTATTATATTATGGTTCAACTACATAATTGGTAATGTTATGTACTTTTGATTTAATTAGAAAATTTAATAGATATCAACTATAGTTCAATAATTATAGAATTATACTTAAGAATATTTTTAAGACATTTCATTAATTAACCATTTTTTAAAAGCTAGTATTTTCGCCGACCAAGATATAACCTATTGGTTAAGATATCTAGTTCGACCTTCAAGAGAGTGGTTCAATCCTCATCCCCAATATTTTGTATAAAAAAAAGTAGTATTTTCAAAAATGATATTTTTAATGGGTTTTGAAAAAATGAAAATTTTTAGATTGAGATCCATCAATTCAATTGAGATTGGTGAAATCTTAGTATGAGAAATATTATTTTAAACATATTTCAAAACATTTGTTATTTTTTAAATTATTGATAAAAAAATATCACAAATTAAAATTTCTCTTTTATTAATGGGTAATTACTGAAATAGCATATTTTTACATACTAATTATTGAAATGTCAGAACTTTTCAAAAATTATTCAAATAGCATAATTATAGTTCAATAATTTATTGAACTAAAAAAATTAAAAAATTTAACAAATTCATTGAAAATAATAATAATAAATGATTAAATAGTTCAATAAATTATTAAACTTGAACTTAAAAAACCAAAAAACAAATAAATTCATTAAAAATACCTATGAAAAATAGTTCAATAATTTATTGAATTATAGTTCAATAATTTATTGAACTATAATTATGTTATTTGAGTAATTTTTAAAAAGTTTTGACATTTTAGTAATTAGTATGCAGATTTATGTTATTTGAGACAAATTCTTTTTATTAATTGTAAATTTCAAAAGTAGCAAAAGTTTTCAGAATTTGACTTTCATTAAAATGATGAGAATTTTTATTATTTTAATAAAAATCTCAAAATCATAAAAACTAACCAAATTAAAAAAAGAGAGAGAGAAATTTAAATGAAAATAAAATTTTATTAATTTAATAAAACAAATAATTAATTAGTGTAAGAAAAAAAAATGATATTTTCTAAAAAAATTCACTAATTTTAAAATTATCACTTCAAAAAGTATCATATTTAATGAAATTTCTTTTAAAAAAAATGGTTATCAAACAATATCATGAGATTATTAAGATAAGAGAGAGAGAGAGAGATATTGGAGAGGTAAGATGGCAAAAGGTGGGGGGGAGGTTGGGGCTGGGGGTGGGGTTAGCTTAGATGTCCTTTTTGAAGGGATTCAAATACCTCACGAGTTTCAATTCCATTCCATTCATTCATTCATTCATCTGTCTTCATCTGACAACTTGGTTTTCACTACACAACCTACCCTTCCCTCCAATTATTTCTGTCCTATTTTTTGTTTTTTCTTTTTCTTTTTCCTCAGACAATTTGTTTTTTTATTATAGATGGAAGATGGACACGTTTATGATTTGTCTACATTCTCCTATTCTTATGCTTCTTCAAATAATAATACAATAATAATGATTTGAAAGTTGGCAATTTGATTTGGAGTTCGTTTATTGTTCAATCACTATATATATATGTCTCTCATAATATCATATTCATATCATACAATTTTAATTTTATCTATTCAAACTAAATTTTATGAGGTATGCTATTTTTATTTCTCATATTTTACTTTTCTGTTTAGTGAAAACAGACTTCTCAATCTCTCTCTCACGTTCCAATTATTATGGGGACAAAATTTATTGAGAAATTTTATTGGGTGACAGATTTTTATGCATTATTTATAAAAATCAACTCAAAAAGGTATTTGCAAATATAACAATTTTTATCAGTGATCAACTTAGTGTAAAAATATGTAATTCAATGTTTATCACTGATAAACCCGATTAAAATTTTTTATATTTACAAATATTTTTTTGAGCTTTTATTTTTACAAATATTATTAAAAAAATTGCTAGATTTGTAAATGCCCCAAATTTATTCAACTATTAAATATGTTAAACCACCACTAGACCTAAAAACTTAAGCTAATGGGTAAGAGTAAATTTAATCACATATCTCAACACTCCCCTCACATGTGAGCTTCGATATTTACACAAAACCCAGACATGTGAAATTTAAATGGGAGGAAATGTCATTACAGGAGGAGTTCAAACCCAAGACCTCTTGTTCTGATATCATATTAAATATGTTAAATCACCATTTAGACTCAAAAATTTAAGTTAATGGGTAAAAGATAAATTTAATTATATATCTCAACATCAAACAAAACATATAACAATAGTAATTTATGATTAAGAAACATGGAGTAAAACTAAAACTTACTGAAATATCAATCACCTATAATTATTCGTGAAGATCCTTAGGAAATCATGTTAGGTTGGTGGAGTCAATTCAAAGGCTTGATGTGGGCAAAATCCTTCAAATTTCCAAGTAAGTCATTGACGTAGAATGCTCTATTGAAATATTTTATTTTCTCAAATTGAAAATAAAACACCATTCAATTCACATAAACATTATACTATATGTCAAAATACTAATGGAAGTTTACAAGCCCAGATGATATACATTTTGGCATGATATAAGAGAAGAGTTTAATAATGTGTATATTATTATACATTAACAATAAATGGGCCATTAAATTGTTCTTCCCAGAAATAGACTTTTAAGTTAGAGAAATTTTACTATATAGTATTTTATAAATTGATATTTTAAAATAAAATTTTACTATGTTTATCAGAGATTAACAATAATTAATGTGTGAATTAGTGATTAATTTATTGTAAAAATATGTAATTCAATGTTGATCAATGATTATCCCTCTAAAAAAATTCATATTTACAATATTTTTAAGAGTTGATATTTTTACAAATATTACATAAAAATTTGTTAGATTTTTAATCATTCCTATTATAAAAAATAGCAAATTTTTTTAAAAATGTTTAAAAATACATTTTCTTAAAAATATGCGTGGATTTCACTACTTTGGGGTGGAAAAAAAAGTTATTCTTTAAAATTTCTAAAACTTTTGCTATTTATGAAAATATCAATTCATAAAATATCATTTTTGAAAATCTTTTTAGATTAAAGGGTTTAATGATTTTTCAAAAATGACATTTTAAGAATTGATATTTTAAAAAATAGCAAAAATTTTTATTTTTATTTTTAAAATTGATAAAAAAAAAATATCATCAATAGGAATATCCCATTAAATAATCATGAGTTTAAATACCATTCAACCATAATTATCATTCAATTATGTTTTATCGATAAATAAAAATTAAAAAATTATCTGACTTCATCATCTTTGATGGGTAGGTGCTAGTGGTCGTGTGATTAATGACCAATGACGGAGGCATTTGCTTTAGGGCTCATGCCTTTGTCTTTTTGTAATAATTGATTTTCTCCCCCAAAATCTGACCATGTAAAAACAAAGTAAATAGAGCAAAATTTCCTTTTATTTCTTAACTTTATGTAATAATTTAATTTTTTTAGTTCATTTGGTGGCATCTCTTTCTCATTTTATATTTTTCAATACTAGTCAAATTTAAATTATATACTCATTTTATTTTTCTTAATTTTATAATATGTAAGAGAAATGTGTAAATTTTATCTAAAATATTTTATTTCAGATAGTGTTTTATGTTATTATTTTTTATTTATTAATAATTTTACTTAAATAACTGTTTTAGTTTTCAATCAGTTTTAAAATAAAAATAAATAAATTATTGAAATTAGGAATAGATTGTCAAAACTAAATTAACAATTAACTTGTAATAATATGAGAGTTTTAGAAATTCATTTAGATGATAACTATTCCTCTCAAAATAAAAATAAAAATAAATATTAAAAGTTCATTGGTATATTTATTTTCATAATTTATTAAAATGTAAGTGATATATTATTTCAATAAATTTTTTAAACTTATACTATATAAGAAATTATCATTTTTTTTCATGCTATTTGGATAACCCCTAAGAATTATTACCAAAGAAACATGTTTAAGAAAATACAAAATCAAATCAAATTAAAATTTAATTTTAATTTTCCATTCAATGTTTTTAAACAATTGGTTTTTTTAATGAGAAATTTCAATGTGACACTTTTTTATGAGTAATTTTAAATATAATAAATATTTTTAAATATTTTAAGATTGACAGTTCTCATATTGATATTTCACCAATTTAGAGATTATAAAAATGGCATTTTTTTTTACGTTTTTTCCTCATCGTGTAGGAAAATAAGAAAGTTTATTTATCTATTTTACATGTGAATAAATCAAAGGGATCACAATATTGACAAGTTTGTGCCTTTCAATTTTGTTGTTGTTTGTTTAAAAAGGTGATTGCCAACTTAGCTTTTGCATCGATAGAAATGTTTATGATAAGTTTTGTTGGACAGTGAGGCTTTCGAGATGACGGAATTCTTAAAGTCCACGAGGGAAAAAGAATATTCAATTATTATAATTTTTTTTTCCGTAAAATTGTAACGTCCCGTTATTTTGAGGCAATTTTTTTTAATTTTATTATTTATTTATTTCAGTTATTTATAATTATGGTTTACTTTAGTTTTATTTTACTTATTTTACTTTAGTTTATTTGGTTCAAGTAATTAGTTTAATTTAGAATTTAATTTTCGTTTGTTATATTTAGAGGTTTGAGTCATTAATGACTATTATAACAGGTCAATTAATAATCATTAATCACTTTCAGCTAGTTTAAGTCCATAATAGTTAACTAGAATTAATTACGAGTCAAGGACGAGGTCGACAAGGAGTAAACTTAAGGGAGGGTATTTTAGACATTTGAGAAACACCTATAAATATCTCACCCACTATTCATCTTCTTCTTAAATCACAAAAAGACAAAAGTTGAAGTAAAACCCCCCAATTTCACCCCCAAACCCAAGCAAGAAGAGAAGAGAAAGAAAGTGTCGCCCCGACTTCGTTTCTTGGCCGTTTTACGTGATTTCGGATGCGTTGGAAAGCTCTCGCCAAGAACTTTCTACCCATTCCACTCTTGGAACGTTTCCACCTCTCTTAGGTAAGCCCTAAAATTCGAATCTTCACACTTTTTCCATGGAAACCGATTATAGCTTTCGAGTTCTTGGCCAATACCTTCGTCTCCTTCCAATTTTGTAGTTAAATGTTGTTGGGAAACACTTTGGGGAAACTTTTCTTGAGTTTCTTTGAACCTTAGACTAAGCCCAAGCGAAAACCTGATGTTGTCGATTCTTCTTTGCCATGGACTGTTTTGGGTAGTGTAGAAATTGCTTGAGTTTTGTTTTCCTTTAAATTGGTGCGGATAAATCTAGCCCTAACCTCTAATTTATGACTACCCATGGCTTGAATCCAACTAAAAAGTCCCTAAAACGAACCCGGTTTGCCTCTAAAATGCCCAAAAACCTGGAAACTCTCCTTCCCTCTTCTTCCCCTCATGGCTGTGGGCCTTAAAGACCCATTACCAGGCTGTTTTGTGTTATTTCCTCGTTATGTGTCAATCGTTGTGTGATTCGTGGTTCTAATGTATTTTAGGTGTATTTAAAATTGTAGGTTCGGGCTACGTTCGTGAATAGGTCAATCGGTTTTGAAATTCTGACTTTTGACCAAGGTGAGTTTAGAGTAGTTGTATGTGGTCTTATGACCAATTTCCGTTGACGGGGTTGTTTGATCGGGTTTAAGCGGGAAAATGTGAGTTGAGAGCCCAAACGGGTGTTAGTTGATGATTTGGGTCTTGGAAGTGAGAATAAGTGATTTTGAGCATCTTCTGACCTTGGAGTGGAGTTTGGAATCCGGAACATTGAGATTATGGGAATGTGTATTAAACGGTGAGTTCGGAGTTGTTTTTTAGAATGATTGGTTTGAAAAGGAGAAAGGAGGACTTTACACTTGAGAATGTTGGAGAAAAGAGAGTTGAGTAATAAGTTGGGTAGACGGGACTTGAAGGGTCCTTTTAACCATATCTTATAGTCCTTTGGGCGTTCTTTCGTTAGAAATTCTATCTCGAGTAACTTGGGGGTTATGGTTGAGGAAATAGTTCGGTTGTAGCTAGAAACTTAGTCATGAGGAAGGGGGTGAATTGTCAAAACTTGAATCGTGTTGAGGTTGTAAACGTTATAAATGGTGCCTATGATTGATTCGTGGCAAGAGAAGTTTGAGATATGTGACGAAGGGTATATCGGGGACCTAGGATGAAATAGGTCGGGTTGTCGATATACCAAGTGATTTGGAAGTATATTGAGGACCTGGGATGAAACAGGCCAGGTTATCAATACACTGTGGAAATGTGAAATATCGAGGACCTAGGATGAAACAGGCCGGGTTGTCGATACACTGTGGAAATGTGAAATATCGAGGACCTAGGATGAAACAGGTCGGGTTGTCGATACACTGTGGAAATGTGAAATATCGAGGACCTAGGATGAAACAGGTCGGGTTGTCGATACACTGTGGAAATGTGAAATATTGGGGACCTAGGATGAAACAGGCCAGGTTGTCGATATACTTGTGGAATGCGAAACATCGGGGACCTAGGATGAAACAGGCTGGGTTGTCGATATACATGTGGAATGTGAAACATCGGGGACCTAGGATGAAACAGGCTGGGTTGTCGATATACATGTGGAATGTGAAACATCGGGGACCTAGGATGAAACAAGCCGGGTTGTCGATGTACTTATGGAATGTGAAATATCGGGGACTTAGGATGAAATAGGCCGAGTTGTCGATGTACTTGTGGAATGTGAAATATCGGGGACCTAGGATGAAACAGGTCGGGTTGTCGATATACTTGTGAATTATGGAAACATTGGGGACCTTGGATGAAACAGGCCGGGTTGTCAACATGATGGGTTGTGATGTGATCGAATGAATGGACATGTATTGAGCTTACTTTCTTTATAATGTTGGTTAAGTGTATTCCTACTTTCCTTTACGATTTCAAGTTACTTTAACATAGTTGTTTACTTGATGAGTGGCATTGTATGATATCCGGTTTTGAGTGACTTGCTTGATTCTTGATTAGGAGTTAAGATTGGGAGGAAATATCATGATAGGCCTTGGACACATCTCCCGAGTATGGAGGTTGTTCATAGGACTACATGCTTCTATTCTACTCTCACTAGCATTTTTATGCTAATGTTGCTACTTTTAAACTTTTCAGGTACTTTTAGAGGTCGTGGCCGTGGTAGAGGTGGTGGTGCCGCGTGATCGCGGGACGATGATTGGATGGACTTGGACTTCACCCCTTTTGAGCATTCTAAAGAATGCATGGAAATTGTCTTTTTATTGATTTAGAACTTGTGCATCTTTGTATTTTCTTGCTGAGCTCATGAGAGCATTTTGATTTCACTATGACCTTTTGTTTAGAACTTTAAGCTGTTGGGATTGCGCAATTCCTTGTTTTCTGCTTTTGATTCTGTAAACAGGTTTTGATTAGTCCGAAATACAAACGGCAGAGTTTCAATTGGTTCCTCAAAAATAACATTTAATATTATAAAAAATAGTAAAAGTAAACTTAGTCCATTAAAAAGAAGATCTAAGAGAAAGAAATGAGAGGGGGAGAATAATTAAAATCAATAATTAAATTTCCCTTTGGAAATATTATAAAAATGTAATGATCATGCCACATCATTTAAAATAAACCATATCACCAACTTAATAAGGTCACGCCAACTTTAAAATGGTAAAATAATGACACATCACCTTTTTGTTAAATATTTAACAGAATTTTGACAGTAAGGATCAGAATGATTGTAAAATTAAAACTCAGTGGTATATTTGTTGAGTTATAAAACACAGGGACCAAATAGACAGTAAAGTCAAAACTCAAGGACAAAAAATGTATTTTTCCCATTTGAAAATATTTTTTCTAAGTTGTAACGAAAAATACTAAGAAAAATAAATGAAAAGAATAGAATGACACGTGAAGAGGAAGAAAGAGAAAATCAACCTATTAAATAGGGATTTTTGCGCATATAGCATAATCAAGTCCAACATTTGCAAAAATACAAGTCTAAAAACTTATTTGTAAAAAATGCAAAAAACTCAAATTTGCACCTAAAATTTACAAAATTGGCACCCGTGTTCGCGTAAGTAATCACTGATTTTACTGATTCACTATATCAGCTGATATTTCGTACATGTAATTACTGATTATCTAATAAGTTATCACTGATTATGTTATAAGTTATCACTGATTATTTTATAAGTTATCACTTATTACTTTGATTAATGTGAATGAAGGTTTTTAAAAAAATGTTATAATTGCAATTACTTTTTAAAATGCTATATTTATAAATTATCGCAGAAAATTCTGTCACCCAATGAAAATTTCCTATTAAATATTGAATTAGAAACTTGGATAAGCGTGGATATTTATTTTTAACCTTTTGTAATTCTTTTGAAAAGATTAATATAACTATCTTTAAAAAAAGAAAAAAAGATTTGGGTAAAGTACTTATTTGGTCTCTGAGTTTGGAGGTTCTGTCTATTTGGTCCCTCCGTTTTCAATTTGTGTCTAAGTGGTCCCTGAGTTTTGGATATTGTGTCTATTTAGTCCTTGCATTTTTAGTTTGTGTCTATTTGGTTCATGAGTTTTGGATATTGTGTCTATTTGGTCTATGAGTTTTCAATTTGTATCTAAATGGTCACTAGATTATTAGAAGTAAATTTAATTGTTCCTTAATTTGTTAACTCATTAACATAATATCGACTTAACGTTGACATAAAATGTTTAATTGATCGAAATAGTGACATGAGATTAATTATTATGTCAAATTTAAAACCTAGATTGATGAAAGATTTGAATAAATATTTAATCATATCTTCGATATTTTGGCCAATTAGACATGTTATCTAAGCGTTAAGTCAACATTCTAGTAAGAAGTTAACTAATACGTTCAATTAAGGACCAATTAAACTTATTTTAAATAGTTTTTGAAAGCCTAGGGACCAAATAAACATAATATCCTTTTGCAAAAATAAACACAATATCAAAAACTCAGGGACCAGTTAGACACAAATTGAAAATGGAAGGACCAAATAGACACAACATCCAAAAACTCAGGGATTACTTAGGCACAAATTAAAAATGTGGGGACTAAATAAAAACGACCACCAAACTCAGAGAGCAAATGGGTACTTTACCCAAAAGATTAATATAAAATTGTAAAAAAATTGTTTGATCTTATATATAATTAAGCGTGAAGTGTTTGCAGGTGGCTAAAAACATACAGGGTATCAGATGGCTGAAATCAGTCTATATCATAATTATTCTCCGACAATTTCACCTGATTTCTGTACCTCGTAGAGGTTGGAAATCATAATAATTTTCTGTATTTCTAACAAAAAAAATTAAATAAAAGATAATCCATTCATGTGATATGCTCATTTTTTGTATTAATATTGTAAAATATTGTAATATCGGTATTGCTTTTGTTTGAGAAATATATTTGTATGGAATATTTTTACAATAAGTATAAACTAAATTCATAAATATAAACCTCACTACTTAAAATAAAAATATATAAGCAAGTTATTATGACAATTTTTGGTTCATCCTTTTTAAAAATTGAGCGGATGATATATGGGTGAAAAAAACAAAATAGCCACGTTTTGAGGTCAAAGTTAACAAATGTCCACCTTTTGAGAGAATTAGTGGGGTAGCCACTTTTTACTATTCAATTTTTTATATACCAAAACTGCCCTTTTCGTATAGCAGGTATAGTCTGACACCCCCTGACATTCTGACACGTCTGTATATTGTGTATAGTTTGACACTTCTGACATTTTTCTTTTTCAATGCAATTTTTCTTTCCCGATGCATTGTTTCTTTCCAATTTATGGTATATTTAGTATATTGTTTATAGTTCTTTAGTGTATTCAATATATTTTGTATATATTTTATTTTTTATTTTATATTACATATTTCGATTTTAAATCATTTTTGTAGATTCATTTTAGTATATTATTTATATTTTTCCTCTCATATTAAGTGTTATGTACATTTGGTATATTGTATATATCGTCCTCCGGTTCGTAAGTGCATTGGAGAAAAAGTGAAGGATGTACGTAATATACATATCATTTAATTTGCAAATGGAAAACGAAAAAGAGTGTTAATTACACAATGCTTAATATACAAAAAAATACTTAATATACAAACAGACGAAAAGAACTATATTTTATGTATAGTACATATATTACATAATGTACGACTAACAAAAAAAAACATAAAAGAGGGAGGAAATGTACATCACGTATAGTACGTATATTACCAAATGTATGACTAAGAAAAAAAAAGAACATAAAGGAAGAGGTGTGTACACCAACCCTTGCCATTTTTTCGCATATTGTGTATATTTAAGAATGTACATTTTAGTAACCAACATAGTGGACTGAAAAAAACAGACAGTTATGTATGTTACGTATATTACAGAACTATATATTAAAAAGACATTAGAGAGATGATGAATATAAAAACAGATAGTTATGTATAGCACATATATTACAAAATATATATTTAAACAGACCACAGAAAAAATATATTATGTATATTACAGACTGTATATTAAGCAAGAAAGAAGTTGAACGTATATTACGTATATTATAGACTGAATATTTAAACAGACCACGAAAAAATGTATATTGCGTATATTACAGACTGTATATTAAGCAAGATAGAAGTAGAACCTATATTACGTATATTACAGACTGAATATTAAACAGACCACGGAAAAGTGTATAATATGTATATTACGGACCACGAAAAATTATATATTACGTATGAGGAAAAAAAAACCTTTCGTCAAATCCATGCTAGTTTTGGTTTAGATCTTCGAGATTCGGAACAAAAACGTTGAAAACATTTATGAAAAAAACGAGAATGAGAAGAAATTAAAGAGAGATAGGAAATTAAAAAAGTGTAGGAAATTTGTGAGATGAACATTGTAGAAATGGTGGATTTTAAACAAAGAAAGAGAAAGAAGGACAAAATCAATGGAGGTTTGAAAGAAAAATGATAGGGAATGGATGAAAAAATTAGGGAGAGATGGAAGAGAAATGAGAGAAAAAAACGAAAAAATGAAAAAAAATGATGGTGGGAGGGAGATAATCTAATATATAAAAGAAAATGGGGGGGGAGGGGGGAAATGGGGGGAATTTTTTTTTTTGAAAATAATTGTGAAATGTAGAGAGAGATATTAATATTAAAAAAAAGAAACAGAAAGAAGAAGGAAGGGACGGTGAGTGAAGGGGGGGAGAGAGGTGATGATTTGACTTGAAGGGTTTTTTTGCTTTTTACATTAAGAAGTGGCTAAAAAATCAACTTTTGAGATGTTGGCTATTGGTTAAAAGAGGAAGGAAAAAGTGGCTATTGAAATAATTAATCCATTTTATTTTCTAAATATTAATAAATATAGAAGTTTGTAAAAATAATTAAGAAATATAGTATTTTTTTAATGCATTAAACACTTATTCTTGCGTGCAATTTTAGCCAAAGCTTCCATGATAGAGTTGTTGCCTTCATTTCAAAGAGTAAAGGGAACGAGCTAGAAATTTTATGTATAACAGCTTGGAGTCTTTGGAATGACAAAAATGTGTTGCTCCATAACAAACCTGTTTTGGAAGGTCATAAAGAGGCGAGTATATCCTTAATTTCTAGAAAGCTTATGGTGAAGCTAACAAAATTGGGATTGTAATTATTCACTCCTCCTTTGATCCCTATGTTTCGAATAATGCTTGGCTTCCTCCTCCTAGTGGTTTCATTAAAATCAACAATGATGGAGCTACTGGTGGTAAATCTTCGATTGGTTGTTGCTGTAGAGCTGTAATTCGTGATGAAAATAGTTATCTTGTGGCCGCTTCTTCAGTTTTCAATCCTACCAAGCTCTCTCCCTTGGCTGCTGAGCTTCAAACTATAAAATTCAGAATAATTCTTGCTCTGAATAAGGGTTTCAGTGACCTTGTAGTGGAGATGGACTCTAGAAAAGCTCGGAATCTCATCACGTCTCCTCTATATCTGTTGGAGTCAGGCTTCAAACTGATGAAATTAGGTATGAAGTTTTTACTGTAACTGTTTCAAAATTACCTTTGTTCGTAGATCTATCAATTTTCTTGCCATTTTTCTTGCAAAAGTGGTAATTTATGAGGAATCTTCTGACTTGTGGAGTAATCCTTTCCCTTGATGGTTTTTATATAAAGTTTTGTCTTGTTAACCTCTATAATATGCAAATGTGGTAGCTTACGCATCCCACAATGTCTTATCATTTCGAACCACGAGCAGACGTTTTACACTAACTTCTGCATATTTAAGCTCAATAATCTCATAAATTACTCCGAAGAAATTTTTTGCACTATTTCCAAACACTTGTTCTTTTATGCATGTAGCTACTGTCAGTTTCTCTATTTAATGCATGAGTTTTTGTTTGAAATTTGTACCCTCTCCTAAGATACCTGAAGTATGTTTTGGTAATTATCGCTAGTCCTTTTGCCAACATGATTATGTGTGTTGGGTATTGGAAGTGTGGATGAATCAACCTACGATAGTGAACGTGCATTAATAAGAAATTATATCATGTTAGTTAATTTTAATAGCTTTAACAAGTATCATTGGTAAACTCACGTACACATAAAACCATGAACTAAAATATCTGTCAATTATGATCCCGTCTCTGGCTGTGTTAATTCCAGGGTCGGCCGGTCGTACGAACAACTCAACGAATAACATATAATAGAAATCTATAACGTCAAAGACAAAAGTTGTACATGTTAATTAATTGATACTTACTCAATATACAGTTCCAATTCCGGACAATTACATAACACTTACGTCTGAGCGATGTGATACTCTTCCTCGTTTAACGGCCTTCTCACAGGCTTTATAAGAGGTCTTTCTAAAATCGTTAAAATGGACATTATTTGGATCGACTCCCTCGGGAAGTGTATCTTAAACAAAATTATGATTTACTGTGCGGTATTGTTCTGTAATTCGTTGATCGAAGTAATATGAACAGAAAGTAGTCATCTCATGTATTTGGTATGCATTGTAAATAGATCCTTCTAGTCTAGCCTTATTTCCAACAATTCTCTTGAGTCTAGGTAAATATTTGATATAGAAAAATTGTCAATTAAGGCCAGCAATTTATGATATAATATATACTTAAAAGGGACGTAAAAGTATCTACCTTTCAAATGGATACATATATCAATATTGAACTGGGCCTCCTAAATACGCCACGTACAATAGATGCACTGGGACATGCTCTATCGAGTCAAAAGATGATAGTATAAACATTCTCTCTAACTTGCAAATTATGACGACAACCTCCCTACTCAATGACTCGATGGTTTCTTGAGACAGCTTCGCGCATGTTAACTCTCTGAAGAAAACACTCAACTGTGACAAAGGTTCCCAGTGTTTCTTCTCGAGGAATGGTTTGAATACAACTGGCATCAGTCGTTGCATGAATACGTGACAATCGTGACTTTTCATTCCAAACAGGGTATGGCTCTGCACGTCAATGCACATACTTAGATTTGATACATAACTGTCGGAGAATTTAATCAATCGCATCCACTCGAACAAAAATTTCTTCTGATCCAAAGTTAACATGTACTTTGCCTTCGCGTATTTTTGTCCAATCTGGCCCGACTCTAATTTAGGTTGATAATAAATATCTTAGATGTGATAACGTGATTTTAGATTATTTTTCATCTTCTTCGATACATTTAGAACAATGATGAAGACATTCTTTTAAATATGCATGCATCTAAGTTATGTCTGATCATTAAATCTCTTCAATACGGTAGCTCTTAGAAAATACTTCTCTTCTTCCAACCAGTATTTTTTCCCGCCAACTTATTCCAAGCCTCGCCACCAATCTTTGTAATATTTTTCATGTCAAGCGCATCTAATTGTTGCAATATTTGGTATACATTGAGAACTTCATGAATGTTTCATTTCGTACATTCCGACCTTTATACCGGTCAGTCTTGTTCATTCTAAACAAATGATTGCTAGGTAAGAACCGCCTGTGACAGTCAAACCAAAATGTTTTCTACCCGTGCACTAACAAGAAAACACCAGTATCTTAAATGCAATGAGGACATGTAAACTTACCCGATGTGCTCCACCCTAACGAATTAAATAATAATATTCGTTACGGTGGTTAAAACCCTAAACTCTAATATAAACGGTTAAACACCTATTATACGAATTTATTTATGAACTATAAAATTAAGAAGACAACTAATCATACGAATTAATTTAAAATTATACCCGATAACATTGAATATACTGGGAAGCCACTTATCATCCAAATAACCGCGGCTCGCATCACAAAATTCTATTTCTGTGAAACATCACACGTCACTGCTCCTTCATTCCACAAACTACGTTGCTCAGCAATCAGTGGTTGAAGGTACACATCCAACCTTTGTTTCGAATATTTCGGGCTTGGTACAATTACCATCAAGAAAATCAGAGAATCTTTCATACACATTGATGGAGGCAAGTAATATGACGTCTGTCGGGATTGAGGCCTCTAAAAGAGTTAGAAAGGGGGATTGGAGGTTTAGGATTTTTGGGTTTAGAGTAGGAACGGGAAATGGGAACGGGAAAAAAACAACGGGGAATGGAACGGGGGAAAGAGAGAAAAGAAAGAAAAAAGAGAAAGAAAAAGAGAAAGGAAAGGAAAAAGAAGCGGGGGGAAGGAAACTGATCTGAATTTAAATCAGATTTTGCGACCAAATGGTCGAAAATATGTAATCATGACCAGAAACGAAAGGTCGCGCGTGTTGGGGAAATTACGACCACATGGTCGCATTTTTAGAGATATTTGCGACCATCTAGTAGCATTTATTGAAAAAGTGACCATTTGGTCGCCCATTTACCATTATCTAGAACAGCTGTCATATCACGAGTTCCATCAACAATTGCGACCATCTGGTCGTAATTATGAAATTCACCGCCAAAAATTGCGACCAGACGGTCGTAATTTTTAAATTCAACACTATAAATTTCACGAAAATTTAAATTTACCGCTCAGATTTGTGACCATATGGTCGTAATTTCACTTATATTTTTTGAAAAATATAATTATACTTTTCCAAAAATGCGACCAACTGGTCGCCTTTCCCTTCTAAATTACTACCATGTGGTCACCTTTTGTGTTAAATTGCGACCACATGGTCGCAAATATTAATATATATATATATATATATTTTAATCATTCATTAAAGAAATAGTTTTAACAAACACATACACAGTGAATAATCAAGTTACGAAATGTCTCATTCATCATCGTCTCCAAGAAGTCCGTCACATAAAGTCTTCTTCTTCTGTTTCTTCATTGGATTCATCGTCTCGAATAAATTCAGCATCAATGTCACGTGCGTGAGAAGTGGAAGCATTTGTATCATCATCATCATGCAATGTTATCGTTCCATCGTTCAAAGGACGAACAGTACTTGCATTCTGACCATCGTCGATTGCACGACATCTTATCTCATCTTCTTGAAAAGCAATAGCTTCCTCTGCATGGCCGTCTTTCTTAGACAAGTTTTCTTCTACCTGGCGTGGTTTAACTTTACAAACAACTAACCAATCTGTCAGATCTCGTCTATTAATTGAATAGTTCAGGTAATAAAATTGAATCGCCTGTGAAGCCAGGACAAACCTATAAGCGGTGCGCATATGCTTAGACTTGTTTACCTCAACGATTTGTAAATGATCAATTTTACGGACTCTGCTTTGTCTGGTTGTCTCGAACCAAGTGCAGTTGAACAGAACAATGCGTTTTAGCATCGGACTTGCGTATTGAATATCAAGAATCTCTTCGATTACTCCGAAATAATTGTCTTCGTTTGTGCCGAACACGTGACCTTTGATGCAAACACCACTGTTGTTTGTTGCCCTGTTCACTGAATGGGCCTTCGTTTGAAATCTGTAACCGTTACCGACGTATCCACCATACGACCTTGCTATCCGTCCAGGTCCCTTTGCCAAAGAAATTATGCGAGGATCATCCACCGGTAATGTAGGGGAGTCAACCTGTGTCATTGTTCACATACAGTAATGTTAGGAAGATAGTAATTTTTTCAACATAATGCAACGGTTTTTTTGACAATTTAAAATAACTCACGTATGCACTGAACCAAGAACGAAACTCTTTGCCGATTATTGACCCCTCCTCAGCGTCTGTAAGACCAACTCGGGGCATTCGAACGTATACGTTTAGAAATAATCTGTATGTTACAAAAATAGTTAGCAAATAGTTTGTTTATGCGATGAAATAATGTTAAGTTACAAACTCACTCTATGTAAGGCTCAATCTCTGCGCAGTTGCATAACACGTATGTCTGCATTACGTGATACTCAGAATCGGTCAATGGCCTACGCACTGATCTTCCAACTGTCATGCTAGGCTCCGTAAAAATCGGCAAGTCGTTTATGTCAACACCTTCAAGTAAATTTTCGACAATGTTTTGTTTCGCTGGTCGAAACTGCTCTGCAATGTGTTGATCAAAGTAGTATGAACAAAATGTAGTAGTCTCTTGCGTCAGGTACGCACTACAGATAGATCCTTCTACTCGTGATCTATTTCCAACCATCTTTTTCAACCGACGTAAGTACCTGTGGGTACAAAACATAATTTACATTCGATCACTGTACTAATTTATACGCGTACATTACAAAATAACTGTGCTTACCTTTCAAATGGGTACATCCAGCGGTAACGTACGGGACCCCCTAAGAATGCCTCGTATGGAAGATGCACTGGAAGATGCTCCATGGAGTCAAAAAAGCCAGGTGGGAACATTCGCTCCAACTTACAAATAATAACGGCGATCTCTGAACTCATTGAAGCGACAGTAGCTTCCATCAGCTCTGTACATGTCAAGTCCCTGAAAAAAACACTCAACTGGGCAAGCGGCTCCCAATGTCTATTCTCTAGGAACGGTCTGAACGCGATGGGCATCAATCGTTGCATGAATATATGACAGTCATGGCTTTTCATCCCGAACATGATATGTTTTTTACTGTCTATACACCGACTCAAATTCGAAACGTATCCGTCCGGGAATTTGATGGATTTGATCCACTCAAATAATGTTTTCTTTTCATCTGTCGTCAACACGTACTTTGCTTTGCGTAATTATCATTGTCCTCAGGCTCCAACTCAGGACGGTGACATATCTCCCGTATATCATAACGTGCCTTCAGATTATCCTTTGTTTTTCCCGGAACGTTCAAAATCGTATTGAAAATGTTGTCGAAGAAATTCTTCTCGATATGCATTACATCCAGATTGTGTCTAATCAGTAGATCTTCTCAATACGGTATATCCCAAAAAATACTCCGTTTCTTCCAACCCTTGTTTTTCCCAGCTGCATTGTTTGCACTCTCTGCACCTTCCACTATAATCTTCTTCATCCCTATAACATCTATACCGTGAAGAATCTGTCTTCCACTATACATGGTTAAGGGGGTTTGTTTTCTTACTCGTCGACCCTTCTTCCAGTCACTGCCGTTTGAACGGAAAGTGTGATTCAACGGTAAAAATCGACGGTGACAATCAAACCAACAAGTTTTCTGACCGTTTCTGAGATAAAATGCATCTGTGTCTAGCATGCAATATGGATATACGTATTTCCCCGCCGTACTCTATCCTTTAAGAGGAGGAGATTGAGGTTCACACAATTAACTACATTGACTAAGGAAAGCAATAACAAAAGCTAAACACAGACTCAAAAAATGTATATGAAAGCAATTAAAGATCAACATACCTGACAACATTGAATACGCAGGGAAGTCACTGATTGTCCAGATTAACGCGGTGCGCATCAAGAAATTTTGTTTCTTCGAAATGTCGTACGTCATAATACCCTCAGTCTACAACCTTTTCAACTCTGCAATAAGTGGTTGCAAATACACATCCAGTTTCTGTTTTAGACTTTTCGGCCCAGGTATGATCACTGTTAGAAAAATCACCCGGTCTCGCATGCACATCGAGGGAGGCAAGTTATACGGGGTTACCATGATTGGCCAAACTGAATATTGTGCCCCGGATGCCCCGAACGGGTTAAAGCCATCCGTGCATAAGCCTAATCTGACGTTTCTCGGATCTTGTGCAAAATCCGGATGGCAATTATTTAAATGCTTTCATGCCGCAACATCTGAGGGATGTCTCATAACACCTTCATCCTGTGAATGCTCGTGATGCCATCTCATGTGCGAGGCTGTCACATCCGATGCATACAACCGTTGCAGACGTGAGGTCAGCGGTAAATAGAACATGCGGGCGTTCGGAATCAGGCTGCGTTTCCCTTGTTTGTATCTTGGAAGAAAACAGAATTTGCAATGATGCAGGTCCTCATCCACATCCCAGTAAATCATGCATCTGTTTTGACATGAATCTATTTTCTCCACGGGTAATCCAAATCCCTTTACTAGCTTTTTCGTTTCGTACAAACTGTGGGGCATATTATTTTCTTCTAGAGCGCATCGACGAAACCACGATGCAATCGCATCAAATCTTCTACCAGGTATGTTGTACTGCGCTTTTATATTTAAAAGTTCTGTAGCAGCAGCAAGTTGACTTACCTCACACCCATCGTACAATGGTCGGCTGGCTGTCTTTAGCATCTCGTGCATCTTACGTGCTTCCAGATTCATTTCCTCTTCTACAACCCGTTCATCTTCGTCTACGTTTAAATTTTCACGGAAATTTTCATTGCCCCCATACCCCGCACCATCAAGTATCATTTGCTGCATCTGACTATACTGTTGTTCATCATTCCGTTTTTCGTCAACAACCTCTACATTTGAGCTGCTACCTTCGTATCGTCTCGATTCCTGTAATACAGTGTCGAACATTTCCTGTGTTTCCCCCTGAAACACCCAGTGATAATAATTCTGCACAAACCCCCGACTATAAAGATGCACCTTCAACTCTGTAACCGATATGATTCTTCTATTGTCGCATTTCGCGCACGGGCAACGTAGCTTTCCACCATACTTTTCATAATAGACAGTTGTCATGCAAAACTCAACAAACTGTTCAACCCCGGCCACGAACTCATCGTTCAAATACCCGTCTATCAACGAACATACATCCACTCTCTCATTTTCTTTTTTCTTAATGCTAACAAACAATGGGTGGAGGGTTTTTTATAATGCACTCCTCTGCTCATTTGCGACCAAGTGGTAGCAATTTTGCTACCACTTGGTCGCATTTTCCAGCCAAAATTTCCCGCCATTTTTCTCACTTCCCCGGGTCACATCAAGTCAGAATTTACGATCACATGGTCACTTTTATTGGTGACCACTTGGCAGCTTTTATCCCACCAAATTATTTATATATTACCGGTCACATAAAATCACAACATTTACGACCAGCTGGTCACTTCTTAATGTGACCACGTGGTAGCTTAATCCCTGCCAAATTTTTAAGCTACCACTGCTCAGTTAAGGTCACCAAAATTGCGACCATTTAGTCACTTTTAATTGTGACCACTTAGTAGCTTTCTTCCCTCCAATTTTAAGTTACCACTGCTCACTAAAAGGTCACAAAAATTGCGACCATGTAGTCACTTTTAATTGTGACCACTTGGTAGCTTTCTTCCCTCCAATTTTAAGCTACCACTGCTCACTAAAGGTCACCAAAATTGCGACCATGTAGTCACTTTTAATTGTGACCACTTGGTAGCTTTCTTCCCTCCAAAATTACGTGCCATTTTTTTCTACCAAGTCATATTTTAGTCACAAGCATGCGACCAGTTGGTCGTTTTTCTAGGTGACCAAATGGTCGCTTCTTTCGCGCCATAATTTCGCGCCATTTTTTTATGACTACTTCTGCTTTTGGTCTCAATCTGGTCGCAAAAAAAGTGATCAGATGGTCACTTAGAGTCAACCTTAAAAAAAAGTGACCAGGTGGTCACCAAAAAACTACCACTTTTGTTTGGTCGCAAATTTCTGGTCGCATTTTGACAGTTTTTTTTTGTAGTGAGGTATGCACAAAAAACTAAGACCTAATTCAAGTGGCGCCTTATCCAATCTCTTAAAATACTGATTTGATCATTAGATAGTCCTTGGCCGGTACCATATTGGTTCCCTTTTACCGTTGCTTCTCTTCTGTTTTAGAGATTGAAAACTGCAAGAACCAAGCCCATGTCGTCACGTGCTCACTTGTGAGAACTATACCCTCACAAGTTTATATATATATATATAAAAGATTAATTACACTAATAACCACTTTAATTCATCTAATTTCAGTTTTAATGGTTGTTCAACATTAATATCTGATTTACCCATAAAACACCAGTTATGGTGGCGACTTCGGTGGATTCCGATTTAACTGTTTACCTTATTACCCTTTTATCTCTCCTAATAACTATATTTCATTAATTACATATCATTTAGTTAAGGAAAATTTATCGGGGTATGTTTCGTCTTTTCACAATGTAATTTAATTTTTCTGATGGTGGTTTTAGGTAGTTTTGGTATATATCTATATATAGATATATATAAACTTGTGTTTTTTTTAAATAAATAACATTAATTTGTCCAATACTGAAATTAACCCTAAAAAAAATCTAACTAAATATTGAATAACAATGATTTTACTTGCGATATAATAATCATATTAATACAAATATTTTAAGGATGATTGTAAATCTAGAAATTTTTGGGCAATATTTATAAAAACATCATGATTTTAAAAATATTTATAAATATAGCAAATTTCGAACTCATTAATCAAGCATTGAAAATTACATATTTTTACAAGAAGCGAATCAATGATTCACGGATTAATCATTATTAATTACGTGTTCAAATAGTTTTAAACGATGATATATTTAAAAATATCACATTAAAATCTATTACCCAATAAAATTCCTGAAACATAAAGTTATATTAATTGTTGGGTACAATGAAAATAAGACCATGGACACCTCCTATGGTTTGAAAATGGAAAATCACACCCCGTAGTTTCAAATTATTTCAATGAGACTCCTTCCCTCTATCGTCATTAATTTTATTTTAGCCATAACTTATTTGGATGATTCAAAATATTTTGGAATCCTCATTTCGGGCGCTATGTTATGGTCACTTCAAATCTTCTAAATCATTAGTAACCAAAAGGTTTAATGGCTTCAATCATACCTAGTATTTTGATGATATAAACTTTTTCTTTATTTATTAATGATTTTGAAGTTTCGAAGGTACCGTAACATAGAACTCGAAATGGGGATTCCAAAACATCTTGAATCATCCAAATAAGAATTCAAACGAAGAATGATGAAATAATTTGGAAGTACAAAGGTTTGATTTACCATTTTCAAACCATATTGGGTGTTCATGTATTTGACAAAAATCACATTGGTCTCATTTGTATTTACCCTTAATTGTTTTAAGTATATCTAGTTTTTACCCTACAAATATCATGACGTGCTAATCAAGAAATGCAATGTAGACGACATGGACGACATTCCGGTGGAAATGTCTCCAGAACAAGGGTTCGACATCGAGAGGTGAGGGTAACCTTTTTCTTCTCCTCTGTCGTCAGAAATGTCGCCGGAATCACTCTTTTGGTGGAAATGTTGCCGAAATGTGGTGATTTCTATAAGAAGAATGGCGATGGTTTTTTTGTTGAAGATGAAGATATTGAGGAGACTCAAAAGGATAAATTACTCAGGAAGAAAGGGAAAGTTTACAATGAATATTAAATTCCAGTGCCCACTCATTTACTACCTATTTTCACGTGTGGTGTGGGCCGAGTAAATTTCCCACTCTATTTTAAGTTTCAATTCATCTTTGTTTCTCATCAAAGGAGCTGGCTTGGCACTCAAATTCAATTAAGTTCAATTGAAATTTGAAATACATTTTTTTTTTCTCTTCAAAGAGGGTATTTTTAATTTAATATTCATAAATGTGATCTTACTATTTTCATTTAATTAAAAGTACATTAACATTATTTTTCATTTAATAAACATTATTTATCTATTTTATTTCTTTTCTTTCTAGGTTGTAACCTTCATATCAATGTTGAACATCCAATTATCAACGCTTTTTTCAAGTGATAAAAATTTAAAATAAATATATGAGTATGTTATTATCACGTCTCTAACATTTCTTTATAAAAAAAACCTATAATATTACTGTCAATTTTTTATTACTGTAAAAAAAAATAAACAGATAGAGTATAATAACATATTTTATTGTACTTTTTACATTTTTCCATATTTATCATCATTTATAGATGTATAATTTCATTATATGATAGATTATGACTTAATTGAATTATTAGGAAAGTTTCATTCAAAATTTCAAAAATACACATATATTTCTATCGTTTTCGTTATTTTTCGGGAATATCCGTCAATATCAATATTTCCATTGACATTTCCATAAATATGAATCTCGATATTCCCATCGACATCGGCATTTAACTCTTTCGTGCTAAAAACTTGGAAAAAAAAACACGTGATTGACATGATCAGGCTATGATTTGAAATAGACCTAACACAAACGCATGATTTTGATTTGATGCTTCAACTAATGATTTAATACAAAAAAAAAATGATAAGTTTTTATACCTTAATTTTAAAAAGGGTAAACTATAAATAAGACCTTGATGGTTTTGATCCAATATAAGAATAGACAGGTAAAAAAATGACAGTTTGTACCTTATATTTTTAGCTTATGCTAATGAGACTTCTCCCCTCCAACATCATTAACTTTCTTTTCTGTTTTATCTTTGATTTGGATGATTCAAAATGTTTTAAATTTTTTTGTTTTGAACTCTACTTTATGGTCACTTCAAAATTTCGCATTCGTCAATAAAATATTACTTGAAAATCGGTGTCCGGTGATTTGAGCTATTTATGTAATATATGTGCTGGACTAAATATAATGGTAATAAACCCTAAAAAAATGGGTCATTCAAATTAATACCTTAAAAAAATAATTAAATGGGGGCCATAGTGGGGCAACTTGCAAAGGTATCTTTCATTTGACCATCATGATATCAGTTCAAGTGTTTGCTGTGGACACGTTTGAACTATAAGACACAACATCTTATGTTTGTATTAGGCTTTGCTAATTGTCCTCAAGTGTGATGTGGATCCACCCCTAGCCAAAAACATTACATTATGGCTGTTGTTTATTTGTTCTTTTTTTTTTTTTTTTTTTTTTTTTTTTTAAATTTCATTAATATTATATGTTTTGAAAAATCGGATGGTTTAGATAATATTTTGAAAATTTTGTTACTTTAAATCGACATAGAGAAATTATGTACTCATCTTATAATTTTCACTTAAGCTAAAAGTTGAAGTTTATCATATAGATTACATAAATAGATGAGATATAACAAAAAAGATACTTCAATTTTTTTCAAAATATTTTGAGAAATATTATATTTTTTTAAAAACACTAATAAAATCACATAAAAACCGTCTTTGTTTCACAAATTAAATTTTGTTTATATATGAAAAAAAAATTGAAATAAAAAAATTCCCACAAGTTTTTATTTTGTAAGGATGGCCAATCCCATCAAGGAAGTCCTCAAACTTACCCCCCTTACTTTCAAAATCAGAGAATGAAGAAGATAAGGAGATAGAGAAAAAAATCCTTGTCATGTATTGAGAGTCACTAGTTGGAATAATTTTGAAAGATTTTCTGGATTGCAATTTTTTTTTAAATGTTTACAAATGTATCATTTATAGAAAGTATTTATAAATATATATACCTTAAAAAATATATCATATCTTAAAAAATATTCATAAATATAGCCGAGTTTAATTCGTGTAAGTAAGTGATTAACACTTAACAGTCAAGTAGCATAGCTCATTAGTTAACAATAATCAATGCTAATTGTGTAAAGTGATTAAATTATCGTTAATCACTGATTCACACGGACAAAATCTGCTATATTTACAAATTTATTTCAAATCTGGTAGTGATACTCATTGAAATTTCCCAATTGATAAAAATAAATAATTGATTGATCATAGTATACTTATTAATTAACACAATTTAAATATTGATGGATAGTAAATTATTGATTGACATGTTCATGAAAAAGATATATTATAAATATTAGTTTTTATAACACCCAAACCCAAATTATAATATTCGATAAGAACGAGGATTGGCAAGAATATCTTTCTTACCCACTAAATTGAAAAATGGTGGATTCCTTTTTAATTGCGTTTAGGATTTGGAAGGTCGAAAATTAGCAATATACTTTTCTTTTTGGCTTCACTTAAGCTGAGAAAGGAGTTGTTTTCCCAAATACAGTTCTGACGAATAAATTTATTTTTAGAAAGCTGACAAAATATCAACTCTATTAAGTCATTAGTCTATGTTGGATACCTATTTTATTTCTTTTTTATTTTAAATTAAAAAAAATAGAATTGTTTGATAATGAACTTATATTTTAATTTTCCAATTTAAAAAATATCAAAATAACCAAAAACTAAAGAAAAAAACAACATTATTCATGTAAAAAAAAACAACATTATTTAAAATAAAAAAACTATATATATATATATATTTATTTAAAAATTTAAAAACTGAACATTCATTATCAAATTTTTTTTTTCACATGTGTGGTAAAAACAAGTTATCGAATAATTTTTTATTTTAAAAATTAAAAACAAGAAATGAAATGGTTATTAAACGAAGCATATGATAGTCTATATGAATGATCTGTTAGAGAGAGGAAAGAGAGAGATTGATCATTGAAGAGACTTCTTATTATTGATGAATGATCTAATACCCCTTACTTGTATAGTAAGTGTATTAAAAAGATAATAATCATATACATTACAGCTTGCTTTAACTAATTACAAAATTGTTTCTAACAACTCATAACAGCTTGCAACTAAATTTTTGTTTCCATTTGGAATAGCCTGAGCATTTGGACCGTGATAGTTGGGATCAAAACGTTGATAGCATTTCAAACTTGTATGCCCATATTTGCTGCACAATTGACACTGTGGTCTACCATTTCCATTCTAATTTCTTCCTCCTCTGTTATTTCTGCCTTTTCCTCTATTTGCATTAGAAAAATCATATATTTGGCCATTGTTAGCAGTATTTTGGCCACCATTTCCTCTCTAAATTTTTTTCCTTGAACAGAACTATTATTACGGTTTCTTTGAACAGTTAGATTCACAAATGGTAAGTTCCTTCCAGAATTGATGTATTTATATCAATTCGTGCCTCATGAGTTAACGATAAAGCAGATATATTTTGCACTGATTGTTGTTTTCTTTTTGAAGTAATTGACATAGACTATAGCATCATAATCAGAACCTAATCAGGATAATATGTTCATAACAACATCTTGATCAGAAAGTTTATTAACCTACGGAAGCAAGAGAAGCTGCATATCCTTTCATCTTTTTCAGGTAATCTTTCATCGTTATTCCTTGAACTCCATTACTTTCGCCATGTTTCTGTTTAAGAAAAGATCAGAGATGTTATTCCATACTTCCTTTGTAGTTGAACAACTTTTAACTTCAAGTAAGATTTCTTTAGTCATGGATCCTATCATCCACGAAGAAAGTAATTTATCTCGCTTCTTTCAAAAACTAAATTCAGGATTGATAGTCATTGTTGATGCATTTCCAGTACCAGATATAATATATTTCTCTGGTTGTTGATTATGTTCTTCAATGAACTTCTCAAGGCCATGACCTTCAATGGCTGTTTCCACTTGAAATTTCCACAGTAGAAAGTCGTTATCATCCAATTTAACAATTGATGATTTATTTCCCAGATTTACTGGCTTCATTGATTGATTATGAGAATCCATTGCTACATTAGATTGATTCTCAGTTGCTGCTGAAGAAGACGCCATTAGAGCACTCTTCAAAGTTTTTCCTCAGGATCTTATTTGGCCGTGAGCCTACTGCTCTGATACCATATGAATTTTATGTTAGAGAGAGGAAAGAGAGAGAGATTGATCATTGAAGAGATTTCTTATTATTGATGAATGATCTAATACTCCTTACTTACATAGTAAGTGTATTGAAAAGATAATAATCATATACATTACAACTTGCTTTAACTAATTACAAAACTGTTTCTAACAACTCTGATATGAATCATGGAACGTCACAAATAGCTCAAGGATCAATTTCAAGATCAAAGTTCAAGACAAGCATAAACATCAATTACAAGCCTACTTGAGCAAAGTCAAGACAAGCTTTGAAGATCTGAGCATGGGGGCTATGGAAGAGAACTTGATGAACTTTAATCTATGGAAAATGCATTTTTGAAGAAGAGTATTGAAGACTTATTCAATCAGAATTGAAGAGAAGAGCTAATTAGGAAAGTTGTATCATTTTTGCCAACTTTCCTTATTTGGACCATTTTCCATATTTGTTCCCGAACTTGCCATATATGATGTCCATGAATTTACAATGTATTTGGACATTTTTTAGGCCTTTATTTATTAGTTTTAATGCTTAGAATAGTTTAGGAATGATATAATATCTTCTAGGGCAAAACTTTCCTAAAATGCACCAAATGCACTTAAGGAAATATTTGGCAGATTTTGTGCCTCCTTGTAATCCGAATTTCCTAGTGATTTTAGGGTTTTCGTTTGCCTATTTAAAGGCTCATTTGGAACCCTAAATACGAAGAATTGATGTGATAATAATATTACTTTTTGCTTAGCCGAAATTGCTTAGTTTTGTAGCCTTGTTCTAGGTTGCATGTTTTAGAAACATTCAAGCATAATTTGATCTAGTATGTTTGTGAATTGTTTCGATCTTGAAATAAGAACAACTTCTCTTATTTCAAGATATTAGATCATTGGAATAAGCTTTCTCTTCTTGCTTTCCAAGGGTTTTGCCTTATTGTTTATTGAGGTTTTAGGATTTGCATCTAGGGGTTCTTTGTATATCAAAGGGTTTCTATTTCAATTTTATAGGGTTTCATAATTTGTAACCCTAAATATTAAGAATTAATATGATATAAATTGGCTTTGTTTTGCTTATTGCTTAGTTGATTTTACCTTGCATTTTGTAGCCTTATTCTAGGTTGCATGTTTTAAAGACATTCAAGCATAACTTGATCTATTGTGTTTGTGGATTGTTTCAATCTTGAAATTAGAACAAGTTCTCTCATTTCAAGATATTAGATCATTGGAATAGTCTTTTTCAACTTATTTTTCAAGGGTTTTATCTTATTGTTCATCGGGGTTTTAGGATTTGCACCTTGGGGTTCTTCGTCTTTCAAAGGATTTTTATGTCAATTTTCTAGGGTTTCATATCATTTGGTATCAGAGCTTAGGCTCAAGGTAAGATTTCTATCTTACTTTCTTTCTTGTTATTTGATTTTTCTTCTTATTTTATTCTTCGTTCATCGAAAATTCCAGAAAAACAAAAAACATATTATAGTTCTAGAATTTCCTTATTTAGCCTACTGTTTTTGTTCTTTTCCGTATAGTTACAATTCGATTCTCATAATGTCGTAAACTAAAAAAGTCTTTATCTTTATGTTGTGATTATTTGTTATTCAGAAAAGTTTGTCAAAAAAGAAGTGGAAGATTGAGAAAAATATAGATCTTCGCAGACTGTCGGATTGTGCAGAAAATTGAAAAAAATAAAAAAAAGTGTTTTTGCTTGATTTGTTTGAGTTTCTGGAAAAACGTGGTTAGTGTTCTTATTGTTCTTGAAGAGTTCATCTTGAACTCATCATTTATGCATCTTGAATCCAAAAATTGTAAGGGATTTGTGCTAGAATTGTTTATTTCCTAAAAAGCTAGAACTTACCATAAATAGCAAAAACAGTTTTAGGAAAGTATCAATTCTGTCTTATATTCGAATATATGCATATCTTGCTCAATTAAAGTCATATTTTCTAATTCAAACTACTTTAGGAAGGTCTTAATTCGAATTTTTAACAGCTTGGAACTGAATTTCAAAAGCTCATTAATGTGTTGTCTTAAGAGTCTAACACTTCCACTCAGTTATGTCACCATAATTTATGTATTTTAATATTTCTTTTAAAAAAAACACGTCAATCAGGTTCCTCAACCTTATTCATATATTGTACACTATTTAAGTTATTATCTCGATTTGAGTCCTTTTGTATGTCTCACATGCTCAGTCAAGATTACATCTAAGTATCTTTGAGACATTTTATGTACTTTGAATACATTATATCGCACATATAAGGCAATACGTAGATTTGCTTCAAAAAATATAATTTTATTCTTTTTAAATTTATTCAAAATAAATAATGTTTATATAAAGTAAGGTTCATGCAATATATTATATAGCTAAAAATGTCTTTTTCGATCCACCTTACACTCAAGGACGGATGTAGCTAAGGTCCAGGGGGCATGTGCCCCCCACTTGAAATTCACCATCATCAATGGGTTGAGCCAAACCGGCTTGGGTCAAAAGTTATTATGCCCAGGCAACCGAGTCGACTTGGTCCAACCTAATAAATCAAGGCCCATAGCTCTGCTCATAGGCTTGGCTCGTAGCGCCAAGCTTGGACCTGACTCATTGAATAAAGTCGAGCTCGACCCATCATATGAATCAATTTTTTTATTTTATATTTTAGAAGTAAAATATTACATTTATTTATTTTTAGCTTATCAATTAAATTTATAATTCAAATGGAGGACAAAACGTATATATTTTTATTCATTAATATTTCATATATAGATATTTGAGAATAAATTACATCAATACAATATGAGTACAATCAAAATAAGTTTGTAATCACTCATTTATCAATCATTTGCATTTTTCTCAACTTATAAAAAATACACTAAGTGAATCAATGGTTTATTCTTATTAAATGATCAATAACATAAACATGTTAAATTTTATAACACAAAGTTCTATTTTAAAACTAGTATATATATATATATATTCTAAATTATGTGAGCTTTATTTGGATTGAGCTCTGGTCGACTCGTTGGATAAGCCTACAGGAAGCTCAAACGGACCTGCCCATGTGCCGACTCAATTAGAAAAGGGGGGGGGGGGTTCATACCCAATCTAAATATTTAACGAGTTGAGCCGAGCTAGTTCGTCAAACGTTGACATTCGAATCAAGCTTGTGCCAAGTCCAATCCGATCTCGAGACGACCTTTGGGCCGCAAGCTAGATGATGACGATGACTTAAAATCTTAATTTTAATTTATATATAATATGTAAAATAATTCTTTATTAAAAAAAAATTGAAAGAGTACCCCTCTATTGAATTTATATAAATATTTATGATCATATTGTTCATAAGTATATTTAATTTATATCAACTTTTAATTTTATATTTAAATTTAAATAATATTAAGATTAGAGTATATCTTCTTATTATTTATCGAAATTATTTTATTTAAATAATTTGATATTATTTTATCATTTTCATCTTCAAACCTTCCTAATTTGAAAGAATGACTGTATGACTAATACAAGAAATAAATATTTTTATTTTTAACCTTCACATTAGGTCGTGACACATAAATCATTTGTTACTTATCAAGTCTAATATATTGAACAAATAATTTAAATTATAAACATTTTAATCCTTTCTTTACCAATAAAGAAAATATTGAAAAAAATAAAATAAATAGTTTGACGTAATACTTTCTATTTTGATTATGACATTAATATTGTTTGAATATTTTCATAAATAAATGGTATCCATAAATCTACTATAGGGATGGCAACGGGGTGGGGTGTGGATGCATTTCCCATCCTCTAACCCGCGGGGATTTTTAATCCCCATACCCTACCTTATCCCCTAATAAAAAAATCAGGGGCGGGTTTGAGGATTCCTCGTTCAGGGATCAGGTTTCCCCTGGGGAAAATTCTCCGTTTATATTTTAATTCTTATTTAAAAAGGTGTATAAAAATGAAATATATATTTAACATATACATTTTTAAGACAAAAACATAATACTAAACATTTTATAATTTATTAGTTAATATAACCATATTACATATTTTTTCAATAAATAAAGATAAAAGTAAACAAAATACATAAGATATTTTTACCGACAAATTTCGTCATCAAGTAGCGTCATAAATGGTTCCATTTCTAGTTCTTCGCCTCTAGAAAACGCGGAAGCCTCCTTCCAAACCTAGCAACATTGTTTGACGCTAACAGTAGTGACTAATTTTGTCGCTAACGTTCCAACAACAAATTTCGTCGCTAGATCATAGCGGGAAATTTTCCCTCTATTATTTGTGACAAAATTCATCACTGATGTTTGGCAGGAACCTTCACACTACAATTAGTGACGAATTTTGTTGCAACACAACAGTTGAAAAACCTATAAATAGATGTACGGGATCAATGTTCAAACACAAGTAAATTTCAAAAACCATATTACGGAATGGAAAAAGTTTGTCTGTGGATGTACGTTCGTTTAATTGAAGGTTTTTTGAACGATTAGTTCGGAGTTCATGGAATTTTGTCAATCCACCCTCTTCTTTGATCATTAGGAACAAAAGATATGATGTTCATGAAAAAAGTACAAAAATAAGAAGATATTACCGACAAAAGATGTGAAGAACCACTTTTATAGTCGTGGTTTTCTAGATAATTATTATCATTGAGTGTATCAGAGAGAAACTAAAGAAATATTTAATGCCACGAGAGATGAGTCCGTTCTAAATGAAGGAAACGGCTCAAACTACGAGACGAATGTGTTCGAGAGTTCTAAGAATATGCAGCATGGCCAATTGGAACAAAAGCTTTTTTATGGTGCCAGGTATAATACATTCAATAGAGAAGAAGAATGTTGGTGGAAATGGTGGTTTAACTAGATGGGGAAGGGTGGCATGCAAGTGCACATGGTCAACAAGTAATAGTAGTGGTGAGTGAGTGTCATGTCCCACGAGGATAGTTGTTTTTAAGACAAGTTTAGTGTGCTTAGTTAAGTAAGGGTTGGTCCAGTTTTAGTTGAGAGGGTTCATGCATGGGCTAAGAGAATTTTCCTTCTCAAAGTTACAAACTTTGTTTTTTGATTCCTGAGTTTTAATGGAATAAATGGGTATGAGGATATGTGTGTGAATGGAATCCAATATGGATTTTCTCTAAACTCAATCACAAACTTTTACTATTAACTACTAAACTTATTTCTAAGATTTAGTAGGTAAAAGTTCCAAAAACAATATCATAACCCAAACTTATGAGAACTTTACCCGATTTCTATTGGCATAATCTTTATAAATTAGTTAGCTTTCTTTTATAGCATTTCTTAATTCATTTCTCAATGCAAAGGAAATCTTCTCCTACTCATTCTCATGAAGTTTTACGGAGAGGTATGGATTAAGAAAGTAACTACACAAACATTCATTCATCACAACTTAACAAAATCAAGTCTTTTTGTCACTTTTCCCTCATCACACTATATGAACCCAATATTAATCTAGCTACTTATTGGTGGAAATGGTGATGGATTAGATGGTGAAGGGTGGCATGCAAGTCCACATGATGAACAAGTAATAAAGTGATAAGAGTTTGTTGAACCCATGAGGATAGCTAAATAGATGCAAGAAAGTTTAAGAGTTGTTTACAAGAAATAACGAGAATCTGATTGTATGGATCCAACAACGAGTGTAGATCAAGGGAGATTGTGGGTATTGTGTCAAGATACAAGGATGATTTTGTTTGCTCAAGAAAGGCTCTTGCTTTAGTGAACATTAATGAAACGACTCGGACTTTTCAGGTCAATCAAATTTTAAGCTAATAATATTTTCCTTTGAAAATTTTGAATTTAAAAAGTTTATTTGTTAATTTCGACTTGAAAGTTTGGGGCTAGTTTGGCATTGCTGTAGCTTTTGAAATAATTGCTATCAGTTGTGCTGTTGAAAAAATCAGTTGTATCATGAATCAGAAATGTGTTTGGTAAATTTAGCTTATGCAGAAAATTTGTGTTTGGTAAAACTCAAATGAAGAAAATAAATAAATATCATCTATCTCGCTCTCATTAAAGAATACTCCAATAAAGAAAACTCCAATCTTTTTTAAAGAAACAAAATAAACATTATCAATCATTTTTAAAGAATATGTGGTCTATTTGATACAAATGTCTACATATTTTATTACAAATCAATATTGGTTTATATCAATTTAAATATAAATTATTCTAAAACAATACAAACTTTTTTTTAGATTTAAAATATATTTAGCTTTTCAAGGAGTTAGTGGGGAGAGATTTAAGGGAATTGCTTTTAAAAAGCAAAAGCTGAGTTTCATTCGCTTTTAAAATTGGACAGTTATACAAGTAGATTCTTTTAAAATCTGTGAGATTTTCTTTTACCAAACAAATAAAACGGTTAAACTTTTGTAATAAGTTGCTCAAAAGCAATGCCAAACGAACCTTTAATTGAGTTTAATTTTGTAGTTAAGAAAAACAATTTTGGTAATGGAATAATTTTGGATGAATTGAACGAGAATTTTATTAAACTTAATTAAATTGAGATTTAGAGTAAGTTGGGTGGGAAATTGATTTTCTAGAGGAAATAAGAAAAAATAAATAAACTAAGATAAAAAGGAAAGGGTCATCAGACCCTTTCCTTTTCTTAAAACCCACCACCCGTCCCTATCCCATTTTTCCTTTCCCTTCCCATTTCCCCCCAGAACCCACAACAGGCCCCTCCCCTCCCTTTTTTTTCCCCAAATCCCACGACACCCCTTCCTCTTAGACATCCATCACTGACGGCTCAGCAAGGAAGAAGATCCATGTAATTTTTTTTCCTTCAACCTTTCTTTGTGAAGCTCAAATCGTGGGAGTTCTAGTGTTTAGTGAATTTCTCGTTTTTGAAATCTTGGGGAGGAATCATTTCCATTGTTGGATCTTGAAGGTGACAAATTTAAACTCATGCATTTATTTATGGCTTTTGTCTATTTCTCTTGGTTAAGCTTTGAAGCCATTGATAAATGGTGTTTTGGAACTAATTGTGTGTATTTGGGTTAATTGTTAAATGTTGTTTTAAAACTGATTGAATGTGTGTATTTGGGTTAATGGATAAATGATAATTGTGAAACTAGTTGTTTATGCTCTAGGTCTTCCTTAGTTTAACTAATTTTATAAATATATATAAACTTTGTCTTCAATCTGTCTGTTTGTGCCCACCACCGCTTTGAAATTAAAGCTTGTCTCCAATTTGTCTATAAATAAACATGTCTTCAAATTAAAGTTTGCCTCCCATTTGTGTCCAGCACCACTTTTAATTCCCCTGCCATTGTCCAAATTGTCATGGTTTGCTTTACTAATATATATATTTATATATAAAGGTTTAACTCAATATTGTAGCTTTAGTTTTTATATAAAACATTAAATCTAAAGTCTGTAGCCCTGTCTTAGATTTTGGTATTATATATATATAAACTTTTGATTTAAATTATGTATTGATGTCATGTATATATATAAATAAGTTTTAGCTTGAATTTGGTTTACATATATATTAAATATATATATAAAAGCTTTGACTTGAATTTAGTTTTAATATTAAAATCATAATATCAATTTTTTATTTGAAGTCCCGAACACCGCCGTTCATTTTAGAGTTAATTATTTTTATTTTTGAAAGGGGTTTAAATAGTATTTCATTATGGTTAAATCAATCTTGTGTAGGTGGTGTTTGTTTCGGTAATCCGGAATTTTCACAAAAGTGGTAATTGGTAATGAGAGTTGGAATCGAGAAGGTGAGTAAAGAGTGGTAAATGAAGGGAAAGTTGGAAATGACCAACTCTTTAACTGGTGCATTGATTGATTTTCATGTTTGATAATGTGTTTGATGTTTGTTATTAATTATTTGCATATTTAAAACTCCATGAAAATTCATGCTAGCTAGTTTGTACTTCCATTCTGCTGGGAAGAGCATCTCATTGTTTTTTCTTGCGTTTAATTTTCGAAATCCAAGGGTGTCGTGCCGCATATAATTACGATCACTTTCTTTACATTGGACGGCTAGTAAATAAATTTGGTTGTATTTGTGTGTTATGTGTTTTTTATTGTTTTAATTATTGCTACGGGATGTGATTTAAATGTTAAAAGTCTGAAGAGTAATGGAAAGAAAGAAGGCATGTGTTGCCAAGAATGAACATGAATTGCATGTGTTTGGGAATGTAGGATTGTATTTCTTTCTTGTTGCTACGATCGAAGGGCGTAGCCATTCGTCCCTGGATATAAGTGAGGTTGAGGATGTGTTCCGTTCACTAACAAGTTCTTAGGCTAGATAGGCCGACGACTTGTTCTATTATTATTGGGCCACGATCTAGGATGTGTTGCTATTTCGATGAACCCAAGCAAGAAAGAATACAACACCGCATTCTATTTGATTTGTTTGTTTGGAGTTATCTCAACGGTGAGGTGACATGTTTGCTCACGACCTTCAAAGAAGATAATTAAAATGGAAGAAAGTTTGTTATTAAGTCCTTCATTTTTACCCAAGTAAAGGTTGTCGTCGTTATTTACAAATTTTCTTTCATTTAACATTCTTTTCTCACTTAGCTAGTGTAGCTTATGGTGTTTACACCAAAAACATTTCAGGTTTTGGCAAGGGGACCGGTCATTGATGATTATCGGCGTGACGAGTCAATGGGCTTATTACGACATATGTTGTTTAGGATGTTTATTTTTCTTCTGAACCATGTTTTGTAAGCATCTTATAACTTTGAGATACTTTTCCAATTATGTTTTCATGGATGTTTTTATTTAACTATACGAATTCCGGAATTCGTTTGAAATGAATTTAAAGGATGAAATATTTAAAATAGGTCTTCGCTGCTTTATGGTGCTTTAGCATGTTTAATACTGTTTTTAGAGTCGGGTCGTCACGATTAAATTCATATTTCAATTCATAAGAGTTGATAAATAGAATTAAAACAGAGAAGTGATTTCATTTTCTCATATGTCATCAAACACTATTCATGCAGTCTTTATCTCTAAATGCCTACATGAATTCATGCATTCTTCTTTGTTTCTTTTTAATTTATCCAACATACAACTTACACCTTTATTTATCTCTAAAATCATATGTACAGTTACACTATTTCCCTTCCTTGAAAATATGTTAACCTAAATATCTTTCAATACAAGGTTAAACTCCTCCAACTCGGTTCCCACTAAGCTTGACAAAGGGTAATAAATAAGAAAGACAATAGCTTGATCAAAACATTCATTTAATGATTCACTATACAATAAGTTCTTACCATCCTTGATCTTTTCACAACACCACGGGGGTTTAGCTACTAAAAGCTAAATGCATTACAAAAGAGGGATTGAAAGCAGAAACAACATCCATACTCATATATCTAAATTAGACTACTTAAATCAGTAAACGAACACGCGATAAATAAATGTCCTAACAACCTAAATCTATTCTTCCTTTTCAATCTTACACCTTTACTTCTCCTTCTTGTTCTTCGTCTTTCTCCTCGTCCTCCTCCTTTTTGCTCTTTTTGTACAAAGCTTTTTATATCTCTTTTCTTTTCTTCGATTTTTCTTTTTCCCGCCAAAAGATATGGTTGGTGAACTATTGGGTAAAGTATCGTTGGCCGCACGAAAGGATACTGTAGTAGGAAGTGACAGATCCTAGTCTTGTCAATCAATAGTTGGCTAGAAAATATCTTCTGACTTCTTCGGCTCCTTGCTCCAGCTACAGCCTTTCTTGTTTTAGGCAGAAAGTTTTCTTCCCACAGGGGAAAGTATACAAGGGCAAGTTTTTGACAATCCTTCCTATCTGAAAGCCTCCTTAAGAACTCAGCAAAATGGATTAGAATGATAGAAAATTATCTTAAATGGAGAAGAAAATATACAAAACACAAAAATGCTATCAAAATGTGATTCTAATTTAGATTCAAGCTATTCATGTACAATCTACATTCTATTTACTGAATAAAACCTAATTCTTCTTGAATTAAATACAAAATAAGGGTTTTAGAGCATCACTTTTATGCAATTATCACTACTCATATGCATAAAAATAAGAAAGAAATCAGTAAATATAAATCCCAAAATGTAATCCATTTAGTAAGAAAAGAGAAGCTAAAGATGAGTTGAAACTTCCCAAGGCTGGAGTAGTTTTCCCCTTCACATTCAGCTTGCATCTCATTCTTTTCCAGAAAATTGAAGCTCAAAAACCAAGATTTCTCATGAGTCTTCTTCTCCAAGGTAAGTAGAAAGGCCTCTAAGGACACCCTTAAGGAACCCTAAAATATCCCCTAAACCCTCCTCAAGCATACCCTCTTTTCTAAGACATCAATGGAAGCTATGAAATGCTCTGTTATTAGGGCTGGAAAACGCTGAAAGCAGGGGCTAGTTTTTGTGCAAAACATACAAAATCGGGTTCATTAAATGAGCTGGCAAGTGACCTATTAATTGCTTCAGACCTGGGGCAAGAATTCTTCATGCTCTGGCATGCAAAGGTGCTTCAGACCTATACCAAAAACAACCTTGTTCCATTTGTTTTATCTTCAATTTATGGCTCCAAAACTTCTCCAATTAGCTCCAAACTCTACATTGAACCTATCAAAGCATATAAAAACATGTTTAACCTCAATTTATCATAAAAAAGGCAAAGAAATCTAAAAACCTATGAAATAAAAGATAAATTATAAAAGTCTTAAAACTAAGCTAAAGTTGCTAAAATCTATTCATTACTCATCTATTCTCTTTAAATTTTCACAAGATAAAAGCATTATAACTCTACTTTCATGGTTTATCAAAGAGCCATAAAAATTTTTGGATGAAGATATAAACCCAGAAGCGCAAAAAACGTTTAAGATGATTGAATCAGCGAGTAGGCCACTATACCCGATGCCACACAACTTGTCATGACTACCGAATTATGAAATCGAGTTCAACCCTCTCTCTAGGATGTAAAAGCTTGCCTTGTAAAATTTCCTACAAACAACACGTTTTCACACAGTTTGTATGATACAAAGAAGATAGTGGCCTCATATGAGATACAAACAAGGTAAAAGAAGTCTTATTCCACATACCCTGTGACGACCCGACTCAATGTAAAAGAAATAAATAAATAATAAAGGAACTAATTTCAATTTATAAATAAATCAGATTAAATTCAATAAATGCGGAAGCCTTTTTATTAAATAACCGATAAAAGATAAAAAAACAAAATGTTTAATTGTGGCGTCATTTTAAAGAATAAAATTCTAATGAAAATAAATAAACTGAATGAGTTTAATAATAAAAACGAAATATCCCAAATAAATAAATAAAATGACCAATAATGTAAAGTCGAAAGAGAAAAGTGAAAATGAAAAAAAAAAGTCATAGGGCCTTCATGTAGCACCATCCTCGTCACGCGCCTCGATTCCCAACATTGCTATCATTACGTACAAAATTTAAATCTGCAGGGCATTCGAATACCGTGAGTTTTTAGCTCAGTAGATTAATTTCAACTTATATAAGTAAGTTAAATTGAAATCACACCAAATGTAATAACTATTGGATACTAGTCCAAATTCCCAATTTCTCCTTTATAAAATATAGGTAATTAGCATATTTATTTAGTAGGTACTTAGCCTACAACATTTCCTTTAGTCTTTATTTTAATTAAATTTACATATATGTATCATAGTGGGGTATAGGACCACTCATGATACGTGTCATACTATGCGCTTGAAAATATGATCATAGTGGGGTATATGGCCCCTCATGATACGTGCCATAGTATACGCTATACAAATTTAATATTTATTATGCATAGGTTCAACCCAAGTTGTAAAACCTAAAGGCTCTATTTATCACTAAACGGATAACCGAACACAAATAATAATTAAATCATAACCGAAAGCCATATAATCATATAAAAGTACTTAGATATCTATTAAAACATCTCCCAAGTCATATGAATAATAATATGCAAATTAATCATACAAAAAGAATTCAATTTAACACTTTAAGTAGGAATTAACCTACCTTAATAGCAAATCAAGCAAGCAATCGAACTCCAAACGATGCCAATTAAAATCCTAGAGGTGACCCAAACCTGTATTGACATTAATTTAAAGTCAATTTTATGAAAACTGGAGAAACGGGACGAAAACCGGTTCGATTGGGCCCTAATTAGGCCCTGAACTGGTTTGGACCAGCTGAACCGGCTCATCCCTAACCTTCAGCCAGCACGCAAGAAATGCAGATCTGTTTCTATTTTTTTTTAAACAAAGCTTAAAGGGAGCAGCTTACCAGCGAAAATCGTCCCAAACTCGTCTCGGCTCAAACGTAACGAAGAACCCGAATTAAACAAACTCAAATCCACTCCAAAACACGACGAACGACGGCTGCCAAAACCCAGATTCCGGCGACTTTACATTCGAAAGAAAAAAAATGAAAAACCTATCCCTTTAGCTCAGAATTTACTCAAGAATAACAAGGAATCTAAAGAAAACAAATTCAACTTAAATACCAGAGGAAACGGAGGTAATTGGGGTTGTTGTCTTTGATTTTTCCGGCGAAGAACGGAGCTTGAAACTATCCTTGAATGGCAGCCCAAATGTCGGAGGTTAATTCATAATTAGCAGAATGGAAATAACGAATCGATAAGAATCAGTCATTACCTCGAGAAACTGAAACGGAGAACTTCGATTGAGATGTGCGGCTGGCGTGAGAGAATATGTGAAAAGAAAAGAATAGTAACCTAGGGTTTTGTGTCAAAATATTGGATGGAAAATTACGATGATACCCCTGGAATGAATTATAAGAGTTAGGGACGTAGACGGTATTCAGGCCATATCTTTTTACTCGGGACTCGGAATTGAATGTAGTCAATGGCATTGGACTCGTATCGACGCGACGGTTAATAATAACCCAGAATAAAATTATTTAGATCGAAATTGAAGAAAAGATCAAAATACCCTTACCTAAAACTCGGGTTGTTACATACCCGTATGTTTTATTTGCCGATTACATAACATCTTCAACAGTTGTACGTGTTAGAAGTCATAACTTCTCACATGCAATGACATCAAGAGCACTCTAAAGATGATGGAGTCATGAGACATCATTATGATGCTGAGGCAGGAAGCATTTAAATCGTCCTCATCCAGAATTTGTACAAGAAATCAGAAACGTGAGATTGGGTTCATGTACTAATAGGTTTAACACGTTCGGAAGCTCTCTCTCTCTCTCTCTATATATATATATATATATATATATATTTAAGGCCGCTGTGTAGTGTTCGCTGTATTTCATCATTAACGCCGCCCTTAGAGATTGAATGAAGAGAAGTGGGATGAGAGAACTTAGTTAGTTTCAATGGAGAAAAGAGAAGTTGAGTGGAGAGTTGGAGAAGAGAAGTGAAGAGTATTTTTGATATTTCACCCCAAAATGACATCATCAAAGGGTAAAAAAAATGTTAATATGAGAATGGATGTCAATAACCCTTAGTTATGAATTTTGGAGGCCAATTTACCCAAATTTCCATAAATTTTCTAAAAAAATCAACACTCTGTAACTTTTCATTTAATTCGAAATGAACACTACCCAATTATGGAGGTAGTAAGTTTTCAACTTAAAGCCTAGAATACCACTTCTGAGATGATAAACCATATGCATTTTGTTGAGGTAATTCATCTTCCTTACTCTTTCTCTTTCTAGATTTGATACATAATTCTCAGAAAAATCTTTTCTTTTTTTCTTTTCTAATATGCGATCAGAATTATTTTTTTCAGTTTGAACAGTTTTTATCGTTATGAATAGGGTTTTTATAATCGTTGTTGCTTGAATCTGTCGAATTGTTCAAGTTTGTGATGTTAACAGGCTTGAACCAAAATAATTTGTTGTTCTTTTGTCACAAACTAAAAATAAAAATGATTCAAAATTGTTATTATGTGTGAGAGAGAATAAACTCCTATTACTTTAATTTGAGATGGCAACGGAGATGAAGCATTTAATTCCTCCATTCTCCCACCGCCCAAGGAACAAGGTCGTGTAGTAGATGAATATATAATATTGTTTTCTTAAGGCATTGGTCAGTGAAAGAATTCTCTCATTTGTTGCTTTTTACTGTAAATTTTACTTTGAAGTGGGATTGGGGGATTTAATTTTCTTTGAATTACTCCTGAATCAAAGTTTTTTTTTTTTTTAATTTTAATTTCAATGGTAATGGTGAATAAAAATGATTGGTTGTAGATTTTGTAGAATCTTGGTTGAAGGTGATGTAGTGGTAGCCCTTTGCTTCAGCCTTCAATAAGAGATTAAAGGGATGATGCCCTTTTGGATTTTAATTTGATAAATTCGCCATTAAACTCTATAAAATGTTAAAGTTGGACCCTAAAAATTTAATTTGATAAATTATTTCATTAAATTTTGAATTAGACTCACAAAAATAATAATCACGGAGATGAAAAACACATCCTTAATATCAAAGGGACAAATAAGAATAGGTGAGATTGTAATTAATCTTGACCGTGTGAGAGTTTTGAAATTAGGTTAAAGACGAGGTCGAGAAACAATCCCAAATAAATTTTATAATAATAATTAATAAATTGATAATTTTATGGGGAAGGGTTGGTTTGTGTAATTGTTAGTTAATTATATCAACTAAAATATAAAAGGCACAATGAATATAATATATATTTGTGGTTGATTTACATTAACTATATTGCTTAATGATTTCACTTTAATTTCTCAAATTTCAAGGCCATTACCATTAGTTTACATAATTGAAAATTAAAATCACGGACCGGTTTAAATGGACATTGATTTTAAAAAAACTATAACAAGAACATTTTAAATGATATGAATATTTAGACTGTTTTTTTATATCCTAATATTTTACGAAGTATTTACATTTTAGACACCAAAAACATTGGAAATTCATAACAATAATAATTAAAAAAAACAAGTGTATTAAAACTAAAAAAACTGTTTTATATATTACATTTGTATTTGTACTTAATACATTTCCAGATTTCCTATTTTCATAAACTTCTATTTTCTTGATCTATGTTATGGTCAAAAGTTAAAGAAATAAAGAAAGTTTGTATTATTTGATAATTCTCTAGAAAACTCACAGGGCACGTGCAACACGCGAATTTTTCAACTAGTAAATAAGAAAAAAATAAATATTTCTCATTTATATACAACCCTGCACTTTAGATTTTTTTTGATATATATATTTTTGAATAAAAAATTGTCTCAAATAACGTATTTATGCATCATAATTATTGAAATGTTTAAACTTTTTAAAAATTAGTCAAATAATTTATAGAACTATCTTGTTATTTTTCATTGTTACTTTCAATGAATTTAAAGGTTTTTGGGCTTTTATTAGTTTTATGGAGTATTATCAATAATTTATTGAAATATTTTATTATTTTTCAATGAATCTTTTTTTTCTTTTTTAGTTTAATAAATTATTGAACCGCTAGTTAAGCAATTTTTAAAAAATTATAATATTTCAATAATCAGTATTAGTATGTAAAAATATATTATTTCACTAATTATTTTTTTTAATAATGTTAATTGTACATCATTTAACTATACGGGGAATTACAAAATGTAGATCGTGGAAGATTAATAATTAATAATAATAAAGTTTTTCTGACAAAAAAAAAAGATAATACTCTTGAATTGATTTCTATTGTATTTATGAAAAATAAAATGAAGAAACGAAGTTGAAGCCTTGAAGGTAGGTAATTTCGAAAAACCTTATAAAAACTTAATAAAAACAATTATTAAAAAATTAGAGCACATTTAAATTTTGAGAGACAAGAATCGATTAGGGGTCGCCATTATTTGGGGTTGCCCATTGTTTGTGAAAGCTCTGCCACCAGAGAGGGAAAAGGTAACTCTCTCTCTCTCTCCTCATCGTCTTCTTCCCTTTCGTCTTAGAAACTCCAAGCTTTCAATCTTTGGTGAGTTGGAGATATTATGTGCCTGATTCTAATGTTTACTCTGTTTTATGTGTTGAGATATAATGGTCTACCTGACGTTGAAATTGAAATTGAAAAATGAAACGTATTTTTTTGTTTTTTTTTTTTTGTGTACTTTTCTTATTGATTCTGTTAGTTACTTTTACTGTAATGGGTTTTTGTTTTCTGCTTCAAAGATTTGATGGAGCATGGTGATAATGTTTTTTTCTATATTGTAGAAGTATGCATAATCAAAGCAAGTAGCTGAAATTGGTGATTCAATACAATTCCCTAAGGAATTTGGTTGAGAATTCTTCTTCATTCGTCCCAATATGGTTTGGTGTAATAGTTGTGTGAAAAATGCTGAGGGGTTTCGAGATGATGCCGGTTTCTTGTAAGTATTCATCTTTAAATTCTATTTTACAGCAATTTGAAAGTGGGAAAATGGTTGTTTTTTTTTGACGTTGTTTACCAATGCATTCTTAGCTAACTAGTCTATTGTTGCACATTTTTGTTTTTCTCTGTTTATTAGATGTTGTGATACGTGTGGGAAAATTTTGGATTTTTTCAATTTCTCTCAAGAAGCTACTTTTACCAAGGATTCTTCAGGCCAGGTAGTACTTAGATTACTTCTTCCTATTTCATTTTCTTTTCATTTGAGTAGGTAGGTAGTGTGGTTGTGGTAAAAATAAATATTACTATCTTATTATGTAAAAAAATTATAAATTATTTTGGGGAGCGTCCTTTCTTTGGTTGTGGCGGAGTTGCATACTTGGATTTAGGTGGCGACTTTATACCGGGTCTTTTTGATCCATTTTCTTTTGTTTGGTTTTGTATTATTTTATTATCTTAATGAAATGAGCTTTAAAAAAAAACTGCAAACTCTCTCCCGCAACATATACCTAAGAGACATTTCTTGACATTCTCAAGTTTTATGTCCTAATGAACTTTGCAGAGTCAATTTTTAGGAAACTTTGTCAGATCTATTCAAAGTGATTTTTCTGCGTCTCGGGAAAGGACATTGAGTAAAGGTTTGAATTACGATTTACCTTCTCTTGTTATGTTACACACATACTGTACTTTTTTTTTTCTGTAGTATTAATTATTTCATCCACTTTCCATAAAAAAAATTATTTATTTCATTCAATAAACTTTCTTTCTAGGATAGCATTGAGTGATGTTTGTGTTGTGCAAAGACTAGTATTTTTTGAGTCAAAATATTGAGTTATCAACTATAGTATGAGTTTATGATATTGAATTGTTGTCATAGCGCAGTTTTAAATTCTCAGAGAACTTAAGTTGCACAATTTCCTCATTTAAGTTTTCATAAACTCATCATGACTCAACTGTTTTTGATGGTATAACTATAGTTAAGATTTTGAGGGAAAAAAGACATTTGATATAAGCTTAATTAACTTAGGTCCAGTAATTGAATGAAATTGATTTAACATAGTCTATGATTGAAACTCTCTAAGAAAACTCATCTCATTCAAATGAAAGAGAAGTCTTTCTGACGTTGAGATTATAGGCACATGAGTCATCAAAATTTCTTTCTGATAGGCTGAAGGTGGTTCTTCCTAGCATCATTTCCATTTTTCAGAATGCCTTCATTCAAGGTAGGCACTCCATTCTATCCTCAATACTCTTCCCACCTCTTTCTTCTCAGTCTTCAAAGGCCCGGTGTGGAGAAAATGGATTCACAGCTGCATCTCTAATACTTCCTTCTCTGTTTTTATTAACGGGAGACCTAGAGGTAAAATCCTTGCTTCCAGAGGCCTTCGACAAGGGGATCCCCTCTCACCCTTCCTTTTCGTCATTGTCATGTATGTTCTCAGCCGGATCTTGGAAGATTGCCTTACCAACAACTCCCTCAAGGGTGTTCGCATTGGCGGTCTTAATTTCAACTTTAATCACCTCCTTTTTGCTGACGATATCCTCATCTTTGGTGAGCACAATGACAATGAAATTGGGAAAATCATCAATGCCCTCAGACTTTTTGAAAATTTGTCAGGAATGAAGATCAATCTTGAAAAAACCACTCTCAATGGGATTAATATTGAGGATGAGGATTTATCTACTCAAGCTGCCTCTTTGGGGTGTTCGGTCGGTGTTTGGCCTATGACTTATTTGGGTATGCCGCTGGGAGGAAATCCCAATACTCTGCAATTTTGGGATCCGGTCATGGAACAGATTTCTAAACGTCTTGACAATTGGAGGAACGCCCTTTTCTCTAAGGGAGGCAGGCTTACTATCATTCAATCTGTCTTTATGAATACTCCTACCTACTTGATGTCTCTCTTTAAGATGCCAAGCAAAATCATCAAGACCATCGAGAAAAAGATTCGTGACTTTCTATGGGCAAAGGAAGGCACGGTTAAAGGCAGTCATCTCATTAACTGGAATAAAGTCACTAATCACAAGGAGGGAGGTGGCCTTGGAATTGGAAACCTTAAAGAAAAAAATATTTCCCTGGCTTCTAAATGGTGCTGGAGATTTCTGAATGAAGGTAGCTCCTTGTGGTGCAAAGTTATATCTTCAAAGTATGGGATTTTGGACAATGGCAGATTCACCTCCATTCCTCCCTCCCGAAGACATTGCCCTTGGCATTTTATTTCTTATTGTAGAAAGCAATCTGCCAATCTCTTCACTATTAAAATTGGAAATGGGAGTTCAACCACCTGGAATGACATTTGGGCCAATGCTCTTTCTCCAAGCATCGGTTTCCCAGACTCTTTCGAATCTCTAATGCTAAAAATGCTATGGCTGATGAATGCTGGGATGCTACTTGCAGTGCTTGGGATTTATCTTTCAGGAGAATCCTTTCTGATATGGAATTGGAGGACTTCACCAACCTTATGTCAATCATTTATCCTTTCTCTTTGAATGCTCAGCCTGATTGTGTTTCTTGGTCTCTCGAAAAAGATGGAAACTACACGGCTCGGTCTCTGTTTGCCTACCTTACCAACAGAACTCAGATTATGGACCCCAATCTCTTCAATAAAATTTGGAAAAAAGGATCCCCAAAGAAGATCAATTTTTTTTTCTGGAATCGATTCTTGGCGGCCTTAATACACGACGTCAATAAAAAAAGAAGGCCTAATTTCTGCATTTCTCCTACCGTCTGCACTCTCCGTCCGAGGCATGGTGAAAACCACAATCACCTTTTTATTCATTGCCCCTTTGCCACCGGTCTTTGGAACCTGCTCTTCTCAACCTTCAATTTGGTCCACTGTTTTCCAAAGAGAGCTTCTTTGACTATGGATGGTTTCTTGATGGGTCACCCCTTCAAAAAAAGGGCCAAAACTCTTTGGGAGTATCTTGTCAAATGCTTAGTTTGGGAAATCGGTGGAAAGAAACTCTCGCATCTTCAACAACAATTTCAAGCCAACTCGGAGGTTTGGGAGATCATTAATTTCAAAGTCTCTCAATGGAGCTCCCTCGATAAACTTTTTTGTAATTATGATAGTTTCATGATTAATGCCAATTGGAGTAGTTTTTTGTAATCCTTTGGCTCTTGGTGATATTCTTATCACCTTTATTTTGTATCTACTTCTTATTATTAATATATAAATCTCGTTTCATATCAAAAAAAAAAAAAAAGGCCCGGTGAGTGTTACCAATGCACTTGACAAAATTCTGAGAAAGTTTTTCTGAAAAGGTGCAGATGGGGATGGAGGTAGTAATTTAGTGAAATGGGAGTTAATCCCCCCACCTTTGAGTAGGGGTGGTCTGGCTTTTGGTGGATTGAGGAAAAAAAATAATGCCCGAGGTTCCCTCTAGAGTCTCACCTTCTTTGGCATAAGGTAATTACTGGCATTCATGGCCCTGAAGGTTTGGGGTGGTGTTCCAAACTCAAGGTTAACTGCATCAATAAAAGTCTTTGGAAGCACATCTATTAACTTAAAGCTCTTTTGGAGGATAACACTGCTTTCTTGACCGGAAGAGGTACTAATGTACTGGGAACATGTTTGGGTTGGTGAGGCTGCCTTAGCTGTTAAATTTCCTAGTTCGTTTAATCTAGCTAAACTCAAGTTGCATCCTATCAAGAATTTTTGGAATTTGGAGGTGAACTCTTGGGTGATTGAATTTATAAGGAATCTCAATGAGTGGAGGTTGTGAAGAGTGGATCAATTTGATGGTTTTATTCGAGCTTGGTGCATTAATGATGAAGAGGATATTAGAGTTTGGATCCTGGATAAGACTCATGGTTTTTCTTGCAAATCCAACATATCCTTGTTGTGGAACAACACAGGTATCAATGAGATTGACTCTTATTTGCTAGTTTGGGTTGGCAAGTATCCAAAGAAAATCTAAGTTTTTTTTGGCTTGTTTTTAAAGATGGTATTAATACCAATCATAAGATTCAGGTCTAGGAAGCCTTGGATAGCTCTCCAACCTAATTAGTGCTGTTTATGTAAAAATAATTCGGAGTCAATTGAGCATCTTCTCTTTGGATGTAAATTTTCCCACGCTCTTTGGTTTTCTCTTTTGGCTACGTTTAACCTAGAGTGGGTCTTTTATAAGGATCCAAAGCTTAACTTAATAGCTTTGTTGGGAGGTTCCTCTTTCAGGGGCAGCAAGAATCCTTTGGATAATGCAGTGCGAGCTTTAGTTTGGAACATATGGTTGGAGTGGAATAGACGCATATTTTTTTGGATAAAGACAAGCATTGGAAGGAAGTGTGGGAGATTGGTGTTTTTAATACCTCCATTTGGAGTTCAAGTTGTAATTTGACTTGAGTTGGGTTCCTCCAAAGGATGCTAGAGATCTCTTGATTACGGACTTTTTTGGTTTAAAGATTTCACATACAAGAAGAATTTTTTGGAAATGTACAGTGACTGTGGACTATTTGGTTGGAATGCAATTCTCGGCTTTTTATGGAAGAATCCAAGTCTTGGGTTTTCTTTTGGGATTCTTTTGCTTCAAGAGCTTTTAGTTGGGCTAAAGTTGTAAATAGTGTAGATTTGATTTTCCTCACTTTCCATGTTCAATAAATGAAATTCTTTTATTTGTCTTTACTTTATTTTTCCCTTTTTTTTTTTAGGATTTCTCATCCTCTTGTATTTCTTTTTACCCTATGTGATGAATGAAATTTTATCTTTCCATCAAAATTATGCTCCTTCTACTATAGCCTCTCTGATTGGAAGGTGTTTTTGTGCATTATTTTTGGCCTTTTTGGCTCTTTCATACATCAATGAAATAGCAATGTTTATTACCAAAAACAATGGGTAGGCACTCCATTCTCATTGCCAATGATGCCGTGGAAAGTAAAGTATCATTTGCAAATTGTAAATGTGTAATTTGAACTCCTTCTCTGCCTACCTGAAAACCTTCTAAAGCCCCTTTCGAAACTTCATTCAATATTTATTTGTTTTCATAAAAAAAAGACTCCCTGCATTATCAATCTGTAATATATCTTCCACATTTACAAGAAGAAAGAGAGACAATGGATCTCCATTCCTCAATCCTCTTGATGCTAGGATTCTGCCTTATTCTCAATTTGTTTATCGGTTTATCCAATGTTTTCTGCCTCTTGATTGTAAAGAACAATTTGTTCTTATTGATATCACTAGAGAATGTATACACGGTCTCCCTTTGCATTAAAGCCTGAAGGAGCTAGCTATTTCTTGCCTTTGGAAGGTGATCTCAAAATGTTGTCCCATGTATCTTAGCCGTGTAAAATTGAATGTGGGGGATGACAATTGAATATGATTTCGGAGGATGTATGGTTTGGAGACCTCGCCTTTCAAGACACATTCCTACTTCTTTACTCCTCGACATTGGTTAAAAACTTTCCTAGATCATCTTTTATTCGAAGGGAGAGGTTTATTTTGACTTTCACTTTAGAAGGAATATTCGGGATAGGGAATTTTTGTACCTCTCTTCCCCTCTTGTTATTTTGGAGGGTCTCTCCTTAAAAGATTCGTAGATAGAAGACTTTGGGCCTTAAATTCTTCTTACCTCTACTCTTGTAAATCTCATTATGTTTATCTTAGTGCCTCCCCTTTGGTTTGAAACACTCCCTTCTTTTCTAAGCTATGGCAGGTGAAAATCCTTAAGAAAGTCAATTTTTTTGTGGTCAATCGGCCTTGATAAAATTAGCACCTTTGATTTTCTCCAAATATCTTCTTCCTATGCTCTTAGGCCACAATGATGTTGTCTGTGCAAGCACGAGTCCGGAGATATCAACCACATCATGTGGTCCTGTACCTTCTTGAGACATATTTGGGAGATATTTTTCACTCCATTTGGTATCTCTTGGGTTCCTAGTGATTCATCTCGACAAATTATGGATGAGCTCATATTGAATCCTCCTTTCAAAGACAAGGTTAGATGCTCTGGCAAGAAGGTTTTTTTTGGACTTGCCTTTATTTACTTGTAATTAGTGGTGGATACTTTTTTTTGTTCCTTGTTTCTTTCATGTTTTTTTATGAAATGGGCTTTGTGACTTGGGAGCCTTCTCTTTATAAAAAAAATTAGGATAGTAAACAAGAAATATAAAAACTAATGAATATAAGCTCTCAGACACTTTTCTCGAGGAAAGTCTCTTTTGAAGCCCCAGGTGTCTTTCACACCGGAGGAGGGCTGCCCCTCCCCTCCCCGCCGGTCAGGGCTTCTCCTTTGCCTCCCTGATCCCTGTCTTTCATCCTGATCCCTTTCTTCCTTCCCCTTCTCCTTTTCCTATTCCTGCCCGCTTGCCTCTAGTTCTCTTTAGCTGGTGGCTCATGGCTTTCTTTACAGAGAGTAGATGTAGAATAGACAACAAAATTTTCTTTATTGGCCCTGATAAAATGATCAAGAAGGGGAAAGTTCTTTTAAGAGAAAAAAACAGGGACAGTTGGTTCTCTATCTCTTTAGAACCTCATATGGTGGTTTGGATTAGAGATGTTGTAGAAATGCTGATAGATAGACCCAACAACCAAAATTTTTTTATGCAACGAGAATGTGACAATGGCACTGTTTGGGTCCATAAAGTCACGAATAGGAGGGGGTCTTTTGCGGATATCTCTAAAGTGTCTTCGAATGGAGAAAAGTCCAATCTGTTTATCCCTTCGGGGGTTGACAAAAAGGGTTGGAGAAAGTTCATCAATCTGTTAGATGGGAACTATGAGATTAAAGAAGAGGAGGTGCCGTCTGTGACCAAGCCCAAGAAGCAAGCATTCATTAGAAGTTCCACATCTTTTGCTGATGCTGTGAAGGATAAATCTCTTAAGGAGGTGAGAAATTATCCCAACACAGGCCAACCTCTGGCTCCTTTCTCTCTTGAAGAATTCTGTCAGGATATCCCTCCTCTTAACCTTAGTGACACCATTGTAGTTATTAGGAGGTGCTTTCATGATGACTGGGGGAAAGTGTTACTGAATATTAAAAAGTGGTCCGGACTTGAGAAATTTGAAGTAAATCCTTTTCACCCTGATAAAGCTCTCCTAAAATGCCCTAGTGTAGAGATGGCTTTAAACTTATGTAGTAGTCAACAATGGGCCACTTATGAAGGAATAACCTTAAAATTCGACTTCTGGGACAACTCCAAACATGGCAGAATGGATTTAATTCCCTCCTATGGTGGTTGGATTAAGGTGAGAAATATTCCCCTCATTTATTGGGGAATGGAAGTCTTTAGAGTTATTGGAGACTTGTCTGGTGGATTTATTAAATGCTCTAATAATACTCTCAGTAGGGTTGTTTGCTTCGAAGCTGTCATTAAGGTCAGAGCCAATCCTTGTGGTTTTATTCCAGCAGAGATAGAGGTTAAGAATTCAGAGGGTTTTGGCTTCATGGCCAATGTGGTGACATTTCAAGATTGGAAGTTGCTGGAAAAGTTCTCGTCGGCAAACCACGGTTTTCCTCTTCGGAAAAAGCTTTTCCCTTTCACCGTAGACGAAGGTCAAGGTGGTCATTATCCTTTGGACACTTTGAGAGACAACTGGAAAGGAAGGGGTAAAGGACAGTGTTGGAAACCCATTCCTCAACAGTCCACTGCTGTGCATCAACAGTTACCTATTATTGTGCCACTTGCAGATGCGTCAGAGCACTGTACTTCTGAGCAAAACTGCTCTGGCAGTCTTTTTTTGGGAAAAGACATCACTTTTGAGGTGGGTGGCTCGAGTAAGATGGTTGACAAGACAAAGGTGAGAGACGTTGGGGACTCTGATCACCTTTTTGAAGGTCTTGAGGAGAATTTTTTGCACGCTGATAAGGGTCTTGGGCCTATCTCTAGGGTGGATGACTAGCTTTTCCCTCCTTTGAATCAAGTGGATGGTGGCAGGCCTTTAGGAATAGTGGAAATGGGAAAGGCTACCTACTCTGTTCTGGAAAATGACAAAAGCCATCCAAAAAAAAAGAAACACCAAAGGCTTTTGACCCCCACACGCATCCTCTTCAGAAGTGGTGAGATAAAACATACCACTGAGCTCTCTAAAGATCAAGTTTCTGATTCAGACACAGAATTTTATTATTCTAGCCCTCCAACCGTGAGTGAAGCAGGGGAAGATAGGTGTGACAGCATGAAGGGTAACTCTTAGGAAGATCATTCGGAGGCATTGTGTATCAACAGACTTTATGAGTTAGATCAACATGAAGACGACGGTAGGATAGTGGAGACCAGCAGGGAGCTTGTTTTCTGCCCCCCCCAAGACAGTGTGCTTGGTCCAGAAACCCAAGAGTGTCTAGAAGACCAAAATGATACTGGTATCCAGGACCTTGCCTCTGACGTGCTCAATGTTAGGATGGAAAAGGAGATGGGGTCCTTCATTATTTCAAAGATCTCAAGGGGGAGATGAGAATGCCCCTGGAGGAGTGCTTAAAGCTACTGAAGCCACTATCATTCATCGAAGGAAAAAGAAATCCAAGGCTAGCCAGAGACTTCACAAAAGCAATTCAGAAGCCTTGACCCTCTTGGTGACCTCTCCCGAAGCTTCAGAAGGTGGTGAGGGTACTTTTATTGAGTTTGTTGACTGTCAAGGTTTGAGAAGATTTAAACTGGCAGACTGGCTTAGAACTACCAATGCCTCTATTGCTCCTATCTCGAAAAGAAATCTTCCCAAGTTTCCTAAGACACCAGATATCAAAGGCAAAAGAGAGTTGAAGGGACTTAACTGTTCAGTAAATTATGAGAGATCTAAGGCTTCTCTCCAAAGGGTCAATCTGGGTTGTGAATGAAGATCCTCAGTTGGAATGTGCGAGGCCTAGGAGCTAGGTCCAAAAGAAGTTTGGTTAGAGATTTAATTCGTAGTCATGACCCTGATTTTGTCATTCTCCAGGAAACTAAGATTGCAAAGATGGACAGATTTCTCATCAAATCTATTTGGAGCAGTAGGTTTGTTGGTTGGGTGGCTCTTGATGCCGATGGTTCCAAGGGAGGTATCCTCATCATGTGGTCTGAGCCACCTTTCTCCATTGTGGAGGCTCATTTAGGGGTTTTCTCCTTATCCCTAAAAGTTTCTCTTGTTGACAATTCTTCCTTCTGGCTGACGGGTGTTTATGGCCCTAACCATAAGAGGGACAGAGGTGATTTCTGGTTTGAGTTGGCTGCTCTTGGGGGCTTGTGTTCAGAGATGTGGATCCTTTGTGGTGAGTTTAATGTAGTTAGAAGAATTTCAGAGAAATCGACAGGGGGTCGTCTGACTCGTAGTATGCGTGACTTTAATAAGATTATTGATGAGCTCTCCTTAGAAGACCTCCCAATGAGAAATGGGAAGTTTACTTGGTCTAATTTTAGGGATCTTACTGTGCACACTCGCATCGATAGAGTTCTTGTGTCTAAATGCTGGCTTTCTCTTTTCCCTGATGTGAGACTTGAGAGACTTAATAGACCTACGTCTGATCACTTCCCCCTCCTTACTCTTACGGGCAATTTCTCTTGGGGCCCTTCTCCTTTTAGATTTGAAAACATGTGGTTGGAGCATAAGCTTTTTCAAGGGGCCCTAGAACAATGGTGGGCTTCTTTTGATAATGACTTATGGGCAGGGCATTCTTTCATGTGTAAATTGAAGAAACTAAAAGTTAAGTTAAGGGCTTGGAACAAAGAGGTCTTTGGGAATATTTTCTCTCAAAAGTCGGCTTTGCAAAGGGACATCCAGATTCTTGATGAAGTTGATGAGGCAGGGACTCTGAGCCATGACCAAAAAATTGAGAGGTTCAACTTGAGATCAGCCTTGTTAGATGTGGTTGTTAAAGAATCTATTTTCTCGCAACAAAAGAACAAGAACTTGTGGTTAAAGGGAGGTGATGAAAACTCTAAAGTCTTCCATAATTCTATTAAGGGGAGAAGAAAGAAGAATTTTATTAATCAAGTTTTGGATAGAACAGGTACCTTGTTATTGAATGATCAAGCAGTTGAGAAGGAGTTTATTGGGTTTTTCACTCAGCTTTTCACTAAGAAGGGTGGTTCGAGGCTTCTGTGGAATGCTACGGACTGGGAACCTATCTCTAGGGAGGAGAACTTGAGTTTAACTAAGCCTTTTACTGAGGAGAAGGTGTTTAAGGCTATTACAGATCTTGGCACCAATAAAGCACCGGGTCCTGATGGATTTATAGTGGAATTCTTTAAAAAATCTTGGAACATCATCAAATCTGACTTAATGATGGTGTTCCATGAGTTTTTTGAGAATGGTGTAATCAATGCTGGTGTGAATGAGACTTTTATAGCTCTCATTCCTAAGAAGATCGATGCTCTTGCGGTCACTGATTTTAGACCTATTAGCCTCACCACCGGTTTGTATAAAATTCTAGCTAAAGTTCTTGCGGAAAGACTGAAGGTGGTGCTCCCTTCCACTATTTCTATTTATCAGAATGCCTTCATTGGAGGAAGACAGTTGTGGACTCCATTCTCGTGGCTAATGAGCTTGTGGAGGATGTTAGAAGACGTAAGGCTCAAGGGGTGGTGGTTAAGATGGATTTAGAAAAAGCTTATGATAGTGTTGATTGGAGCTTCTTGATCCAAATCCTTAAGAAAAAGGGCTTCTCTTCTAAGTGGTGTAGATGGATGAAAGGTTGTGTTAGTAGCGTCAATTTCTCTATTCTCATCAATGGCAAGGCTAAAGGTAAATTCAAAGCTTCTAGGGGGTTAAGACAAGGAGACCCTCTTTCTCCCTTTCTTTTCCTCATAGTGGCTGATAGTTTCAGCAGGCTTCTCCTCTCTAATCAAGCCTAGAATCAGATTAAGGGTTTTCAGGCTGGCAGCACCGAGGTTTCTCATTTACAATTTGCGGACGACACTTTGCTCTTCTCCTATTTCAATATGGCTCACCTTTCCAATCTTGCTAGGGCTGTGAAGGTGTTCGAAACAGGTTCGGGGATTAATGTCAACAGGCTCAAATCCTCGGTGGTGGGCATTAACCTAAGTGCTGCTGATTCTCATAGGGTGGCTAGTCTTTTTGGGTTTGTGGAAGGCTCCTTCCCCTTAAGTTACCTTGGTATGCCCCTTGGTGGCAACCCCAATACCACTGCTTTTTGGGAGCCGGTTGTGGAGAAGATTGACAAAAGGATTTCTAAATGGAGGAATTTGTTCATCTCTAGAGGTGGAAGGCTTACCCTTGTGCATTCTATCCTTAGTAGTTTGCCTACCTATTTCTTGTCAGTCCTCAAGATCCCTGTTCATGTTGCTAAGCGCATTGATAAATCTCTTAGGAAATTCTTTTGGGAAGGTACTGATAGTAAGAGTGTTCATCTTGTGAAATGGGATAGAATCCCCCTTCCTTTCAATAGAGGAGGATTGGCCTTTGGAGGCTTAACTAAAAAGAATGATGTTTTGCTTCTCAAGTGGTTGTGGAGGTTTCCCCTTGAGCCCCATCTTCTTTGGCATAAAGTCATCGTTGGTATTCATGGGGTGGACTTCGGAGGCTGGAGCTCTAAGATCAACAATCGGTGCATTAATAGGAGCCCGTGGAAGGCTATTTACAAGCTTAGATCCATCATGTCTTCCAATTGTAAATTCATTCTTGGTAATGGGTGCAAGACCCTGTTTTGGGAGGACATTTGGATTGGTGATTCTACTTTAGCTTCTCAATTTCCCACCCTCTTTTCTCTCACCACTTTAAAGTCCCACTCTGTTAGCAACTTTTGGTGCTTTGAGGCTAATGCTTGGTCTGTTACCTTGAGAAGAAATTTGAATGATTGGGAGGTGGAGGAGCTCCTGTCCTTGCTTGCTCTTTTGGCCCCCTTTCGGCCCAACAACCAGGAGGATAGTAGAGTTTGGTCTCCTGATGTCTCCAATGGTTTCTCGTGTAGTTCGGCTCTCAACCTTCTCTGGGATATTGCTGGAAAAAGGATTGATAATTCCTTTAATCTCATTTGGCAGGGCAGATTTCCTAAGAAAATCAAGGTTTTTCTTTGGTTGATTCTTAATGATGGTATTAATTCCAACCATAGATTGCAAGTTCGAAGTCCTTGGATCAGCCTTATGCCTGATTGGTGCAGCCTTTGCAGTAACAGTTCTGAAACTACTGGGCATTTGCTTTTTGGGTGCAGTTTTTCTATGAAGATTTGGGAGCGCCTCTTTTTATTGTTTAATATGCAGTGGGTCGGTCATAAGAACCCTAATTCTAATGTGCTCGCTCTCTTGGGAGGTTCTTTGCTTAAAGGAAAACAAAGGGTCCTTTGGGGAATATTTGGCTTGAGCGTAATAGTCGTATTTTCAACGATAAATGTAAGCCGTGGGAGGATGTGTGGGAGGGGAGTGTCCTTATTGCCTCCATTTGGAGTGCAAATTGTAAATCTTTTTGTAATTATGCTCCCTCTAGTATAGCTTTTAATTGGGAGGCTTTTTTGTAGTTCTTCCCGTGCCTTTTTTAGGCTTTTCATATCTCAATGAAAAGATTTGTTTACTACCAAAAAAAAAAAAAAAAAAAAAAAGTAAACAAGAAATATAAATGACAATATTCAATCAGTGTAGTTGGAAACTAACATGAAAGTATCCAATCAGTTTGGGTGGAATGACAGGTTGCTGGCTGTCTATTATTTCATTTATTCTTAGGGAATCTCTTGATGCATTTAAGTCACGATTGTGAACCAATTAGCTATATTTTCCTAGACAATATTAATAGTACAAGCCTCCGATTCATGATTTAGAGTGCTTTAGTCAAGTATTTTCATTTATTTTTCTGAACATGTTCTTCTTTTGATAGAAAACAAATGTCTAAACGTGTATGAATATATTCTTAAATATAAGAGAAACAAGAAAGCATAAGCCAACTGCACTAGTACTTAAAGGATATGTTAATCCATTCCTACAAAAACATCGACAAGCAACTTATTTTAGAATATTCCTTAAAATAGTCGAGTTTATTATGTTAACATTTTTATTATATTATATATCAGCTTTTGAAGATATGAAATACATGAGGAATGGTTTAAATATGGGTGAGAGTGATGAAATAGTTCGTGTAGCCGGGGCGTTTTATAGAGTACGTTCCTTGTCTGAGCACTTCATTCAGTGATGTCTATATGTTTATGTATATATTTTTACTTCATTGCCGTATTTAATCTCTAAATTGTGTTGAAGATTGCTTTAGAGAGAAATTTTACAAGGGGACGTAGTACAGAGCTTGTTCAAGCTTCCTGCCTTTACATTGCTTGCAGGTATGCAATTCCCCACAACACCCCCTCCCCCTCCAAAAAAAAAAAAAAAGTATTCTTCCTGGTGGTAATTTTTTTTCTTCTTTTTCTCACTATTGCAATTGAATAATGATATAAATCTAGAGTGTTTTTAACATGACTTTTGGAATAATGAAAATTTCTTTTAACTAATTAAAAACAGTCTTCAAAATTTCCATGATGCATGACTACATGGCCAAGATTTTTTTTTTTTTGATAATAAACAAAGCTATTTCATTGATGTATGAAAGAGCCCAAAAAGGCCAAGTATTACAAAAAAGCCTTCCAATTTAAGGCAATGGTGGAGGGATTATAATTACAAAAAACTTTACAATTTGTACTCCAAATGGAGGCATTGAGAACACTATTATCCCAAATATCAACCCAAGTTTTACTAATATCCACAAAAATGCGTCTATTACGCTCCAACCAAATATTCCAAAGAATGGATCTCACCGCATTGATCCAAAGTTCTCTACATGGCCAAGAATTTCACTACTTAAAAGCAAACTCTTTAAAGTTTTTTTTTTTGGAGAAGACACTTAATTAGTGTTTTCCAAAAATGTTTATCAGAAAGGTGCTTTGCTTAAAAAAAAAACACTCCCGGTAAACTAAAGAGTTGAAGAGAATGTAATTCATATCATTCACTAATCACATACACACATTAGAGTCTAACCTAATGGGCTTAAAAGTAATGGGCCTCTAACTACGTAACTATACATTATAATAAACGTAATAATATGTCTAACACTCCCCCTTAAGCTGGAGCATATATGTTAATCATGCCCAGCTTGTTACAAAGGTAGTCAATCTGTGGTCCATTTCCCAAACACAATCTAAGTAAAATAAGGCTATAATAGAGATCTTTTTAGAATTGTGTCGTGGCTGTTTTTTTCTGGGTTGTTTGGAAGGAATGGAACAATTGTATTTTCAACAATTTAGTTTATGATCATCAACATCTTTGGGACCGTCTCTTGTACTACAACTATATTTATTTATGGTCTAAAAATATTATGCATTTAGATTTCGGTTTAACTTTTTAGACTTTGTATTTATATTGGGATTCTTTCTCGTCTTTGTTACTCTTGTAATGAGGATTTCTCATCCTCTTGTATCTCTTTTACTTTATTAAACGTGTGGTGATTTCTTTAAAAAAAAACTTTGGTCTCCGATGAGAGGATGCATCTTTCCTTCTTTTTAAATGTTCCTTCCTTTTTGAAAGTTTACTCTCTCTCTCTAAAAGAAGAAAAATGAATTAGTATAGTGAGGAATGGAACCATTTGGATAGAAACCACATATCAGGCAAAAGAAGTATCATGTTTGATAGTGTTAAATTCATATCCTGTTTTGCAGGGAAAAGAACCAGCCATATCTTCTAATTGATTTTTCAAATTACTTGAGGCTAAATGTGTAAGGGATATTCTTTCAATTAAAATGATCCTTTGTTATGCCTTTCGATTTCTGTGGTTTTTATATTTTTTCTATTTGTTTACTACCAAAAGAAAATATTTTTTCTATTATTATTCTTACACCAATGAAGTTGTTTGCAGCTATGTGTTGGGTGCTGTATTTTTGCAACTCTGTAAAGTGCTAAGACTTGAAGAGCACCCTATTGTTCAGAAGCCTGTTGATCCTTCCCTTTTTATTGATAAATTTACTCATTGTAAGTATTGATATCACTTGAGTCGCAATTTTAATGTCTTTTCTATTACTCGAGTTGCCAACTTATGTTGCACGAGATGTTATGTGGGGAAGGGGAGGTTAGCCTTGACTGATTCTGAATAAAATGGAAGAGGATGAGGCATCCTCTCCTTGTTATGATCTAGTGAAGATGCTACTCATCTGTTCCTTAGCTGCCCTTATACATTTTTTTTGTGTGTGGAGAAAGATGCTCCAAGTACTCAACTACCAGGATCCTCTTCCCAGTTCTCCTTGATTGGCTATCTACTCCCTTCTTTGCCAAAATAATTTGAAAAGAAAAATGCAGATTCTTTGTTATAATGCTATCGGAACAAATTTCTGGTTAACTTGGGGGAAAAGAATTTTCCAAGATGAAGCTAGATATAAAGAATTACTTTGGGGTTTGGTGGTTTGACATGCTCCTCTTCCAAAGAGTTTTGTAATCGTACTCCTTTAATTGCTTCCTACTGGACTGTTTTTAATTCTTGAAAGCTTTTGTACATTCATTACTATCGATGAAATTTTGTTTCTTATTAATAAATGATGATTAACACATCCTCATAAAGAAGGAAATATAGCTAATTTCAATGTATTTAGAAAAAAGGAATAATGCTAGTGCATTTGATATTTTTACTACGTTAAGAACTTTAGTCCAAATGTATCAGAGATAGAGTACTTTATTTCTGGTTATAATTTTTTGCTACAATCTGCTAGAGGTCTAAAGAGTACTTTCAAAACCCACCAGATTACTTGCGGAGGGCTGCCTCTTCCCATTTGACACAACCTCCTCTTTCGTCCGATAAGTAGTATCTCATAATTTTTTTAATCAAAGATGTTTGCTTAGACGCAATTTTGAAGGGACGGGGGAATTAATTTGCAAGAATAGATCAATTAAGGTTAGGCTTCGTATGTTGTTTCCACTTTTCTAGTGTTGCCTCAACTCTTTTTTTTTTATTACAAACTTTGGTATTTCATTGATGAATGGAAAAGCCAAAAAAGGCAAGGAAGATTACAAAAAAGCCTTACAATCTATAGTTATTGTAGGTGTGTAGTTACAAAAAAAATTACAATTTGCACTCCAATTGGAGGTGTTAAGCACACTTAATTCCCAAACTGCCTTCCAAGACCTACATTTGTCGAAAAAGTTCTTCTATTGCGCTCCAACCAAATATTCCACATGATAGATCTCACCGCGTTATCCCACATGGTTTGCCTTTTTGCACTGAGCAACGTAGCACCCAAAAGAGGTATGATGATGGACTTCGGATCCTTGTGGTTCATCCACTTCATATGGAAGGTGGTCAAAAGGGAATGCCAAATGGATTGAGAAAAACTACACTCGAAAAGGAGATGGTCCATAGTCTCCCCATTCATCTTTTAAAGAGAGCACCAATTAGGTTGAAGGGCAATCCAGTGCATCCTAGACTGAAGTTTACCATTAGAGTGGATTCCAAACTCTAATGTCCTCCCTATCAGACATCCTCAAGGGCTCCAACTGAGACATCAACCCGATCCATTCTTCAGCCTCTACATCATTAAGGTTTCTTCTTTTTTTTATAGAAAGATGAACTTTCATTGATCAAATAAGAATAAAAACAAAATACAAGAGGATGAGAAATCCTCCAATGAAAGAAAAGTAAAAAAATTACATAAAAGAATTCCATTTATAGAACATGGAATGTGTAGGAAAATCAAAATCTATACTATTTACAAATTTGGCCCAGCTAAAAGTTCTTGAAGTAAAAGAATCCCATAAAAGATGCCATGATTTGGATTCTCCAGAAAAAATCCGAGCATTGCGTTCCAACCAAACAGACCATAAAAGAGCAGCCACTCCACATTTAAGAAAAATTCTCCTCCTTTTTGCATTCCTTGAACCAAAAAAGTTCATAATCAAAAGATCCCGAGCATCCTTTAGAGGAACCCAACTCAGGTCAAATTGTGAAAGAAGTTTGAACCAAAGGTTGCTAGTGTAGTTACAATGAAGAAAAAGGCATCAAAGTGGGAAGAAACAACAATCACATGAATCACCTCCTGTTTGCGATGATATTTTGATCTTTGGGGAATACGTGGACAATGAAATTGGCTAGATTTTTGATGCCCTCAAGCTCTTTGAAGAGATTTGTGCCATGAAGGTTAACCTCTCCAAAACTACTCTAAATGGAATAAATATTGATTCTCAAGAAGTCATCCTCCGAGCCTCCACTTTCGATTGCACCATTGGCCAATGGCCTATGACCTACCTTGGCATGCCCCTAGGAGGTAACCCAAACTCCATCCAATTCTGGAACTGAGAAGATTTCAAAGTGCCTCAACAAATGGAAAAATGCTATCTTTTCTAAAGGAGGAAGATTAACCATTATTCAATCTATCTTTATGAACATCCCAACCTATCTCACGTCTATCTTCAAAATGCCCAACAAGGTCATTGTTTCAATTGAGAAAAGTATGAGGGATTGCTTATGTGCTAAGGAGGGCACTGAACATGGCAGTGAACATGGCAGTCATCTAATCAGTTGGAAAAAAGTTTCTAATCACCAAGAGGGAGGGGGCCTCAGAAATCGAAATCTTAGAGACAAAAATCTTGAGAAAGATGGAAGCTACACCTGCCGCCTCACTTTGCCCACTTCACTAACAGAGTTGAAGTCATGAACCCCAATCTCTACAATTGTATATGGAAAAGGGGAGCTCAAAAAAGAATCAGGTTTTTTCATCTGGAATTTAACTCTCTGAGGCCTCAATACCTCAGATCTAATTCAAAGAAGACACCCGTGTCTTACTCTTTCACCAAATGTTTGCTGCCTTTGCTACAGTCAAAGTGGAAAGCCATGATCAACTGTTCACTCATTACCCTTTTATCCAGAATTTATGGACCTCCCTCACTATGACCTTCGACTGTGACCTCTGCCTCCCCAACCTTACAAACATGACTATGGAAAATCTTCTCCTTGGTCATCCTTTAAAAAAAAGGCCAGGTATTGTTTGGGACGTTTGGTTGGAGAGAAACTACATGATTTTCAACAACAAATCTAGAACTACCAGTGAAGTGTGGGATGCAATGAAATTCAAAGTCTCTCAATGGAGCTCCCTTAGTGGAAACTTTTGTAATTACAATTGTTCTTTTTATTAATGCCCATTGGAGGAATTTTTTGTGATCCTTTGGCCTTTGGTGATTCTCTAATCACCTTTTTTGTAATTCCTCTCTTATTATTAATGATATTAGTAATGTGTTTCCTATAAAAAAGAAATATGTGCTTGTTGCTCAATATTTTTTTTCCTTTTTATGATGTTGCTTACTTTTTACCTGGTTCACTAATATGTTTTTCTTTCCCTCTTTCCGCTTGCCACTTTTGTTGGAAGCTTCTCTTATTGAAAGTTCAGCTCTCGAGCTTTTTAAAAAAAAAAATTAGTGCGAAGCTTTATTTATTTTTATTTCTTCTCCCCTGTATTCTTCATTTTAATACGATAAATGATAACCTAATGAGAACAAAATTCTTCTATTTATATGAAAAAAGTACAACGATGAAGGGGAGACTTGCCAGTCCTAACTCTTGAGGTGCATGAGATTATTGATAAGCTTTCTAGGCAGCCAAAGTACATAAACTGAATTTTTTGTCACTACCTTGTTGCTTCTCCAAGCATTACTTCCTCTAGATTCTTCATGATCTGGAACTAACATATTGAAGGATTCTTATCAACAACAAAGTAAGAAGATCAGTGGTGCAAAGTGGAAATCAATTTGAGATATCTAGGTGGAAAGAACATAAGAATCTCAAAATTCACGTATTTTTTTTTAATCGTGAATGTCCTTACTTGGCGGACTTTCACGCATCTTAATTCAGCTCACAACTCAATCGCCTAATTCTACAACATTAAGCCAACCCATAACCTATACATTTATAGTTTTCCCTGTTGAACACAAGGCCAATATATGGTGGTTAAATTATGTTTCATATTTGATTGATTTAGTATTGAAAGTTAAATTCTTTATTTGGTTAGTGACTCTTGGCAACATCATTACTTTTGACTTTCTTCAGCTATCTTCCTCATTTTCTCTAAGACCACAGTCATGTTGCTTGTGTAACCGGGATTTGGAAGACCACAACCATATCATGTGGACACATACTTTTTCGCACTCATTTGGCCAAGATTTTTTGAGACTTTTGGCATTAAATGGATTTCAAACATCTCTTTTTGTCAAACCATGGAGGAATTGATTGTGAATCCCCCTTTCAATTATAAGGGGAAGAGTCTTTGGAACTCGGGTTTTCATGCTATTGCATGGGAGATTTGGTTGGAAAGGAATAAGAGAATTTTTAGAGACGAACCTTCCTATCAATTTTTTTATTTTTTATAGATGAATAGCGTTCATGGGGTTATGTTTGAGAGTTGCATATGCATGCATCTTTTTGGGTGTCTACAACCAAATTCTTTTGTAACTATCCACTTAGTTTGATTATTAATAGTTGGCAAGCTACTTGTATTATAATTTAGAAATTGCCTCAAATAGTATATTTCTGCATACTAATTACTGATGTGAACTTTTTGAAAATTACTCAATATTTTGTTATTTTTCATTGTTATTTTAATGATTTTTTGGTGTTTGGCCTTTTTTACTTCAATAAACTATTATCAATAATTTATTGAAATATTTTGTTATTTTTCAATGATTTTATTTGTTTTTTTTGCCTTTTTTACTTCAATAAATTATTGAACTACGGTTCAATTTATTGAATGGCTATTTTAGTAATTTTTTAAAAGTTGACATTTCAATAATTAGCATGTAAAAATATTCCATTTCTTTTTTTTTTTGGTAATAAACACATCTTTCATTGATAAGTGAAAGAGCCAAAAAGCTCAAAAGAGGTTACAAAAAAGCCTTCCAATTAGAGGCAATAATAGAAGGAGAGTAATTACTAAAATATTTACAGTTTGCACTCCAAAGGGAGGCATAAAGAACACTAGACTCCCAAATGTCATTCCAAGATTTACAAGAGTCCACAAAAATCCTTCTATTCCTTTCGAGCCAAATATTCCATAAGATCGATCGAACCGCGTTAACCCATAAGACTTTACCCTTGCAAGACAGAATAGGGGCTTCCAACAAAGCTAACACGTTAGTTTTTGGGTCCATATGACTAACCCAACTAATATTAAAAGTGTTGAAGAAAGAAACCCAAATATTCTGAGAGAAAATGCATCCGAAAAGGATGTGCTCCGTGTCCTCAGAGTTCTTCTTGCACAAGCAGCACCAATTAGGTCAGACATAACCAAGGCTTTCTAGCTTGAAGTTTTTGGTTAGAATTAAGGCCACCATTAACCACAATCCAAAGGAAAACTTTGATTTTCTTAGGATAATTTCCTTTCCAAATCAGATTATGATTATAGTCAAGATCAAACCCACTGATTTTCCACAAGAAATGAAGAAGCGGACTTACACGAGAAGCCAACCCTTGGATCAGGTCTCCAAACTCTAGTATCCTCTCTGCTATTCAGACGGATGGGCTCCAACAGGGACAACAACTCAATCCACTCCGAAACCTCATGATCTTTGAAATTTCTTCTAAAATCAAAAACCCAATCATTAACCTTTTCTTTCCAGGCAAGACTAACCGGGCTCAGCTTGTTCATAGCAAGATAATACAAATTAGGGAAAAGAGATTTGAGAGGCATCTCCCCAACCCAAATGTGATCCCAAAACAGAATGTTGTTCCCTTTCCCCAGCACAAAACTACAGTTGTTATCCATAAAAGGCTTGAGCTTGAAGATGTGCTTCCAGGGGCTTTTGTTAATACATTTGGAGTGGATCTTGGAGCTCCACCCCAAATCATTAATGCCATGTATGTTGACGATGAGCTTATGCCATAAGAGATGTTTATCGAGAGGGAAACGCCACAGCCACTTGAGGAGGAGGGCATCATTTCTTTTCCTAATACCACCAAAAGCCAGACCACCGTAGCATAAAGGCGGAGGAACTCTAGCCCATTTCACAAGATGATCACCAACATCACCTTCAGCACCTTTCCAAAAGAAGGTGCTAAGAATCTTATCGATACTTTTAGTAACTTGCACAGGGGCCTTAAAAACTGAAAGATAATAAGTAGGCAAATTGTTCAAAACAGCCTGCAGCAAGGTCAACCTCCCAACTCTGGAAAGGAACTGATGCTTCCATTTAGTGAGCCTTTTGTGAATCTTGTCCACCACTGGGTCCCAAAAGGTCTTGGAGGAAGGATTACCACCCAAAGGCAAGCCAAGATAGCTCAAAGAAAAGCTGCCAACCGCGAAATTAAAAGTAGTAGCTACTAAGGAAAGCTCCTCCTCTTCCAAGTTAATACCCACCACAGCAGATTTCTGGCAGTTAATTCGCAGCCCCGATCCATTTTCGAAAACCCTCACTGTGCTGGCTAGATTGGAGATGAGAACACTGTCAAAAAGGGAGAAAAGGAGGGTGTCATCGGCGAATTGCAAGTGGGACACCTCCAAATTCCCAAAAGTGAAACCTCTAATCATACTGAGGTGCTGATTTCTAATGAGGAGCCTGCTAAAACCATCAGCAACAAGGAGAAATAAAAAGGGAGAGAGCGGATCACCTTGTCTAATACCTCTCGAAGCTTTAAATTTACCTTTAGATTTCCCATTAAGGAGAATAGAGAAATTAGTTTTGTGAATACAACCTTCAATCCACTTGCACCATCTAGGATGGAACCCTTTCTTAATAAGGATATCAAGAAGAAAACACCAATCCACACTGTCATAAGCCTTCTCAAGGTCGAGTTTGATAACCACCCCTTTCTCTTTCCTTCTCCTACACTCCTCCACCATCTCATTAGCCACAAGAATGGAATCCGTTATTTGTCTACCACCAATAAAGGCGTTCTGAAAAATGGAAATGGTGTTAGGGAGCACAAGCTTAAGCCTATCAGCAAGAACCTTGGCTAAAATTTTGTACAAGCAAGTGAGTAAGCTGATCGGCCGGAAGTCATGGACAACCAAAGCATCAATCTTCTTAGGAATGAGAGTGATGTAGGTCTCGTTAACTCTCGCATTGACGGTCCCATTCTCAAAAAACTCATAGAACACCTTCATGACATCTTCTTTGATGATGTTCCAAGTGTTTTTAAAGAATTCCACCGTAAACCCGTCAGGGCCGGGGGCTTTGTTAGTACCAAGACTATTAATCGCTCTTAAAACCTCCTCTTCGGAAAAAGGCATAATCAAACCCTCATTATTCTCCTCAGTAATAGGAGCCCAGCCTAGGTCGTCCCAGGAGAATCTACTGCCACTTTTTCTAGTAAATAAAATTGAGAAATAGTCAACGAATTCCTCCTCCACATCAGCCTCATTCAGCAGTAGCTCCCCAGATCTATTCAGAACTTGGTTGATGAAATTCTTTTTCCTTCTACCCTTAACGAAATTATGGAAAATTTTTGAGTTTTCATCACCACCTTTGAGCCATATGCTTCTACTTCTCTGCTGCCAGTACACATTCTCTTTCACTGCCAAATCCAGAAGCTGCCTCTTAAGACTGGCTCTTTCCTCACGTTGCACACTAACCAAGGGCCCAGATTCCTCAAGCCTGTCCAGGGAATCAATGGAGTTTTGCAGCTTAGTCTTATGGGAGAAAATATTGCCAAACACCTCTTTATTCCAAACCTTAAGTTTGGTTTTCAACAGCTTCAACTTGCACATAAAGGAAGGCCCTGGCCAAAGGTTGCTGTTCTTGAGAGTTGCCCACCAAGACTCCATTTGAGCTTTAAACAATTTGTGTTCGAGCCACATATTTTCAAATCTGAAAGGAGAAGGACCCCACTTAAAATCCCCTGTTTGCAATAATAAGGGAAAGTGATCTGAGGTAACCCTAGACAGCCTCTCCATTCTTGCATCACTAAAGCGCCTGTCCCACTCTTTAGAAGCCAGGAATCTATCTATTCGGGTATGCACAATAGAGCTACCAAGACTGGACCAAGTATACTTCCCGTTTCTCATAGGAAAATCCTCGAGAAAAAGATCTTCAATAATTTTGTTAAAGTCGCGCATGCTCCTAGTTAAGTGACCTCCAGTAGATTTTTCAGAAATCCATCTAATGACATTAAAGTCTCCAGCAAGCAGCCAACCCCCTGAGCATAAACCACCAAGAGCAGCTAACTCAAGCCAAAACTCCTCTCTATCCCTCTTATGGTTAGGACCATAAATCCTAGAGAGCCAAAAGGAAGAATTATCAGGTAATCCCACTTTAACTGTAAGAGAAAACCTCCCTTCATGAACTTCAAAAATAGTAAATGCTGGATCAGACCACATCAATAGAATACCCCCACGAGATCCTGCTGCATCCAACACCACCCAGCCCACAAAGCTACTACTCCAAATTGACTTGACTATCCTTCTGTCGATGGAGGCTAGCTTAGTTTCTTGGAGAACCACAAAATCAGGATCTTGACTACGAATGAGATCTCTCACGAGGATTCGTTTGGACCCATCCCCAAGGCCTCTAACGTTCCAATTAAGAATCTTCATCTACAACCTTCTGAACCCTTTGGAGAGATATACTACTAACCTCTGATCTCTCGTAATTGACGGTGCTTTTAAGACCCTCTAATTCTCTTTTGCCTTTTCCATCTTTAGAGGGTGTTTTGCAGGTAGATTTGAAGCATCTCTTCTTTATAGGAGCAATCGTAGATCCAGATCTCCTGAGCCAATCTGCTAACTTCAGCCTTCTAACTCCCCATCTATCAACAAACTCCACAAACGTCCCCTCCTCCTTATCAAAATCCACCCCTTCTTCAACATCTAAAATGTCTTTCTCCACGAGCACATTTTGGATAGCACACACAGCTTTTGATTTCTTCTTACGAAGGGGGATGATAGCTCCTTCAGAGATTCTTAGCCAATCGTCCATTTTCATTCTTTTTTCCCCCCAACAATCTTTGAAGATGATAAAATTACCCGCCACCACTTCTTCTAAGAACTCATCTAGGGTAGACTTAGGATCAATGTTCACAGGAACAGCATCATGGATCTCCGGGACAGTTACCAACGCCCTGTTAGGAAACATACCCTCCCCCTCCTCCAAGTGACCCCCTTCATTATCAACAGCAAACAAGGACGCTGGAATTTCTTCACATTGGCTTTCCACACTATTACCCACTTCTGTGATATCTTGCACAGGCACTTCACAAGGACTTGAACAATAAAAATCAGGGTCAGAGTCTGAAACCTGAAAAGAATTCAAAATGGTAGTGTGGTTAATCTCCCCTTCTTTTCTTTTTAGGATTATATTTGAGGGAGCATTCACCAGAAGAGGAGCTTTATGAGAAGAGATGTCAGATTTTTCCTTCTGACTAGACGTCTTCCCTTTGACAACTTTCCTCCATTTCTTTTCTTTCTTTTTTCGCTGAGAGGCATGGTCCACAAAGGACTTTTTGCAAGGTCTACTCAACAGCTCCTCAGAATTATTTAAATAATAAATAGAACTTTCTTTTCCTTGTTCCTGAGTCACTTCAGCAACAGGAAGGGACTGTTTACCCTTGCTTGTTGAGCCCTCTTCGAAAGTACTCTCCTTTCCCAAGAAAAAGCTGTCAAAAGCATTTTGCAGTGGGACAGTGTGCTGTTGAGCCGTTTTAACAGTAACTTTGGTCAGAGGGGCCTCCAAAGTCAAATCTTCTTGGGCCCCATAATGTACTTGCTGGCAGGCCAAAGCATTAGGTACAGCATGTGAAGACAAAGGACCCCTGGTTTTCCACGAATCCCTCTGGACATCCATTGGGTAAAGACCTCCCTTAACACCTCTTCCATTACCTTTCCACCGTGAACCGCCGGCGACCACCTCTCCAACATTTTCCAGTCATGATCAGCTACCACAGTGGCCGAAAACCCAGCACCGAAGGAGTTCTTAACCTCAATTTCCGCAAGTATAAAGCCACAAGAGTTTTTTGAACACAAATGACTGCCTCAAAACACCCAATCCTGTTAAGGGTGTTTTTAGAACATTTAATATACCCACCACAAGCTTCACCAATGGCTTTAAAAACTTCTACCCCCCAATAAATGAGAGGAATATTTCTTATTTTTATCCAACCACCGTAGGAAGGAAGAAGATCCATCCTACCATGCAAAACAGAATCCCAAAACCCAAACTTCAAGGTGATTCCTTCAAACGTGCACCACTACTGCTTGCTACAGAGATTCCGCGCAATAACTCCATCAGGACACCTTAGGATGGCCTTGTCTGGATGGAAAGGGTTGATCTGGAAATTCTCAACCCCTGAGCATTTCTCAATACTTTTAATGATTTTCCCCCAATCATCATGAAAGCACCGTCTTGTTACAACAATCGTTGTTTCTAAATTTAAAGGGGTTATGACTTCAGCTAAAGCAACTCCCCCATCCGCCTTCTTAGTAGGGAAACTCACCTCACCCTTGTCACCTCCCAGCTCCATCTTCTTACCGTGGAATCTGAAAACGCCAGAACTAGTGTTTCTCACAGCGTCTACAAAAGAAGTGGAGCTTCTAACAAAAGCTTGCTTTTTTGGTTTTTTAACCACCGACTCTGGAGCTTCAAACTTGCCATCTATCAAATTAACAAAATTCTTCCATCCTTCTTTATCAACCCCCGACGGTACGAACAGGTTTGATTTTTCACCATTTGCCGCCACTTTAGAGATATCAATAAACACCCCCCTCCTATTAAAGGCCTTGTGAACCCAACAAGTACCATTCTCGCTTTCTTTTCTCATGAAGAACTTGTGATTCTTTGGTCTATCTATCAACATATCAATGACATCTCTTATCCAAACCACCAACTGTGGCTCCAAGGATAATGCATGCCAATTATCCCGGTTTTTCTCTCTTAAGAGAACCCTACCCCTCCTTTGTTTATCAGGGCCGACGAAGAAAACCTTATTCTCTATTCTACATTTACTCTCTAAAGAAAAAGCCATAAAGGCTGCTAAGGGCTTCAAGCTTAGAAGCATGACAACGAAGAGAAGAGAAGGATGGGAAAGGTGGTAAGAGAAAATGAAAGTGAAAGCCTCCACCAAGGGCGGCGGAGGGAAAGGCTGAGGAAAGCCTCCTCCGGTGTGAAAGACACCAGGGGGGCGGAGAAAAGGGAAATCTTGAGGACTGTGCCTGAGAGAGAAAGTTTAATTAATATTTTTTTTTTTTTTTTTTTTTTTTGATTCTGAACAAACTGTAAAAATATTCCATTTCAATAATTGACCCTTATTATTAGGTGGGGGCCGGGGTCATTTTGGGTATATTGTTATTTGTTGTTTGGGACTTTTTCCTTTTTACTTTCGTTGTTTATCTTTCATTATATTAATGAAATGGGCTTTTGAGCCATCTTTTTCAAAAAAGCAAAAGTAAGTTATTATTAACTATGTTGTTTATCTTCTTATTTACACTATCGACTTGAAGTTATTAGGTTGAATTGATGTAATATTTAAACAATGAGATCTGAACTACAAATTCTCTTTAGGTTTGCTAGGAGGAACAAAGGATGATAGAATGAAAAGAGATGTCTCTAGAACTGCTTTGAAGATAATAACTAGCATGAAGCGAGATTGGATGCAGGTTTGATCTTGAGAGTTGCCACACTTTTTGTCAACCTTATATATTGGTTATCTATCCTGTTGAAAATTATTGTGAATAGTAAATGTTCTTGCAGACTGGAAGAAAGCCTAGTGGGCTATGTGGTGCGGCTTTATATGTTTCTGCACTATCTCACGGTGTCAAGTGTTCCAAGTCGGACATTGTAAGTCAAGTTCAATGGTGTTTACCATTCTCTATGAGTAAGTTTGAATTCACTATGCTAATGTTTCTTTGTATATCTGATTAAAAAGTGGTTTATTCTCCTAACTTTAATGATTGACACCAAAAATTGCGTTGTTCTTGTGAGTTGTGACTGAGGTGGAAACGAATGGGCTTTTACCTTTTGTTGTTGCATTTACTATAATTTTTTAAATTATATGATTGACACCAAAAAAGTGCTAATTGTAATTCTTTTTATAATTTTTCTCTTGGATTATTGCTAACAATTGGAAGGTCTTTTTGTAATTTGCTGGGCCTTCTGGGCTTTTTCGTTCACCAATGAAAAGTTGCGTTTCTAATAAAAAATAAGTTTAGAATACATTATTCTGTTTTAAGCATTGTTCTTCAACATGCTTTGTCATTGACGCCCTTGTCATACTATACACTTGTTTGACATGCAACTTTGGGTGTCTTTTCAGATTCTGGACAAGTTTAACTTTACGAGTGATACTATTAAAAACCACCCACCTCCCAGAAGGTGGAAAAATGGGCATTTTATCGACGAGTCTTTATTGTAAAATGCTGCTTAGTTTTTATACTAATTTTGATATGCCAGTTATTGCTGTCTTATTTATATTGTCATAAACTGTAACCAGATTAGGATCGTGCATATCTGTGATGCAACATTGACAAAGCGGTTAATTGAATTTGAGAATACAGAATCTGGGAGCTTAACGGTAACTACTTTCCCTCCATGAAGTTAATTACTATTGCTGGTGTATTGCATTTTAATACAAGTTTTAATATGCTAGTGATGGAATGCTTATGTTGATCACTATATTCTTTTCTCGTCTTTTACCTTATCAAGAATTTGGAGTTTTATTTTTTTAGATATGAATTGGAGTTTTATTGTAATTGGAATTTTAATTATGTCAGTGTTTCCTATCAAATGAGAGCTCATTAGCTAAACTTTTAAAGGAAGGTTTATCAAAACTTAAACCTTAGTTGTGTGGGGGATGTTTCATCAGTTTCATAGACTTCACCTTTTTATAAGTTTTCATTGTCACTGTTACTTTTATACAGTGTACTGTATATATGACCGCTGTAGCCTTTTTTTTTTAAACAAAGGGCTCATAAGCCCATGGTATAGATCCCGGTTTATTTGGGTCTCTCTTGTTGAAGCCATAAACTTTCATTTCACATGGTAAAGAAGGATTGTTGTATTCTATCATTTGTTCAATGAAAGTTAAATCTTTTTCCAAAAGAAAAAAAAAATCCTGGCAGTAGCTATATTTTCTTTTCAACCTACCGATCCTTCTTTTTGCAGCTTATGCATCTACCCTCCTTGCAGCATCCCTTTTATATTTTTACTTTTTAGACTTTAAATTGTCTTGTGGCTTATTTTTTTTGGAACGTTTCTACTATGACCTCTACCTACCCATTGCACACCCCATTATTTAAAGTTCAGGAAAAGAAAAAACTCTTATTTCTAAATGGGATTGTTGCTTTTTTTTGGAAAGAGTCTTTGTGGTTCTCTATTTTTGCTTGCATTTATCCATTTACCCTCCTTGCTGTAGCATCCTTTTTTTATTTTTACTTTTTAGACTTTAAATTGTCTTAATGGCTTATTTTTTTTTGGAAGGTTTCTACCATGACCTCTACTTACCCGTTGCATACCCCATTATTTGAAGTTCAGGAAAAGAAAAAACTCTTCTTTCTCAATGGGATTGGTTTTTCCTTTTTTGAAGAGTGTCTTTGTGGTTCTCTATTTATGCTTGCATTTATGTATTTTAGGAGAATGATTGGTTTACTAAAGTGATTAGTATTTCTTCCAGAAGCCCTTGGAACTTTATATCTAGATGTTACTAGAAGGTAAAAGAGCTCTTTCATTTTGAGCAGGGATCTGTAATTTAATTTCGTTTTGGAAAGACCCCTGATTCTCCCTGAACCTCTATATTGCCCTCCCTTACTTGTTTAATGTGGCGGTGGTGTTAGACAAGGACATCGTAATCAGTCATGGTAGAAATCCTAATGCGGATGATTGGAGTTTTCATTGGAGAAGAAACCCTTACTGATTCTGAAACTGAGGAATGACTTTGGATCAAAACTATAGTTTTTCAAATTGCCTGGACTTCACCGGTGGAAATTGAACAAAAAGGGGTGTTCACTACCAAATCATTTTTCTTTTTTCTAAGTGAAAAGGATGCCTTTCTTTCAGAACAGCTTACAAAAAGTTTTATCTGACCTGATGCTCAATGGTTTGAGTACGACCAAATCATTCAAAGATGAAATCCCTCTGCTTGTCTTTCTCCTTATTGTTGCATTATGTGTAATGAAGCTCCTGAAAGTAAGGATTTAAATGCAAATGTTACCCTTCAATGTAGGTTTACTTTGTTCAATGAGTTTGGTATTTATTGGATCATGGACCCTTCCCTGATTGACAACTTCTTTGAATTGTTTTGTGGTTTCCCTTTTACAAAGAAGGCAGGAATCCTTGGGATTAATTGGGTGAAAGCCTTGCTTAGGAAAAATGAAATGCATTGAGTGCACATACATTAGAAATGTTTCTTTTGTGCATTTATCATTGGATGCTGTTTGGGAGCTTATTATGTTTAGTACTTTTTCTGCCAAGAAAAATTTATTAACTCTTTAGCAGTGTTTTAAAAATCCCTTGAGCGCTCAAGGCCTGCGCTTCGCTTCAACCGAGGCGAGGCGTTATGAAAAGGCGCGCTTTCATGCGCCTCAACAACTTTCTGGCATTTTCAACTTTTTTTCCAACTTTTCAGCTTGTTTTCCTGCTTTTCAGTCTACTCCCCTACCTTTTTAGATGTCCCTGTTTTTTCACTTACATTTCAGTCACTTTTTCTTTTTTATTTTTCATTTTATTCTTTTTTTTCTAAATTGTTACAAGGGAGGAAATACAAAAATACCTAGATATGACTTATTTTTATTCAATATCTAAGAAAAAAATCTTAAATTCAATATTTTTTCACAGAATTATTCTTGATAATACTAAAATTTTCATGTATAAAATATTTATTTCTTATTTATAAATTATGCGCCTCGAAATAAAAGCCCTCGCTTTTTTTTGCGCCTTGATCTTAAGCTCCGGGGGACTCATCGCTTTTTTGGCGCCTTTTAAAACACTGCTCTTTAGAACTTGGCTCTTTAATCTTTTCACTATCTTGTAGTTCCTTGTTTTTTTGGTGGACTCCTATTGCACACCCATTCATCGAACATTTTTCCCAGATTCTTGTTGATGCCCGTATATGAAAATTTCAAAGACATTCTATTGTAGATTTTATGAGAAAATGCTAAACTTTTGAAGTGAAAAGAGGTTAGAGTTTGTTGGTATTGCGTACATGTTTATTTCTGTAGATTTTTTTTGGGACAACCATACAATTGGGGTGGAGGGTTTTGAACCTAGGATTGGTACTTTAAACCAATTGGACTTTATCAATTGAGTTGTTTCAGTTTGTCACTAATGGGCAATTTTTCTAGAAATTAAAACCACTTGTTTCTATGCACATAGTTTTATTATGCATGTTTGCGTCTTTTCAAACCTGTTTCTCCATTGTTTAGATGGAGGAATTTATTCTTATGGCAGACAAGATGAGGGAAAGCAATTCTTCTACTGAGCGCGCCGATGGGTCCAATAATGGCATAAATGCATCAGGCCATGAAGAAGTACTTTGCATACATAAAAATGACTGCAAAAAGCCACATGCCCTTGGCCTCTGTAAAAGTTGTTTTGATGATGTCAGGCATTGTTCCCTTTTTCCTTTTTCTGAAACAAAAGCGATATTTGAATTTTATTCCTGAAGTTCTAACCAATTCGTGCAGTTTGTTGAACTTTCTGGGGGACTCGATGGAGGATCAGATCCTCCTGCATTTCAGTGTGCTGAAAGGGAGAGGATGGCAAAAGCAGTGGCTGAGAAAGGTGCTAATGACTCTAATGTTGTTGTCTCACCTTCACAAGAACTAAACGCTAGAAATACTGTAATGTTCTATTCATCCATATTTTCTTTTTTCCCCTCATTTTTTTAACTAGTTTGGCTTCAACAACAATAAGCCAACAGAGTTGCTTAGTTAAAGACTAAAAACTAGTACCAATATCACAATATGCAGTACAACATTTGTCACTGACTTAATGATGAGCACCATCGACATTTCTTCTAATAATTATGTTGAAAACAATAACTGGAACTGTTTGAATGGTCTGGGGAGTGAATTGTATCAGATAATAGCTGAGAGGTGGAATTGAAGTATGGTCTATAACTGTAGAACAAATGAATAATTAGTTCAAAAAATAATGTCTACTACATGAAGAATATTAAAGCCCTGACCAAGTTTCCTTGTAAACAAACTCAATTGAGCAGTAACTCAAACTGCTGATTGTAATTTGTAGCAGTAATGTCATTGGGACCAATTTTTTTTTTCTGTTTGATACAGGCAATGTAAAACGTTCAATGAACCATGTTGATTGACTTTGAATTCTTTATTACAATTTTCTATAGATTGAAAAAGAATTGGACAGTGTTCACGTTGATGCATCAAAGACACAATGTTCTACGGAAGCTGAAGCCAGTAGTAAGTTATTAGGCCTTATCCTCATGATTCAAGAACTGCTGTTGTATATTTCTTAAATCTTTTTCAATTGGTCTGTGATTGTAAAAATTTAACAAGATAATGTTTCAGGAGCTGCAGATGAGCAAACAGTAATTGATGACGGTGCTAATAGATGTGATGGAGCTGATGATCTGGGCACCAGTGCTTGTGATGAATCAGACAATTGGTCTGATATTGATGATGTTGAGGTTTCTTTTTATTTTTTGTCAGTTTATTTCATTGTGATGAATAATACTAACTGCTTTCTAAGGCTCAGGCAGAAAATTCAATCATAATGTGTTTATAGCTGAAATGGAAAGCGGATTAGCATTAATCAATTATGCTCAAGAGATTAAACTATTATCTTGTGATTACTACCTTTAATTAATATTTTAGGTTTAATGCTAATATTTATATTAATTGTTTCTTATAAGTATTTTAATTAATTAAAACTAGTTTAGTATTTTCTATTATTAAATTTGATTACTTATTATTTAATTATTTTAATTAAAAATATTTTAATATCAAATTTTATAATTTATACTATTTTAATCAATTAATTATTTTTTTGAGAAGGAAACTTCTTTTCATTGAGCGGATAAAAATTTACAAAAGGGAGTACCAAAGAGCTCATAAAAACCTATCCAATTGGTAGCAACAAAAAGTAGGGATAATGAAACACAAGAGGGGAGAGGGTTGACCGAAGAGAAGCAAGAATTTTAATATCCTCTCATTAATTGCCCGAAGGTTTATAATCATCTTAAAAAATTATTTGATTCCTCTCCTGTTAAATTTTCCAAAGAGTAGCTGTCAGCTGCCTCTTTACGAAGAATACACTGAGTGGGAGAAAGACAGATGAAAGGATTTCTTTTCTGGATAACGTCGGCTGTATTCAGACCTTTTAAAACCAAAGTTGAAATGAAGAATTGAACTTTGGATATTAGTTTTAAAATCGACCAATTAATAAACATATAAAGTATTAAATAAAATGAAAAATATAAAAGAACTGATTAGCACAACTTATTCTTTCAAACCTAATTTATGAACCATTATCAAACTCTTTTAAAAAAAAGCAAACACTTCTAAAAAACACAAACATTTAACTCCCAAACATTCATTCTCCTACATATTCAATCACAAATATTTAATGTTCGAAACATTTTACTCCGAGACATTCAATATCTAAACCTATGAAATAAAACCCGTGATCCAAACGAGCCTCCATTTTCCATTCTGCTACAATAGGAAGTTGGCTTTTTTTTTGTCTTGTTTACACTATCCCCTTTCGTATTTGTTATAAATTTTCTTTCGAGTTTCTCTCTTCTGAAAATGGGAAGGATTGAGATTCATGAAGAAATTGAGGCCCTTAAACCAAAATTGAAGGAGTGGAGCCTCGCATCATTTGGGAATTTAAAAGCCAAGAAAGTGGAGATCGTTGATAGACTAGAAAAATTAGATAATATGGATGAAAGGGAGAACTACCAAGTGATGGAAGAGTTAAAGAGCCAAGCTAAAAGGAGAGTTGGAAAAAACAATTAGAAAGGAGAATATTGCGTGGAGACAGAGCAAAATCAAGTGGGTAAAAGATGGGGATTGTAACTCACCCTTATTTCTTAGAATGGCTTCCATTTGGAAAGGTAAGAATCATATCCCTTTGTTGATTAAAGAAGACGGATCCAGTGTACATAATAAGAGGGAGATTGTCAAAAAAGTGATATTCTCTCGGATTCTTTCCCTTATAATTCTATTTGGTTTTCAGGTTTTCAACCCAAAATTCAATTCTTTCTTTGGACTTTTTATTGGGGGAACTTGTCACCGGGAGGTTTCGCAATCATGTTTGTCTCCACATATTTGTTTTTTTTTTTTTTTTTTTCTGTTATAAGAGTTGTGAATCGACTTCTCACCTTTTTCTTCATTGTAATTGCACAAGCAAACTTTGGTTCAAACTTCTTTCACAATTTGACTTGAGTTGGGTTCCAAAGGATGTTAGGGATATTTTGTTTTTGGATTTTTTTGGTTTAGAGAATTCGCAAAAAAGAAGACTTTTTTTTAAATGCGCAATGGCTGCTTTATTGTGGGCTGTTTGGTTGGAACGTAATTCTCGGCTCTTTTTTGGATGAATCCAAATCTTGGTTTCTCTTATACGATTCTTTTGTTTCAAGAACTTTTAGTTGGGCTAAAGTTGTAAATAGTTTAGATTTTGATTTTCCATCATATTCCATGTCTGTAAATGGAATTCTTTTTTTTAAGTTGTTTTTTACCTTTTTTTTGTGTTTTTTTGGAGGATTTCTCATCCTCTTGTATCTTGTTTTACCCTTATTGATTAATGAAAATTTATCTTTCCAAAAAAAAATATAGCTAAGGGCAAGTTTCACCCGGTTATTCATTTTTGGAATGAAGAGCTTAGTTCTTAGATAATTAACCTCAGGAGAAATATGAAAGATGAGGTGGAAGAATGGATTGCTCTTATGGACATCTTGACTTTTGAACAACAGGGAGGATATTAGAATTTGGAAGCCGGACAAAGCCAAAGGTTTTAGTTGCAAATCTGCCTTGTTGTTGTTGTGGAAGAATCTGAGGGATGATCCTAATATGAACTTAGTGTGGAGAGGTAATTATCTTTGGAAAATCAAAGTGTTCTTATGGATTCTTATCAATGATGGTTTAAACTCCAACCCAAAATGGCAATCGAGGAACCCTTGGATAACCCTTCACCCGAATAGATGTACCTTATGTTTGAAAGCTTTAGAAAGCACCAGCCACTTTTTCTTCCACTGACTTTTCTAGATCTTTTTGGGCCATTCTTTTGAGTACCTTCAATTTGAATTGGGCCTTCCATGAAGAAGCTAGAAGCAACATCATTGATCTCCTTGGTGGCCATCCAAATGGGGGCAAGAAGAAAGTGCTTTGGGCCATTGTTGTACGGTCCATTTGCTGGAATATATGGATTGAGAGGAATAGGAGGATTTTTGTTGATAAGCACAAGAGTTTGAGTGAGGTTTGGGAATGTATTGTGCTTAATGCCTCCATTTGAAGTCAAGGTTTAGGGTTCGATAACCATAAGGGGGGGGGAAGAGTCGTTCTTCCCCCATTTCGGCGACATGTCGTCGGAATCGGCCAAATATCGCCGATATCGACAAAATGTCACTAATGTTGTCAAAATGTCGCCGACACCGGCGACTTTTGAACCCTTGCAGCAGCTTAGGTGACTGAAATTAGGGTTTTTTGAACATAGAAATTCTTAGATGAAAAGAAGAATAAACGTTAGGGGAGAGAGAGAGGAGGGGGAGGCGGCTACAGGGTTAAGAGACTGAAACTAGGTTTCTTTTTGTTTATATATATAGTATTGAATGGCCTAGGGTTTGGGTTGGGCTTTTATTTGGGCCTGGGAAGTTAAAGAGCTGTTATTTGTAAGTTTTTTTATAGAGAGAATTTTTCTAAATTTGAAATCAGAATTATTTAAATAAGTGAGTTTTTTTATAATACTTAATGAATTTGATATAAAATTTAAAATTTATATAGAAATATTGAGTTATTGATGTTGAAATAAAATTTGAAATTATAATATATAAGTAGGTGGGTATTTTATAATATTTAATAAATTTGATATAAGATTTAAAAAAACTATCTAATGTTTATATATGTATCAAGTGATATTTTATTTGTTTAAGTGATATTATAAGGTTGTCTATAAATTTTATTATTAAAAATGTCATTTTGCGCCTAAATTTTGATATTTTGTACCACTAATGTCCATATATATGTGTATTTTATTGATATAACTACTTAGAATGATGGTTTTTTGTTTAATTAAGCTCTCATAAAAGTTTCATCCACAAATTCAAACTATTTCTATAGTTATCCGTGATATCCGTGATTTTTCCGGAATATCCGTCAACATCGACATTCGATATCTCCAAAAAATTGAGATGTCGACATCGACATCGACATTTTTAACCTTGTTTGGAGTGCAAATTGTAAATAATTTAATAGTTACACCCCCTCCATTATTGCCTCTAATTGGCATGCTTTTTGTAATTTTTAGTGGGCCTTTTTGGTGCTTTTTCACTTATCAATGAAATAGTTCAGTTTATTATTTAAAAAAAAGTGAATATTGATTTCCATTTTTAAAGACTAATCCGGGATAAGGAAATGACAGAGTTATCTTCTATCATTTCAACCCTTGAGGGCTTTTTAGTGAGAGAGGGCATCTGTGATAGTAGATTATGGTCCTTAAACTCCTCTAACATCTTCTCCTGCAAATCCTTCTTTGAGTTTAGTCGCCCCCTTCCTATGTGTTCTTCTTCCAATTTCTTATCCAAATTATGGAAGGTGAAGATCCCGAAGACAGTCAAGTTTTTTATCTTGTCCGTGGCACTGGGTAAAATTAATACTTTTGAGTTTCTCTAGCGATCTTCATCCCACACCTTTAATCCTCATTGGTGAAGTTCTTAATCACATCATGTGGAAGTGCAAATTTTCAAGGCTTATTTGGGAGAGCTTTTTCCAAACTTTTGGTATAATATGGGTGGATAATGAAACTCTTCGCCAATCATTGAAAGAGATAATATTATTCCCCCTTTTCAATGATAAAGGGAAAAACCTTTGGGTAGCGGGGTTTTGTGCAATAGCATGGGGCATATGGTTGGAAAGAAATAGAATATTTTTTAGGGGGGAAAAGAGAACTTGGGGACTATGTCTGAGAGTTGGCATGTGTAAATGCATCCTTTGGGTGTCCACTACAAAAAAACTTTTGTTGTTACCTTACCCTTTAGGTTTAATTATAAATAGTTGACTCACATACTTGTAATTAGTTGACAGTGCACGTATTCTGGGGTGTGGGGTATACCGTATTACCTTGGTTATGTGGCTTTTGCTTTGTTTGCCACTTTGTTGTATTGTGTTGTCTTTTTTCTTTCTTTCATTATATCAATGAAATGACCTTTTGAAGTACCTCATGATCTTTGGCATAATGTGGTGGTTGGTATCCATGGTAGTGACACTTTTGGTTGGAATGCCAGTTGTACCCTATGAGTATCAAGAGGAGCCCGTGGAAGCAAATTCTTGGTATTAGTCAATGGATCGAGAAAAATATTACTTTTAAGGTGGGGAACAGTGCTAAAACCTGGTTTTGGGAGCATAGTTGGATTATGGATTATCCTCTAACTTATGTTTTCCCTAACCTTTATGCTTTAAGCAAAGCAAAGAAAAGGATAGTGCGGTGTGTACGTAGTCATTTTTTGATAGAAAAATAGAGTTTCATTCATTAAGTAAAAAATAAAAAGAGGATGAGGAGTCATCAAAGTTACAAAAGCATTTACAAATTAAAGATTTATTACAAAAGCGTTACAAAACCTTTACGCTTCAATTTTTTTATTTAGTCTTTGAGGATTTCTTATCCTTCAATTTGTATTATTTCCATTAATCAACGAAAATTTATCTTTCTATCAAAAAGGCTTTCTTGTAATCGTCCCGTTGGCCTTTTTGGCCTTTTCATTCATCAATGAAAAGCCCGTTGTATATTATCAAAAAAACAATTGGCTTTTTTAAACTGAATTGATTGCTTGAGAAAACCAACCAACCAAACTTACTAAACTGACTACGACTCACTGAAAAAGTGACCAAGGTTGACTTTGATTGAGGTATTTTCTACATTAAGATATATAGAATTGAATCAACTGACACTTGTTAGTTGTTACTCACTTGGTTTTTCTTTATTTCTCAGTGCTTTGAATTGTCTGGGTTAAGTATTTTCATTGAGCCATCGTTTATGGAAGATTTATATGCTTATGAGGAATAAAAAAAAATTAATTCTTTTTAGTTGCACAATTATGATAATCTTATAAGTTAGCGTTTGAAAAGAAAGGAACAACAAAGTTTTGAAAGTTTCTTTGAGGAGAAGCATCAAGAGCAGTTCAATACTGTCTTTTAACTCTTTAAGGGCTTCCACTGCTAGTTCCCCCCCCCCCCCCCTCCTCTTGTGTTATAGTGACAATGTTCCTCTTTTAATAATTTTGTTTCTTACCTCAAGAAAAACAATGAAAGGAAAATTGAAATGTTCGTCTGCTCTACCATTTTCTGTTCAGATTCACCTTCGAGTGAAAAATGAGGGGGAAAGAAGAGTTGTTCTACTTTAATCATGTGGTTTACTTTTATGTGATCAATCATACATTGACTTCAATTTTCAGTACTTTGTCTCGATTTATGGACCTGTATACTTACCCAAACACTGGGATGTTGCGTAGGTTGATGGCTATCTTCACAATGAGGAGGAGAAGCAATACAAAAAATTAATCTGGGAAGAAATGAATCGGGAGTATCTTGAGGTTTGTTATCTCATTTTATATTAGCATATATTATTTCTTTTCATATATGTAACTAAAAATCATGAAGTGGATATCAACTAAGTACTCACAATGAGATGGCAAGGATCCAGTTATAATCATTTTGACGTACGTAACAACCATTTACGTGCTATTGCTATAATTATGGTCAATATTCGTTGTTAATCATTTGACCTTGCTATGCTTTGTACAGGAACAAGCAGTTAAGGAGGCAGCAGCAGAAGCTGCAAAGAATGCTTATGAGGCTAGTTTCCAAAATTGTTCTTCAGATTTGCAGGCAGCAAAGGATCTCGCAGAAGCAGCAGCTGCTGCTGTATCAGCATCTAGAAAGGTGTTCATCTATACTTTCTTCTTGTCTATCACTTTCAGCATATCACTCTTGCATCTTTCTATTTTATGTGGATTAAATGTAATTTTCCTCTTGTTTAGTTGATGCTATCACCCCCCCTCTCTATAATAATAAACAATGCAATTTCATTGATGTATGAAAAAGGCAAGAAAGGGTTACGAAAAGGCCTTCCAATTTGAAGCTATAAAAGAAGGATCGTAATTACTAAACGCTTTACAAATTGCACTCCAATTGGAGGCATTAAGAATACAAAGCTCCCAAATGTCTTCTCACGACTTAGTTGTATCCAAGAAGATTCTTCTATTGCGCCCGAGCCATATATTCCAAACAAGAGATCTCACCTCCTTTCTCTTGTAATAATATTCTTTTGTGAACACTAGTTTTTCATTTAAGTAGCAGATGAAGACATCACCTTTTATTTTCTCACTTGAGTAGAAAATCTGGAAAATTGTAGACTTTAGTGTATCATAAAGCTTGTCTATGATTTTTACTAGGAAATTCCTTAAAGTGAATTAGGAATTTAGGATATGCTTAAACAAATCTAGATTGCATCTCTGAAGAATTTTCTAATGATGGGATGCTTGGTTTAGTCATTATGGAACTTTCAACAATAGATATGTTTTTAATAATAAACCGGACTATTTCATTGATATATGATGGGATGCTTGATTTAGTGATTATGGAACTTTCAACAATAGATATTTTTTTTTTATAATAAACCGGAGTATTTCATTGATATATGAAAGAGCCCAAAGAGGCTAGTTAAGAGAATTCAAAAAGGCTTTCCATTTGGAGGCAATAATAGATGGGAATAGTTACAATTTGCATTCCAACTGGAGGGATTAAGGACAGATTTCTCAGATTTCTTTCCAAGACTTGCACTTGTCCACAAAAATTCTCCTATTACACTCAGCTAAATATTCCAACAAACCAATCTAATCGCGTTATCCCACAAAATCTTCTTATCGTCCTGCATCATAGAATCACCTAAGAGTGCAATGATATTGCATTTGGGATCAATATGCTCTACCCATTTCATACTGAAAATGTCAAAGAGGGAGTTCCAAACGTTTCTGGAAAAACTACAATGAAATTAGATATGCGCCGCTGTATTCTTTGAGCTCTTCTTACAAAGGCTACACCAATTGGGTTGAAGAGAAATCCAAGGTTTCCTAGCTTGCATTTTTTTATTGAAATTGAGACCATCATTAACAACAAGGCAAAAGAACTTTCAACAATTTGATTCCTAAGAAGACCAATTCTACTAGGATTTGTACAATCTTGCAACTGTGAAGTCTCAACGGTTTCCTAATTTCTGGAATGAAGAGGGGAATTTCTGGAACTTGGAGTTTAGGAGAAATTTAAATGAGAGGGAAATTTGTGGAATGGCTAGAGTTGATGGCGTTGTTAGTTTTCATCAAAGTTTGTGAAAAGGAGGATATTGGGGTTTGGAACCATGACAAAAATAGTGGTTTTTCTTGCAAATCTGCCCTGGATCTCATGTGGAAGACTAGTAGCATGGAAGGGGATAATACAAACTTGTTGATCTGGAAAGGTTCATACCCGAATAAGATCGAAGTTTTTCTATGGACTGTTTTAAATGATGGCCTCAATTCAAATCAGTAATTGCATTCGAGGAAGCCTTGGTGTGCCTTACAACCAAATTGGAGTGTGCTTTGTAGGGTTTGCTTGGAGTCTACCAAACGTCTTCTCGTTAGTTGTGTTTTTTCACACTACATTTGAATTCTTTTTTGGATACTTTTAATATGAAGTGGCTGTTACATAGAGACCTGAAAGCTAATGTCATTTCTCTCTTGGGAGGCTTTCGACAAGGGTAGATCTCTTTGGGCTAATGCGTTGAGATCTATTTTGTGGAAATCTTTGGTTGAAGCGTAATAGGAGAATTTTGTGGATACTAGTAGATATTGGTTTGATATTTGGGACACCAGTGTTCTAAATGCCTCCATTTGGAGTGCAAATAGTAAAGTTTTTTTTGTAATTACAACCCCTCTACCATAGTCTCTAATTGGAAGGGTTTTTTTTTTTAAATTTATAATTTTCAACTGTTTTGGCCTTTTCATACATCAATTAAATAGCTTGCTTATTAAATTAAAAAAAAATCTACTAGGATTGTGGGTAGTGTTGGGGATTATGGATAATAACTTCATGTCACTAGTGTTGGACTTGGGTCCCACAAAGTTATTAATTATTTTCTTGATTATATTAGTTACATTACATGTCACTTAAGCAGAAGCATAAAACACAAATCACAATATAGTAGGGAGGGAAATAAAAACTCGAGATTTACGTGGAAAATCCACACTTAGAAAAAACCATTCACTAAGATACAAACAATCCACTAGTAATGATGTTCGTGAATAATCTTTTTTATTTGGGCCAATTGATGAGGAAAAAACACCTCAAGCAACATAAGTGGCATAAATATATAATTTTTCTTGGCTTAATTTTCTCCATGGATGTTCTGGTCCTTGTTGGCAATGGCGTGAAACAGATCTGTTGATTGCACATTCAGTTTCCTGCAATTGTCTGGGACCCAAGTGCAAATTAATTTTCCAGAAATTTTATTTTGATATGTGTTTCTTATTTGCAGGAAAGGCAAAAAAAACGAGCTGCAGAAGCAAGAAATGCTTCCCCTGCTCAAACAGCTGCAGAAGCTACTCGTCAAATGTTAAGTAAGAAGGTACTACGAACAGGGAGATTCATTTTCTTAGTTATCGTTTCTTCTAAATAATAATTATCATCCCAGCCATTGACAGAATTTCGTTCTGGTATTGCTGCAATGCTTACTCTGTGGCTGTTTGTATTCTTTAATTGGCTTCTGATGTCTTAAGGGCTGAAGGATTGTGGCGATTTCGTAAAACAAATAATTGTTTTTCTTGGAAGTTATACAGATTCTCTACTTAATTTGGTGTTCAATACTTCATTTCAAGTTATATGTCTTTGATATATCTGCCAGTTGATGATTACAGTCATCTCACCAACACATTTAGGAAGTATTTAACTTTGAATGTTGTGTTTCTAAACAAACTTGAGCTAAAAAAATATGAATTTTCTTCCTTCATATTTTATGAAAAAATCATTCGTTTTTGAAAGTTTCTCTATATTTAATTTTCTGAGGCTTTTGGCCAAACCATTATTCATATGAAATTGAAAGCATGATGTACGCTTTGCTCCACTCTATAGCTCTTGAAGAAAGTACAGTTTTCTATTACAGTAATAGCTGCTTATTATTTTGTTTAACAGAGAATGTAAATAAATACGAGTATATTAACTTGTATGCAATGAATTGAGATAATAATCCTTGGCTCTAAATACTTATAAGAATTGGTAATTCCAACTGTCAAATTACAAGACATGATATAGTAATTTCTAGACTTGAGATCATAAAACAACTAGCTAGAAGGATTAGTAAAAAACGGAATTGTGTCAATTGTTCATCACAAACTTATCTAATCTGCTCTGCTCGGCACACATTTAGACTCTACAATGTTTGAATCATAGCCAAGTGGTTTTGGCGCTACTAGGGATTGGTAATTTAAATAAGAAGAATACGGCCCTACTAGCTTAGTGGTTTTGGTACTTTCCTATTGAAACTTAGAGCTTATGACATTGGGTGGGTAAAAGTAGACTTGGTATCCATTCGTTAGCCGCAAAGCTGGAAACGGCAGCGACTATTATCAATGGATTTGGTTCAGAAGATAAAACATTGCTGGTCGGGGTAGTGGTAGAAGTCCCTAGAAGGAAATCTCGAAAGGCCATCCTCTTTTCCTTAACTCTGTTAGATGGTGGGTGGGGGATGAGAACTGAATTCGCCTCTGGGAGGATACTTGGGTGGGAGACCTTGTATTCAAAGACCTCTTTCCTAATCTTTTTCCTTAACATTAGCCGAAACTCTCCTATATCTTCGTTTGTTATTACTGGATTGCCCGACTTAGGGTTGGGAGCCAACTTTGACTTTTATTTTCATAGATTTATTTGGGATTGGGAACTTCGTGAACTCTCTCTTTTGCTTATTCTAGAGGGCCTCTCCTTAAGGGAATGTCTCTTGATAGAATGTCCTGGACCTTGAACTCATCCTCCTCTTTCTCATGCCAATCTTTCTTTGAGCATATTATATTTTCGCCGTTGAATTGCACTACTCCTTTCTTTTTTATATTGTGGAAGATCCCGAAAAAAGTTAGGTTTTTTTCTTGGGCTATTGCCCTTGGAAAAATTAATATCCTAAACTTTCTTTAGCGATTTTTTTTTTGTCCTTAAACCTCAATGATGTTATTTGTGAAATCGGGATCTAGAGAATCTTGATCATATCTTCTGGAAGTGTTCTTTTTCCACTCATATTTGGCATAGATTTATTGCAACATTCGAGATATCTGGGTCTCCGTTGAGTTCAATTTGTCATGTGATGGAGTAAGTGATCTTGAACCCTCCTTTTAAGGAGAGAGGTGGTAGACTCTGGCAATTTGGCTTTTGCGCGGTTATGTGGGGATTTTGGTTGGAAAGGAATAGGAGGATATTCCGTGATGAGTTTCGTTCTCCGGATTATTTGTGGCATTTGGCACAGATGTTAATGCCTCTTTTTGGGTGTCTGACAAAACTTTCTTGTAATTACCCTACCTCTTATTTTGATTACTGATAAATAGGCCGCATACTTGTAATTAGGTAGCGGCTAGGGTGGTGGGTTGTATGTATTTTGACTATATTTTTTATGTATACGGTGGGGTATGGTTCTTTTTGTTTTACTTTGTATGTATTTGCTTTTATTTTTCATTATATGATATCAATGAAATAGGTTTATGAGCCATCTTTAAAAAAAAGAAAAATAATGTTTAAATGCACAACGTATTATAATTATGCTATATCCCACCTCCCAAAAGGACATATCTGTTTTTAAGTTTTATCAGTTTTAGATTTATTTATTATAGTTTAATCACCCTATTTTAAAAATATAGTACTTTTTTATCTCTAGATTGAAATGACTGTATTTCACACCACTTGACTACATGTATTTTTTTTATTTTACCTGTTGAAGTCGTTTATGATGATTGTAGTGGTAACTTTTTCCTTTGTTTTCTATGCAGAGACTCAGCTCAAAAATCAACTACGATGTACTGGACAAACTTTTTGACGAATCTGTATGTCTGGATGACACCATTTTATTATATTGATAATCAATAAATGTTTTTCCTTTCTTTACATGTTATCCATATATTCCTCACCAAAAAATAAAAAAATAAATAATCTGTTCCATACACATATTTCAATCTATTACATAAACAAAAAGACACAAGTATAACAAGGAACGGAACCTAAAAATTCCGCTCAATTGTTTGCATCAGAAAGGTTAGAAAGTTACTAATTCCATCAGTAACCAAACCGGAGGACAAGCTTGATACTAGCTTTAACTACTGATTGTCCATTCTTAGTATTGGCATGGGAAGACATAAGTAGCAATAATTTCTGGGCAGTTGAGGTTGATCTGAAACTTAAGTTGAAAGGGGGCAGATCATTAGCTAAACTGATTAGCTTTAGAGCTACATGAAGTGGACCCTAAACGTCTCCCTTTTTTTTTTTTTGAACTACTTTTAAGTAAAACATCTCAAATAGCAATTTTCCATCTTGATGATATACCTGAGATTTTTCGTCAAACATCTGTTGGTAAAATCAGCGTGATAGTTGCTTTATTATACTAAAGACTGGCTGGCAAATGAAAGTGAAAATGTTGAAGTTTTGAGAAGGGTATTTATTTGAGGATGAGGAGAGTGATCCAGAGATTATTTACTCTTTTTAAAGGACTGTATGCCAGTGTTTGCTTTTCACTAGTTATTATAATATTTTAAAATGATAATAGATGAGAGTGCTCTATTAATGGTGGTAAGTTTTAGACTTTGGGGAATCTACACCTAACATCTCGACCCGGGTTAATGACCTGATCCATAAAAAAGCTTACACTTGGAGCCACTCTTTGTAGTTTTGGGCATGTGTTTTTATATGGTTTTAGCTTTTATACTTACATTTATCATCATACATATTAACGAAAGTTGGTTTCTTAGTTGGCTTTTTTGCCTGTTTTGAAGTTTTATCTCATCAAAATGAAAGCTTTCCTGAAGAGTTTGTAGCTATTGCCAGCAATCCAAAGCCTGTAATAATATAGAACATAAAATATCTATGTGGGTTTTGCAACTAAATTGTATGGTTTGCTGATTAGTGATTACTATTGAAAATTCATAAATGATTTCATCATAGCATGAAAGCTTGGTGCTTTTGCCTGCATCCTTTTTTAATACCTGGATAAGCATATAATCCTGCTTTTTAATTGAATTATTATTTCTCCTTTTTGTAAGTTTTAATTCCATATATATATATATATATATATGCATTCATGGACATTGCATTGTGATTCATAATGCAGGCTGCTACAGAGACTTTGGCTAAAAAGAAACGTGAACCAGCCTCTAAAGATTCCGACGAGGTAGAGAATACCTCCAAAGAAGAGTTTGAATCCACAGAAAACTACAAAGAGCAAGAAGATGATGATGATTATGGCGGTGATGGGGCTTACGGTGCTGGTCTATATTATGAGAATATGGATGAAACATATGAGAACGAGACCGATTATGGCTATGATGAATACGATTGATATGGATTACATACGAGAATGAGAACAAGCATGATTTCCTTGCATGATGAACATTTGGTATGATGCAGATTTCCTTGCAATTTGAGGTCATCTTCTTTGTCCCTCAATGCCATGGTAGCCATTTTTTCAAATCAGATATAAATTTTTAGTGCTTAGTTATATTCATATTAGCTTTTCCATGTAAAATAAATTAGTATAAGTAGTTATATTGTTCATTTTCATAAGCATTTTCTTACAAATTTAGATGTTGAGTTCCAAACTATTTAAGAAGTTACAACCAATCATGTATTCAATTTCAGACATACATGATATGATTACCTGTGCAAAATCATCTTTTATTCAAAACAATTATGATACATTTCTTGATATGGCCATGTCTTTTAAATATTTATTAAGCATCTTTGTCAATGCATTTCAATAATTTTTTAATATATATGTGTGTGAGAAAGGGAATTGAGTAGAATGGACCTACCCTCTTGATTACAATCAACACTATCAATAAACTTTTTAATTAAAATATGATGAAGAAGATTAGATACCAAACACTCGTGATAATTAAATGGATAATTAATCATGGATATTTTCTATGATGAAAGATCTTACATTTATAATATATGGTATGAAGGAAATGTAAATTCAAACTCGTTTATTTTTAAATTATGTAATATCTTTTAAGGAAAATTGAAATACAAATTATATGTTTGAGAATCAGAGATTTATTTTTTTTACTCTAACAACTTGGTTTTTCTCGGAAATTTATATCAATTTAAAAAGTTGTGGTTTAATTTTAGTGGTTGTTTAGGAAAGTGAAACCTGAGTTTGTGATGTTAGGAAAGTGAAGTATGAGGTTGTGATATATGTGTTTGGATTGTATGGTAATGAACAGTAAAAATAATGTGATTGTGTTGGAATGAGATGTCAAATCCAATAGTAAACATGAGACGGTGATGCCAAAGTCAATGAAAAAAAAGTGAAACAAACATCTGTTCCCATTCTCATTCCACTTCGTGTTAGGGGTGCAACTTGTCGGTTCGGTTCGGTTTTACCACCGAACCACTAGTTTGGTTTGACCAATGGCCAAACCGAAGTGACTAAACTTGGTCGGTTTTAGTTTTGTCAGTTCGGTTGATCGGTTTGCGTGTTTAGGTCTTTTCGATGTTTTTTGGTCATTTTGTGGGCGTTGAACTTGAACAACCTAAGACATTTCATTTAAGATTGCCACAATAACTCAAAATCAAATAACAACCATATTATGATAATCTCACAAACAAAATACTGACCTAACATCTACCATAATATAAGTAATAACAAAACATTTATATCCAAAATTAACAACTTACAACATCCATTAAACTACATTCATCAGATAACATCCATGATTAATAAATATGAAATAAGTTAACACTAAATAGTAAAACTCAAAGTTCAATCTAATAACAATTAAAAACATCCATAAAAGTTAAAACTACATTCGTCAAATTAAATAACATCCAATCCATCATTATCAAATAACATCCAATGCTCCAAGTTAAATCTAATAACAAAAACATTCAAATCCAAAAGTAGGGGCGTAAACTTCAAAGTCTAGTCAAAAGCTCCCCTAGCCAAGAGTACACCATCAAACTTATTTTGAGTAGCATTATCTCTCAAAGTCAATGATCCAAGTTCATCCATACATGCTTTGAACTCTAAAAAAAGGGAATTAATGGTTAATGCAATTAAGTTAACAAACACAAAATGTATAAAATGAAATGGGTAAAAACAAAAAGTAATTAAAGCATACATCATTTTCAACATACCTTCTTCAATCCGAACAACTTTATCGAGATGGTCTCAAATATCCACTTCAATATGATCTCCATTTAGTCAATTTTGAGCACAAACAAGATCTTCCACCGTTGTCAGAGCCAATTATGAACGAAAGAGTCAACTACTCTACCAACCGTGCTAAATACGGACTCTGAGGCAACGATAGATACCAGAATGGCTAATAGATCACGTGCAATTTTGCAAAGAATTGGGTATCTAGGAGCATTAATCTTCCACCCAAGATGTCAAAACCATCGTCTCGTTTAGTACGAGTTTCTAACAAGTACACATCTGGTTCATTCTCCGGCCCATCCTCATCCATGCCATCCAAGTCATTATCAAAACAAAAAGACTTTGCAATACAAGACTTGTTACTGGAAGTAGCTTCATCCATGAATGGTTTTGATTTTGACACATTTGAAGTGGATGCACAAATCTCCTTAGCCACATTATCAACATGCAACTTCGTCAAACAATATGATAAATACTTTTGAAAACGGAATCTTTTGGTCTTTCTAAACACACAGTGTTCACAGAAGTCTAGGCTTTGATTTGCCCCTTTCGGTATAAGACTTTTCTTTGATAATTTGATGAGGCCCCTTTCACTTACATGTGAAAGTCTTTTATGCCATAGGTTTCCAGCTTCCTTCTGTCTTTCTGCTGTCACTAGTGCCATATCAGGTGAAGTTACTCACTTCATTAAGTACATGCCATCACCTTTTCAGCCCTTAGGATTACCTTGGAGTTATATGTAACCTCCAAAATCCATCCCTTTCTAGCATATTGACAGCCTTGTGAATCCAACATTCCCTGAGATATTAAATTCCTCTTAAGAGTAAGGACATACCTTACATCGTTGAGAGCTATATGAGTTCCATCACTGAGTTTTAGACCTACTATGCATATCCCACAACACTGTATACGTTGTTGTTCCCCGTATGTACCATTCCTCCATTCCAGTCCTTATATGAGACAAACCAAGATTTTGATAGAGTCGTGTGGTAGGAGTAGTCAGAGTCTAGTATCCAGTCTTGGGGATTATCTCTTTTTGTCTTTGCACTACTGTCTGTGACTGCTAAATCTTCTAAGTAGTTTAGCAGATCCTCTTCACTTCCTTGATATATTCTTGCAGGCTTCTTCCTTTTTCCTTTGTCTTTTCTTTTTATTTCTCGGCAGTATCTTATGAAATGCCTCTCCTTGTGGCATATGAAGCATTTTCACTTTGTTTTGTCCTTGCCTTTATCGTTCTTGAAGTTCTTGTTGTTGTTGTTATTGTACATCTTCCCCTTGTTTTTTTACAAACATGCCCTTAACATGAATATCTTTCCATTTTTTCAATTTGTAGCTGTTGGTGGAAACGGTGATGGAACTAGATGGTGAAGGGTGGCATGCAAGTGCACATGGTCAACAAGTAATAGAGTGGTAAGTGAGTGTCGTGTCCCACAAGGATGGTTGGTTTTAAGGCAAGAGTAGAAATTAAGGGTGAATGTGATTACTAAACAAAATGCGTATCAAAGATAAATGTTATGTTGCACAAAGTAAAGGGATCAAACACTAGGTGTAGATCAAAAGAGTGAAGTTGTGATGTTGTGCATGGGGATTAGAATAGATTTTTATCTTCAAGCAATATGCTTGCTATGAGACCTTAAGTACAAACCGAGTTCATGAGACAACAATAAAGTAAGAATAAAAAGACAAGATCAAGTTCTCTCAAACAAGCTCTAACACAGCTTTCCAACCCTTGATTTTATCTCTAAAACCTTAAATGATTGCCACTTTCCTTTAATTCCTAATTATTATTATCTATTCTTCCTAAAAATCCGTTTATTTCTAGAGTTAAGGATAGGATGAACAAGTGAATTCTTGCCTTAAGCTGTCATGCAAAAGGATTTTTCAATGCTTGCATAAACTCTTCTAACTCTATTTTCATAAAGCTTTAAAGAAGATCATGGTCATGAAGAATTCTACGTCACAATCTCAATAAATATATGAGTCTCAAAATATTATCTTTAACCTATCCATATCCTATTTAACATAACACCGCAAAGGTATTTAGCCAATCATAGCTAATAACATTATGAAAGTAAAATAGTATTACAGGAAGGAATTCATAACAAAGATGTAAGATACAGAATTTCACTAATGAACTATTAACGAAAACAAACTACTAAAAACTCCAGCTTCAATCGCTTCCTTGCTCCGTTCTTCTTCTTCTTCTTCTTCACTTCGCTCTCTTCTCTCAAAGTTTTTTCTTCTTTTTTATATATTCGGCCAACTCTTTCTCTTTTCGCCTTTTATCTTTTTCCCGCCAAAATAGTAGTTGGCGAAGGCTATCGGGCTGCCTGCACGGTTAAGACACTGTAGCGTGATGTAACAGCAACTTGTCCCATCAACAAAGCTAGCGACAAAATAAATATCTTTTTCTTCTCCAGACTGGCATGCTATAACATAGTTGCAACATGCCTTCAACAGACTTGCCCTGGAATGAGAGAAAATTGACAAAAGCAAGCTAGAGTCTCGAGCTCAAAGTAGTGGCATTTGAAATATGAGAGCAAACACTCAATTTAAAGGGAAAATCATACAAAAAGAGTTAAAATCAAGAATGGATTTCAAGAGAACTATCCGTCACAAAAGTAGTTTAATTATATACAATGATTTACCCTTTTACTCATTTACTTGGTCTTTTAACCTAGATTTATCCAAGTTTAGTTATGTAAAACTCCCTTAACAAGGACTCATTAGTAGCTCTAGTTCTTTTGTCTTCAGGGATACTATAACAGTAGTCACTGAGATGGCATTGCCATCATATTTTATCACGGATTTGACTTCTTTATATGCATCTGAAAAGGTGTTTAACATGATTATTGCTTCTAATTCGTCACCAAGCTTTTCCCTTGTGTTGCAATATTCAATGGTCATTATCTTGAATTCATCAAGATTTTCTGTCAAGTTTTTTGAAGCCTTCATTTTATACGTGAATAGTGTCTCCTTTAAGAAGATCTCGTTCGACAAATTTTTGTTGCATATAGAGATTCTAGCTTATTCCAAATCCCATAGGCAATCTCTTCCTCATTGACTAATCGCACGACATTAATGCTCAAGTTCAGAATCAAAATGTTGAAAGTCGTTCCTACCATTTGCTCCAATTCTTCTGGTTTTAATGTGTAGACACCCATTTTCGATATTTAAAACTAATTTTTTTTACATATTTCAAAAAATTAAAAAATTGACTTTGGTTTGAAATGTGGTGTTTTATTCGACATGTTTGGATTTTGAAAATAAAATTAAAATTCTAAATTAGCACGATTGAAATTGATAAAAAAAATTATTTTAAAATTTTGTTTTGAAAGAAAATTATTTAAAGAAAATGTTTTGATTAGGATTCATTTTAATTTGGAAAAGATGAGTAGGAGATTATTTTTAGGTGATCATTTAATATAAAATCTTGACATAATTTTAGGATTATTAAAAAGATTTTATTTTATTTTATTCTTTCTAAATATATTTTCCTTATTCAAAATACTCATTTGGTTATAAATAGGGCTTCTACAACCCTAAACATGATACATTCATAAGTGCCTCCCTCCCTCTCATAGTAAACCTAAATCTCTACAATCAAAACTTTTACTCTCTTCTTCATCTTTTTGATTCACTCGTCGAAACTCGGGGCTACACAATTGTAAGTTTCCATCGAATCAAGGTAAGTCTCTTTCCAATAAAAATGTAGTGGCTCATATGAGCAGGCTGTACTTTAATCAAAATCTCGATTTTTTCTATAAAGATTTAGGCTTTATGGTTATTTTTCCTTGAAACTGGGTTTAAATACGAATACATAGGAAAAAAAAATCAATATATTTGGATATGTGGTTAAAAAGTTATGATTTTTGAAAGTTTAATATTCAAACTGATTCACTGTCTCAGAATTTTTTACACATTTTCTATTACGTGATTTTTTTTATACCTGTTTTGATAAGTATAAAAAAAGATATGATTTTTCAAAGTTGGTGTAAAATCTGTGTATAAAACTGAGAATGAGGAACATTTTTGACATAAAATATGATTTATTTAAGAGTGTGTATTCTTTTTTATTTTAGTAATCAGTCATGGATGAATCTAGAATATTTAGAAGAAAGAATCACGTTAAAATATATTTTGGTTATATAGTTATGAATTTCTAAAGTTAGGGTGTTTTATTTGGGATAATTATGCTAATTTTATTGGTTTGCCTTGTTTGTGAATTTGATTGCCATATTTTGTGTTTCCTATTTTATGTCTTCATATTAAAGTAAAACTTGAATTGATTGTTTAATATTATATTGATCATTATTAGATTTTCAAAAAAAGAAAGGAGTTGGAATTTATTAGGATACTAATTTTCCAACTTCCTAAAAAACATAATTTGGTTAATAAACAAAACTTAAATATGGAATTGGAATTTATTAGGATACTAATTTTCCAATTTTTCTATAAAATTTAACATCCAAAGTTTCAAGTAAATTTGAATTATTATGATACTAATTTTTTAATTATACTATAATTCAAAGAATTTTTTTAAAATAAACTTTTCTTCTAGACTTAGGGATCAAAAGTGAAACTTACCCAAACCTAATATTGAAACTAAAGCATTCTTTTTAAAACTTGAACAAAATCATTTTTGAAAACTCTGATGACGGAATATAGGGGCGTTGGGATACTATGCTCCTAAACATTCTTGAGGTAAGAAATTTTATCTCGGGATACTGAGGTAAAATTCTCGACAATATTTTTCCTAATGGCTTTACGCCACTCATACTGATTTAATCATGCCTTATTATTAAAGTATTGATTAATAACACATGAAACATTTTAAAATAACCTAAAAAATATATTTATTTTTATAGATAAAGGCTTCTTCAATAATACATCAAATAAAAACAACAATCGTTTTAAAACGAACATAATAGAGTGTTAATATCTTCCCTATGTGTGAATGAACTCCCGAACCCATAGTCAAAAGTTAGTAGACCATCCTTAATTTAATGACTAGGTGACTAATCTCACCCAATTTAAAAAACAATGATTAGTGGCACTCCTTTATTTTTTGCGTCGTGGGTACGTAGCAACATAATGTTTCAAATGGAGTTTTCAGATCTTGAATTGCTTTGACTGCCTTTTGTTGAGTAAGAACCAGTCTAAACTTTTTCTTTCCTCAGAGCCAAAATCTCCACCACTTTTAAACTTTTCTACATCGAATTTCAGAGCAGCCATTAGAGAGGAACAAGATCTTGAGGAGATGCAACGTCTGTTGACTTTCTAAGCCAATTAATCTTATTTCTTATTTTGATGATAACAAACTTGTTTTCGTTATTAATAAATTTTCTTTGTTTTGTTAGTCCAATGTGTAGAGAAAATTATAACGAGTCCAACGCAATTGGAATCGACTCAATCGGTCTTCAAACGAGCAAGATATTAATTTTAGAAGATTGGAATTAAAATAATTATTTCGTTCGGATCAGATATGGCAAGCTTCATTATATTTTTCATGTGCTCAATTTTCAAGCCGTCGGATCTGTTAGTAGTTGAGATGGAAGGCCCAGATTGATTCAGAAATTCAAATTAAAAGAAAAAGGAAAATGTCATAATTATTATCAGCCGTTCGATTGCATAAAGTCATCATCCAACGGTCTTCAAAATTTCAAAGCAGAAATTAAAGGAAAAGTAAAAGAAAATCATAAATTTATTTTGGCCGTTCGATCTTGCTTCCAGTCGAATCTAACGCTCCGAAACCAGCCTCGTCGCGCGTATCTACCTAGCAGCTGATGACGTCGCCGGCCCCACCACCTGCTGCTCCTCCTCTCTCTGATTGACACGTGGCCTTCATGTTTCCAATAAAGCAGATTTGCTTTTTCTGATGCACGCGAATTGACGTATTTGCCCTTCATATTTTAGTCAATACCGTTCATGTCCTGACCAGCCTTTTATCTCTTTCCTGACCGAATTTTGAATCTCTCTCTCAACGGTTGACTGCCCAGAATGCCCCTGCTGCCCAGAAATTTTATTAATAATAATATTATTATTGAATTCACAATCAGAAATGCTTCAGCCTCTCATTGCTTGACACGTGGCTTCTCTCTCTTAAACTTAAATGAAGCATTTATTACACAGTTTAAGAGATTACTACTTTGCCTTTCCTGATTTGAATTTATATGAAGACTTGAAGGATAGAAATGTCATTTCAAGACCTTCTCCATCAGATTTGTTTTTGGAAGACATTCAGTACGAAAATGGACATCTCTCTTCATTCTTTTTGTCAAATTGAAGCTCCTCTATTTTAAAATCTACAAATACACTTCATTGAAGCTCAATTAAATGATGGAAGGTGGATGAATAGTAGAAAAACAGTAATATTTTTTTACCTATAAATAGAGCTCGAAATTGACAGATTTACAATACCAACAATTACACAGGCTAATTTCTCATTGCTAAGTTCAAAAGTTCTCCAATTTTTTTTTGGTCTCTTTGAGCCTTCTTATGAGCTAAATTTGTGTATTTCTAGCCATTCTTGAGGGCTAATTTGTTGAGAGTATTATCTCTTATTGTGAGCAAAATTATTGTAATATTCATCATTTGTGAGGATTTACTATTTGTAAAAGGTTAACTCTTAAACCTTAGTAAAAAGAGTGATAGAAATCAGTTGTCCTTGCTCCATGGAAAGGGTCATTGTTCGGGTTTGATCTTGATCCCGCTAAAAGGATTGGGTTGCACTTGCTCCCGTAAAAAGTGAATACAAATTCCCGAGAGGCGCTCGGGGAATGGACTAGGCCGTATTTTTGGCCGAACCACTATAAATCTTGGTGTCACATTCTCTAACCCTTACTCCTTTAATTATTGCTTTACATATTCATTCTTAAAATTTATCCAAGCATAATTAAATGGTTAGAATTCAATTGTGATAGAATACTTTCTATCATCATATCATCTTTGCTTACTTTGCTAAAAAGAAATTTAGTGTAAATTTCATTTATATTGGTTGAGATTAAAAAGTCCAATTAATTTGTTAATCTTAATTTTTGAATTGATTGAAAAAGTTTTATAAAATTATTTAAAACCCTATTCACCCCCCCCCCCTTTCGGGTTGCCTTAGATCCTAACAATGTCATGCTCTAATACCACTTGTTAAGGGACAAGGGACCTCCACAATTCCATATTGGTATGATATTGTCCACTTTGGGCCTAGGCCTGCGTGGTTTTGCTTTTGGTTTCACCCAAAAGGTCTTATACTAATGGTGATGTCTCCTTCCTCTTATACACCCATGGTTAAGCCTCATCACATGGATAAAGCCCGTGGGTCAGCCCAAGCCCGACCTGGCCCTTCTCGTAAGTCAACAATTGACGGAGCAGGCCTGACCCAGCTTGTAAATCTTTGGGCTGGATATGGATCATGTATTTGATCACTGGCCATGGTCATCCCCTCTCCTAACCGATATGAGATTTTATTTGCACTCCATCGTTCTCTATAATAGATAGACTAGGCAAAATGATAGAAAAGTAATTTGATTGCTATGTGACATTCTAAAATGCAAAAGTTCTTCGAGGAGGAAAACTTTAGAAAATTTGTGTAACGTCCCGTTATTTTGAAGTGAATTTTTATTTATTTATTTATTTATTTTATTTAATAGTGTTTATTTATTTATTTATTTCAATTCAAGTATTTAGTTTAATTATTATTTTGTAATTTCGATTTTAGTAGATAATTTTGCCCGAAATTCTTTTTAATCGTTTTAACGTTTTATTTTCGCTTCGGTGACATTAATAATTATTAATAGGCCAATTAATAATTATTAATCACCTTTAGATTTATTTAAGAGCATCGGGTTTCGTTTTATAAGTCAAAAGTCATAAAAAGGACGCAACCGTCATTTCCAATTTCTTAAAAATATCAAAACACTATTCATTCATCTTTAAATAAACCAATTGACTCATGTTTGACCAAAAATTTCCACTCTTCCTCTTCTTCTTGCCGTGGCTTCAAAGGGGATTGGGGGGAGATTCGGGTTTTGCTCGTTTCTCGGCGGATCGACTCGATTTCGGTTGCATCGGAAAGCCCTCGAGTCTAGGATTCTTTTCCACCCAACTATCGTACTTGCCACCCGAGATCCACGGAGTTCTCGATGAGTTTCTCTTGAAACCCTAAACTCCAAATAGTGTTTTAATGGAGTTTTCTTTGTTTCCTTTCGATTTCTTGCCGTGAAACTCGGTGTTTGTAAATACGTGAGTAGTTTTAAGAGTTTTTGGAAACTTTCCCATAACCCTAAAACCGAGTTTCAGTTGAAACCCTTCCCGTTTGAAATTTACCTTTTGGGATTTGAATATGGGTTATAAATTAGTGAATTAATGTTTATTTAAATTCAATTCGGGAAAGGGCTTAATGTTCAAAAACCCTAATTATCGATACCCATTGAAATCAGGAATATCGAATTTGCTTAAAACCAACTTGAAACACTTTTAAATTGCCTAAAAGCCGGAAAACCAAACCCGAGACCCAATTTTGATGAGGGCCGTGGGCCTCATGTGGGGATTTGTTGGGTTTTTTCGTCGTTTTGTATGTTAGGTTGTTGTTTGATCGATAGTTGGTAATTATTGATTATGTGATATAATTCAGTTGTAGGTGTTTTTGAACCGCTTGCTTGATCGCTCCTTCGGACTTAGGAGCAAAGTCATCTTTTATTAAAGGTGAGAATAGTTAGGATTTAAAGTATTTATAGAAAGCGAATAAGTACGATGATTTGTAGAATCGGGAACTAAGATTAGAATCCAATCTAAGATTAGAGGGATGTGAGATAGTGCCTTAGGATTTGAAGTTAATCCTTTAAGCGAGAAACTTAGGATTTCTCGATAAAAGCCTCGAATCTTAGAAGATTCTAAGTTAGATTAGTTTCGGAGTTTACGACGGATCTTTGGAAGTTAAAGGATCTAAGACTTTAAAGAACGATTGATAGAACCTTGGATTATTGGAAGTTTAGAATCCTTAAAGGTTTAGGTTAATCGTTATGTTAAGATCTTTACTTTTATTATTGATAGCGGAGTTCGATTTATAAATCGTTCGTCCGAGATTCTTATCTATTTTTACCTTATGTCTTTTACTTTATGTTAGTTTCAATTACTTTAATATTCGCACTTTACTTTATCTATTTTTGCAAGCATATGCATAACATTTTTTCACCATTATTTATTGTACCATAACATCTCGCATCATTGAAAGAAAGTAAAAAAACAAAGAAAGAAAGTGAGGATGAGAATATAAGGAATGGTGGATGAATGTGAATACCCACGTTACCTTCATGCATAAGGAATGGTGGATGAATGTGAATACCCACGTTACCTTCATCATGCATAAGGAATGGTGGATGAATGAGAATACCCATGTTACCTTCATGCATAAGGTTGAATGGTGGATGAATGTGAATATCCACATTACCTTCATTTCATGCATAAATGGCGAATGCGTATCCTATGGGATGTACTCATTACTTTTATGCATATGAGAGATGGAATAGAGAATCGAGATGTTATAATTATACAAAGTTTATTTTTTTTCTCTTTTTTAAGTCATAACAAGTTAATGGATGAACAATTAGACTAAGTGTGCTAATTAGTATCATCATTTGAAGATTATGGAATAGAATTACCTAGACTTTGGTGAATTCTAGGAAAGATTGTGTCAGTTTAATTGGACACAAATCGAAATGCGAGTTTGAGGTCTATCTTTACTTTTTATGCTTATTATTCTCACTGGGCTTAAGTTGTTAGCTCATGATATTACAAACATTTCAGGTAATGTTTGGGATCGTGGGAGATGAGCTGGTGCGCGCTTGATCGAGAGGATGATGATTTCGAGATGGACTAAGTAGTTGTAAAAATCCATGTACATGGTTTTGTGAATTTTATATAATTTTGGAATTGTATATTTGTAAATGGCTCTTAAGAGCTTTTGTCTTTACTTTTACGTTTATAAATCATTTTGAACTCCTGATAGGAACTTAATGTTCCTTGTGTTTTTAGATATTTGAATTTAAGATGTAAACAGGTTTTTGGCTAGCCTATTTTCAAACATAATCACGCCAATTTTCTTAAAATAGAAGACTTCCGCTGTTTTTCTCTGATTTAATTTATTTAAAAGTGACGGGTCGTCACAATTTGTCTCAAATAGCATAATTCCGAATACTAATTACTAAAATCTCATAACTTTTTAAAAATTACTCAAATAGCATAATTATAATTCATTAAATTATTATTGAAGTATTTTTCATGGGTATTTAATAACTGTTTTTTTTTTTACCCTTTTAAGTGCAAGTTCAAAAATTTATTGAGATATTTGATTATCTTTCATTATTATTTTCAATGAATTTGTTAGTTTTTTTTTTTTACTTTTTTTAGTTCAATAAATTATTGAATTATAATTCATTAAATTATTGAACTATAATTATGTTATTTTAGTAATTTTTGAAAAGTTCTAACATTTCAGTAATTAGTATGTGAAAATATGTTATTTCAGTAATTACAAAACTTTATTGATTTCCATCCTTATACTAATGCTTAGATATTTTACTTACAACTTGTTAGGGAATCGGTAGGTTCGCGAGGCCTAAAAAATTCACACAAGAACGATAATGCGGAATAACAATAAAGTAAAAGGGAAGAAATACGACACCGAAATTTATACTGGTTCACCCCAATTGTTGGGCTACGTCCAGTTGCTACCGCTGCAGATTTTATTATGATGAATCAGAGTTACGAAAGAAATATCCAATACAATATTTCACACAACTCTTACAAACCCAAAAATTATGGCTCACGCTCAGATGAAAGAATGAATACAGCTGCTTTTCTTTTCCTCTCGGCCAAAAAAGAAAAACGAATTCAAGCAGCAACCAAAACTCTTTCACGCTTCTCCGTATAACTCCTCCACCGCCTCACAATTCAAAAATTAAGCAAGTTGCCCTATTTTTGACACGCTTCACGGTTTACACAATTTGGCCCAATCACCAATGAGCACCCACGGCTGGAGCAACTTTTGGGCAAGTCCAAAAGTAAAATCAAAGTCAAATAGACATTTGACTTTAATTTAACTTAAAACAATGTTTCAGACTTTAGAAGGGAATTGGACTTTTCCAAAGTAATGGCCCATTTAATATCAAATTGTGATGGACTTTTATTTTGGCTTCACAACATAACAATCTCCCACTTGAAGACAAAACAATCACCATGTCTTCACTGCAGCGGTAGCGACTTCTCTCTACTAGTTCTTGAGAAGTCCAACTGAAGTTGTACACAACTTGATTTGTCTGTTGAACTGTCTTGGTAAACATGTCCCGGGATTCGACTACCAGGAATCTTTTCAAGTACCAACACATCATCTTCCAACACGATCCGATAAAGTGATACCTCACTTGTATATGCTTCGTTCCGGCATGAAAAACCGGATTCTTTGCCAGGATGAATAGCACTGACATCGCACAATGCAATGTCCCTTTTTCCTGTTTCTTGGCCAAGTTCCTCTAAGAAGGATCAAGCCATATCATCTCTTTCTTGAGCTTCAGAATCGCAACATACTCGGCCTCTGTCGTTGAAAGGGCCACTATCTTCCGCAACTTAGAGACCCAACTAATAGTTGTACCACCCAAAGTATACACATACCCAGGTAGTACTTTTTCGCCATCAATATCACCGCCATATCTCGCATCCACATAGCCTTGCAATTTAAAATCGACCTTTTAAAATGCAAAGTATAATCGATTGTTCCCTCCAAATATCTGAATATCCACTTAACGCTTCCCAATGATGCTTCCCTGGATTACTCATATATCTGCTCACAACTCCCACCGCATGTGCAATGTCCGGTCCAGGTGCAAACCATAGCATACATAAGATCGCCTATAGCTGAAGCATAAGGCACTCTATCCATGTGATCTCTCTCCCGCCGAGTGGGTGAATACTCTTTAGATAATTTAAAATGAGAAGCTAAAGGAGTACTCACTTGGTTTTGCATTCTCCATGTGAAACCTGCTCAAAACCTTTTTCACATAATCGCCTGTGACAAAGTCAATAAACCATCGGATCTCTCAATCCTCATCCCGAGAATCGTTTTAGCAAAGACCTAAATCTTTCATAGCAAACTCTTTTGATAAATCACTTTTGAGTTGATCAATCTCTTGTTTGCTAGCCCCTGCAATCAACATGTCATCGACATACAAAAGCAGTATAATGTAAGAATTACCCGTGCGCTGATGTAACAACAATGATCCGCCTGACATCTCCTGGAAACCGTTGCTACTCATAAAACTGTCAAACTTCATATACCACTGTCTAGGAGCCTGTTTGAGACCATACAAGCTCTTCTGAAGTTTACACACCATTTTCTCCTCTCCCTGTGGCTGAACCATGTAAATCTTTTCCTCTAAATCACCATGGAGGAAGGCCGTTTTTACATCTAACTGTTCCAAGAACAAATCCTCTTCTGCCACTATCGATAATACAGTCCTAATAGTAGTCAATTTAACAACAGGAGAAAATATTTCATTGAAGTTAATACCTTCCTTTTGCTGAAAGCCTTTGACTACAAGCCTTGCTTTATATCGTTTGCTGCCATCGGGTTCCTGCTTTATTCTGTAAACCCATTTATTATGCAAAGCTTTCTTACCCCTGGGTAACTCAGCAAGCTGCCACGTCTGATTCGTCATCAATGAATCCATCTCATCCTTCATGGCAAGCTCCCACTTGACAGAGTCTTCCATGTGAATCGCCTCATCATAACACTCAGGCTCACCTCTGTCAGTCAATAAAATATAGTGAAGTGAAGGAGAATACCTCTGTGGTGGTCTAATAGTCCTGCTAGATCTCCTAGCAACTGTAGGGGGAGTTATTGGAACTGATTCTGTCTCAATAACTTCTGTTTCTGGAGCAATCTTGTTTTGAACTTCAACCTCTGCAGCTTTGCCTCAATCTCAGGAAGATCCTCTAACTCGAATAACCTCGATAGACTTTCCATCTATCTCGACCCCCCGCCTCAATTTCCGCCTGTTCTTATAAAGAACCTGTTCGTTGAAGATCACATCTTTACTTGATGATTTTCCTGGTTCCGGTCATCCCAGAATCTATAACCAATCTCAAGACCGCCATATCCAATAAAATAGCATTTAGTGGATTTAGCATCTAATTTACTCCTGACAACAAGATTAACATGTACATAAGAAACACGACCAAAAACCTTTAGATGTGAAAGGTTTACTCGCTTATCGCTCCGGACTTCCTCAGGCAATTTGAAGTCTAGTGGTGTAGAAGGACTCCTATTGATCGAGATAGGCCGATTGTCTTGTGCCTCTGCCCAAAACATCTCAGGCAACCCAGGTGTAATCTCATACTTCTGGCACGTTCACACAACGTTCTGTTCATCCTTTCTGCCACACCATTCTGTTGTGGTGTCCCTGGAATAGTTTTGACCATCACAATACCGTTTCCTGCACAATGTTGCTTGAACTCCCTACTATTGTATTCTCCACCGTTATCTAACCTCAAGCTCTTCACTTTTAAACCTGTCTCATTCTCAACCATAGCTCTCCAAATTTTGAAAGCATTAAACACATCAGATTTATGTTTGAGAAAATAGACCCATACCTTTCTGCTTGAGTCATCAATGAAAGTCACGTAGTAATTGGAACCTCCAAGAGAAGTGACTGGAGGGGCCCCCATACATCGAGATAAACCAATTCTAACTTGATCTTCTTTGGCTCTACTCCCACTTGTGAAAAACGGCCCTTTTTCTCGTTTCCCGAAAATACGACTCTCACAAAGCTTGTGCTCAATTGATTTGAGCCCTTCTAACTTCCCCAGAAGAGTGAAGAATTTTCATATTCTTCTCACTCATATGTCCCAACCTGTTATGCCACAATTCGGATATGTCGGTAGAATCAGTCACTGCAATCATATCTCTACTACTTGAGCTATAATATAAACTCCCCTCCATGCTTCCTCGAGCAAATATCATGGCACCTTTAGTAACTTTCCAAGATCTATTACCGAAAGATATTGTATATCCTTCATTATCTAACCGGCCAATCAAATCAAATTCTTTGTTAGGCTAGGCACGTGTCTTACCTTGGAAATCCTCCAAATTGACCCGTTCGCTGTCTTTAACCTGACATCACCTATACCAACAACATCTAAGGGTACTCCATTAGCGAGATGTACCTTACCATGATTTCCTGCGACATAGTTTTCCAGAATATCCCGATGTGAAGTAGTATGGAAAGATGCACCTGAATCAATAACCCAAGAATGATGAGAATCAACAACTGAGAGATGTAAAGCATAATGTACCTCCTCAGTCACTGCATTAGCTGCACCATCTTCTTTGTTCTCATACTTCTTAGGAGCCCTGCAGTTCTTTTTCAAGATGCCCCACTTTACCACAATTCCAACACTCAACTTTACTGTTTCTGGACTTGCTTCTGTGATTCTTTGAGTTTCCCCGATTCCCGTTACCTCTATCATTCCTGTTACTGCTCCTGCCTCTTTCTACATTCAGTGCTGAACCAGAACTGGAAGTAGTACCTTTCTGTTTCCTGCGAACTTCTTCTGCTAGTGCCGCATTCTTAATTTCAGAAAGAGTCAACTCACGATCACCAAGTGAGTTAGAAATAGCCGTCTTCATTGTATCCCAACTACCAGGCAAAGATTTAAGCAAAATCACCGCATAAATCTCATCGAGAAATTTAATTTTGATGGAGGCTAACTGATCTATCGAATACTCAACTCATTAATCTGTGAGCCAACAGGTTTGATCTTCTCATTTTTGCAAGTTGAATAATTTGGTAAGTAAATATACCTTATTATTCGCGAAGGTTTTTCATACGTGTCGAGATAGGGCTTTCATTATGCCCATAGTAGTCGTCTCCTTTGATACCGAATGAGCCACGCTCTTCTCCAAAGTCAAACGAATGACGCCAACTACCCGCCTATCCAACCTATTCCATTCATCATCTTTCATCTCAGCCGGTTTCGGTCCCAATGGTAGTTCCAGGGATTTGCTATACAAATAATCCTCTATTTGCATCTTCCAGAAGACAAAATCATTGCCATCAAATTTTTCAATTCCCAAATTCGAATTCTCTTCCCGATTAGACATCGTTCTTCAACAATAACCAGAGCTCTGATACCAGTTGTTAGGGAATTGACTAGGTTCGCGAGGCCTAAAAAATTCACACAAGAACGATAATGCGGAATAACAATAAAGTAAAAGGGAAGAAATACGACACCGAAATTTATACTGGTTCACCCCAATTGTTGGGCTACGTCCAGTTGCTACCGCTGCAGATTTTATTATGATGAATCAGAGTTACGAAAGAAATATCCAATACAATATTTCACACAACTCTTACAAACCCAAAAATTATGGCTCACGCTCAGATGAAAGAATGAATACAGCTGCTTTTCTTTTCCTCTCGGCCAAAAAAGAAAAACGAATTCAAGCAGCAACCAAAACTCTTTCACACTTCTCCGTATAACTCCTCCACCGCCTCACAATTCAAAAATTAAGCAAGTTGTCCTATTTTTGACACGCTTCACGGTTTACACAATTTGGCCCAATCACCAATGAGCACCCACGGCTGGAGCAACTTTTGGGCAAGTCCAAAAGTAAAATCAAAGTCAAATAGACATTTGACTTTAATTTAACTTAAAACAATGTTTCAGACTTTAGAAGGGAATTGGATTTTTCCAAAGTAATGGCCCATTTAATATCAAATTGTGATGGACTTTTATTTTGGCTTCACAACATAACACAACTCTCATTGATTTCACTTTGATTTGTGGGAAGTGAAGATGAAGTTGATAAGGCTTTATTTTAGGATGATGGTTTTTAAATAAGAATGTTCTTGGGTGTGACAAAAGTTTCATACGAATTAAAAATGGGGAAGATTACGAGTTTATAAGAAATGATTATATTAATAGCTATATTATTTATTTTCATAAACATTATATGCAAATATAGATGTTATTCAGTACCAATCTATTCAAACAGCTACTATCAAGAAGTCATGGAAACTCAGAGTCAGAAATTTATTTAAGTGGGGGAATAAAAAACGTATTGAAGTATTTCTTTACAAAAAGTTAAGGGGGAAAATAGTAAAATTAGAGAAACCATGTTAAACTATCAATTTTTACCTACACAATTTTCATTTTTCAAAAAATGACCACCTTCCGGCCTTCTTAATTAGATTCACCCCTGCATAGAACCCCCTTAGTATGAGTTATAATTAAAATCTATAAACAATTTTTTTTTTTTACTTCAGTCATGCAATTTTCTAACATATTATCTAACATCAAATAAGAGCCATTTTCCCTTTATAGAATGAGATTACTCCCAATGGAAAATTAAGTGTTTTTTATTTTATTTTGGAACCAGAGCAATAATGGGTAGGTTTAAATGGGTAGGAGAAAGGTCAATTTCTATAGCTTTTTTTCTATATTTGACTTTTTGCAATATATTATGAGTAATTTGTCAATTTTAATCATGGAATTTTTATTTTATTTTATTTTCTATAAAATAACTTGTGATATTTTAAGTTCCATACAAACTATATCCAAATTGACAGACCCTCTAAAAAAGGCAGCTAATTCCAGCATTAAAATAATTCCAAATTTTTAACCATTAAATAGACTATTGATTCATCTAACTCAGCTTCCACAAAGCAATGATCTTCTCTCTCTTATTTAATGAGAACAAATCTTCACAAAAAGCAAATCCACCAATTAAAAAAAAAAAAACCTAAGTTAAGATACAAAGATTTGGGATATGTACTTTTTTTTTATTTATAAAATAACACTATTTATATTTAGTCTAAAAAAATAAATAACACTATTTAGCCTATTCATAAATTTAGAGAGGAGAAAGGCAGATCATTTTGACGAAAATATCCCTATTAAAAAAACATTTTGAAATTCTACCTTAAATCAAGCAAGAGTTAAAAGAAAAAAAGAATATATCAATACAGATTTCAAAAAACAATATATAAAAAAAAAGAACATAACTCCGGAATCAGAAAAATAAATTGAATTAACCACATAGTTTTCCTAAAAAAAACAATGATTCTATTTTATGAAAACAATTTTAAAAAAATGACGTATAATATATTTATGTACTGTATCGAGAAAAAAGGTACAAACTATACCGGTAAGAAGAGGAAGGAGAAGACAAAATTGGAGGCTAAGGTAACGAAAACAGTTCGTACAATATATATGTATTGTGTGTTATTAACATATATAAAATATGTACAGGTAGAAAGTGAAAGAGAAGAAAAAATTGAGGCTAAGGAAATGAAAAAAATACATATGGTATTATATATAATATGTATTGTATGTAATATAACATAATTTATGTACAATATGTACAAGTAGAATGTGAAAGAGAGGAAAAAATAGAGGCTAAGGTAACGAAAAATATATATAATATATATTTTATGTACAATATGTACTGTACATTGTTTATATATTGTACGACGCTAAACATGAAAAATTGCAAAATATAAAATAAAACATGTGAAACCCAGTTATGTTCAAAGATAGTGAACATGAAAAATTACAGAAAAATAAAAGAATGATTTTCTCCTTCCCCAAAACAGAAATCAAAATCAAAATATAGAGAAAAGAAAACCTTCATAGCATACGAGAAAAAAAAAAAAAAAATTGGAAGATTAGGGCAAAAAACTCCATTGAAACCCTTCAAACCTCCATTTGAAAAACGAAAAGAGGTAAGGATCAGGAAGGTGGTGTGGGATGGGATATGCAATAGCTTCGACGCGCACAACCATGTGAATAACTTTGCAAAGTTGACTTTGAACTGTGAAACATAAAAATAGAAAACGTGAAATCCTAATGAAATAATAAATTTTTTTCTTCTTCTTGATGATAATGAGGGGGTGGCAAGATAGGATAAAGATGGGGAGAGAAAGAGAAACCCTAGAGATAAAAAATGATATGAAATCAAATTTAGATCTTTTTTAAATAATAAAACATAAATAGAAATAATTAATACAAAGAGAGGATAAATCTGAAGAAAAAAAAATACAGAAGATTTTGAAATAAGTTAAAAACTGTTTAATTATTTTGAGTAAGTCATAAAGTGATTGAGTACCTACAAACAAGTCATATACTATATTATCCCAAAGATTTAGCAGCTTTTTGCACTAACATAACTAATATTTAACACTTTTATTTCCAAAAAGCTTAAAAGAAATTGTATGATTCATACTCAATTGGTAGTGTTTTTCCTTCTCAGACACACATAAAAAAAAGGTTCTTCAATAATCTTAGGTATGATATTTAACAAACACCCACCCACCCACCCAACACTACATCTGTCCAATCTTTCTACATGCCTTGTTTGCCAATATTGCTCTTTAAAAGGTACTCTTTTTATTCCCATTGCTTCTATAATAATAATTAAAATAGAACTTGGCTGCTTCAATTTTTAAAAGAAAAAAAGAGAAAAAGAAAAGAAAAGTGTGACCAATTCTCATTAGCCCATGAGAATTGGAGGAAAAAAAAACATGATTTCAATTTTTAAATTTGTGGTCAATTCTCATTAATTTCAATTTCTACATGCGTGGTCACTTTTTATTGGCTATAAGCCACTATGGCTGCTTGCTTGATTAACAATCAAGTTTTATTCTTTATAATAACACTGAAATTATGATTTTTACAGTTAATAGGCAACAACAAAGTGGAAGAAAAAATGAAAAATAAATAAATAAATAAAACTATTTCCTGCCACTTGGTTGCTGCCTATTTGGCCAAAAAAAAGCCATTGCTTTCTACATTTAAGCAGGAGTCGAATTTTTTCCATATCACTTTAAATTCAAGGTATATTAGGATTAGGGTTGGGGCCCTTCCCTAAGTTATCCTAAAAAATTGAACTCACATCTTCAATCCAACTACTGTTTGTTTATTCTCCATTATGGATATCACTCACCAAAATTTCAAAATCTTAGCCATTGAGATCTTAAGGATTCCATGTGCCCCCACAATTTTGATAAATTTGCATAGTGCATGCTCCCTCATTATTCAAAGGTAAGGCCAATTTAAGGCACAAAAGATCAAAATTGAACACCCCAACAAGAGCAAAAATATATGGATAAGTTTGATAGAGATTGTCAATAAAATGACAAATATTAAAAAAGCTTTTGATAAGAGGGCTTACTCTCAAAATGGGTCTCTAGGGATGTCAAAAAGAGAGAACTATTTTTGTATTTTTACCATCTTAATTCAAACAAGAGATAGAGAGTGTAAAATTATGTGAATTGAGATATGTTTTGATTTAGTAAATTAACAAAGACTTATTACAAGATCACAACTGTATAAAATTTAGGGTAAATTATAAAAAATTGTCCCAAATCTATGGAGTTTTGTTTCGGTCTTTCCTCTAACGTTTTAAAAGTTTCAATTTACCATCAATGTTTTAATTTATTTAAAAAAATATCATTTGTTAACAATTTCCGTTAAGTTTTATGGAAATTTAAATGTACGGGAAAAAAATGAAACTTATAAAATGTACTTTAGATTATTATTAAATCATATCCCTACCCTTCAGTAAAATTGTAAATCATACTCTTCTGTCAGTTAGTTGTAACGAAATTGGATACACATTCTAAGCATGCCACGTGTTCTAATATCGTTAAAAATAACAGAAAATTTGAACATATGGATGTGATTTATAGATTTTGCATACTGGTAACATTATGATTTATTATGAAATTACCACTCATCTGTCAATTTTTTTTTGTTATTTTTCACGAAATTGGAATACATGACATCTGTAGAATATATGTATGTGTCTCAGTTTTGTTAAAACTAACTGATAGAAAGATGTATTTACAATTTTACTAAAGTGAAGAGTGTTTAAAAAAAATGTTGAAATAAGATTTAGCAACAATCTAATGTGTAGGGGTGTAGTTTACCTTTAACTCTCAATTAAATTGATAATCCATAATGGTTAAATACCCTTCATTTGAATACATAAAAGAAGATTTGCTCATTTCATGCAGCCTTTGCAATACATTGTAAAAATGGTTTGCAACTCAAGGTCTCACATCCGTTAGATTTGGAGATCATGATTATGGTTTCATTAGAAAGGACAACATCTTATTGGTATGAAATTTTAGGTAGAATCCAATACAAATTTATGTAGGATTAAGTTCCAAGTAGATAATATCACTTTAATGCGGAGATTTTTGAAGGAATCCTATCTTAACAAAATTTAGTAATATTTAGTATTTCATTGTCTCATCTCTTTTAATTTCTTGCATCCAACCTACCTAAAGGAAAATCAACATATATTTTTTGTACACAAGAATATATGTGCCTAATCTTAGATTGGATATATGAAGATGCCCTTTTCACTTGTATATATGTGCCTAATCTTAGATTGGATACTAAAAAAAATCTATTTATTTTATAATGAGTTGTCAAATTTCATAGGCAACCTATATTGACGTGAGGAAATAGCAAATCAAAGACGTTCCTTTCTAAAGTCAAAGGAAGGTGCACTTTCCATGGAAGTCGGCCTTACTCCAATGAAAAATAAGTGGAAACAACCTTTCATGAGAAACGAAACTTTTTGTGTGGTGATGGTGGGATTGTGATAGAAGCATTACCTCAAGATTCTTCTCTCTTTTTTTTCCATTATAACCTTGACTAATCTCAAATGTCAATTTCTCTTCACATTTATCTATATAACAAACTTTGTCATAAAGCTTGATATTCATGAACATTTAACGATTTTTTTTTCTTGAGATAATGATAAACACTCTTATAATTTATCTAACTTACCATATGAATGTATTTATATAAAACCTCCATAAAATATATAATGGATAGCTTCCACGTAAGCAACGAACTGAAAGTATGGGACGAGTCGGATGTAATGCGCTGCACTGGAGGTGCTGCGTAGGTGATGTGCTGAGTAGTTGACGAGCACTGTTTGTACCTGCACATGAAACAAAGAGAGCACCGGTGTGGTGCCGGCCTAACACCCTCCGATGCTTAAGTCAGTGCAAGCAGAGCTAGTGTGCCAGAGAGAATTGTAGTAGAAATTAGTTACCTAATGAATTGATTTCTTCTCCTATTTATAGGAGAAGAGGTTGATAACATCATTGTGCCACGTGTCGCATCGGGATTGGGCCATGTGTTGCTTCCCAATGACGTGTCACTTGTTGGTTATGCCACGTGTCATCGTTTGATTGGATATCAATATAATGTAGTTTCTTGGTCTTTGATACGTAGTCTTATTAGATGACGTAGACGTAGACTCTCGGGACTATGTAGACGTACCTTCCTAGGATATGTAGACGTAGCCTTCCAGACGACGTAGACGTAGCCTCCTAGGTGATGTAGCTTTATCTTTTCAGGTGACGTAGACATGTCAATTGTGCATTCTTTGAACAAGTTTAGAAATTCCACTTGTACTGATATAATTTCACCCACAACAAAATATATATATATATATATATATGTGTTGGGATGCGAACAAAATCCCACATCGGTAAGAGAAGGGGATGATCATGGGAATATAAGGGGAAGGGTACACCTCCATTGGTATGAGGCCTTTTGGGTGAAACCAAAAACAAAGTCATGCGGGCCTAGGCCCAAAGTGGACAATATCATACCAATGTGGAGTTGTGGTGACCCGGTAGTCCCCTATCAATTAATTTTAATTAATATAATTAATTTGTATAATACATGTATATAAATAACGTGTACTAATTTGATTTAAATTAACAGTCAAATTTGATGAATGAGTGTTGTTGGTCTGGTGTAGCCAAATAAATTATAAAATGCAAAAAGAAAATGAGTTCAATTCTCTATCTATAAGTGTGACATCCATCAAATATAGGTCATAGGGAAGACGTAGTGAGGTGTTTTTTTTCTTCTTTCAAAGCACATTACAAAGACGATTTAGTTTTGTCTACACATATATGATATCGTCATCTCCACAAGTGGAACTTGTAGAGTCTTTAAAAAGATACAACAAAACCCATTTTGAACCATAATTTTTTGTCTCTATTTACCCTTATTTTTTCTGTGTTATATATAATTGTTTACCTTTCTTTGATTAGGAGATTATGTTTTGCAACAATTCAAATTCCCCAATAGCTTTGATTTGTATATTTTTTAATGAAAAATATATTTTTGGTCATTGTATTTTATATTTAATGTCAATTTGGTTCATATAGTTTAAAAATTAACAATTTATCCGTACAAGTTGATTAATGTTCGTTTTTTTGTTCACCGCCTCCATGGACAAAATATAGGCATGAAAAAAACTTACTTTTCTTAATTAGTAGAGGTTAATTTTTAGTTTTTAAACGACAGGCATCAAGTAGACGTCAAATGCAAATAGCAAATATCAATGTGTATTTTACCCTTTTTGTAAACTATAGAGGTGCAAAAATACTAATCTATAACTATATCCTATACAAAAGTGTGGATCATTGAGAAACTATTTTAGACAATAATGCCCCAAACATTTATGGATGGTTTTGGGTGAGGGATTTCATAGGTGGGAAATGAGATGGGTATCAAATGCTCATGTTTGGGTTTAAAGTTTTAATTTGGGATTTAAAAATATAGAAATCTTCAAAACTCATTTACCATACCCTTCAATATATGAATAAAATTTCATTCTTGTAAGTCAATTTAGGTTTTTCTTTTATTTATTTGATATATTGTATTCAAATTATCGAAATGCCCCTGAGTTATTTAAAATGTAATATTGACTGATATATGAGATATAAGAGAATCTAGTTTAAGATAGTAACTCAAATAATCTATAATACATAGATACACAATTGAGAAATCTTATCTTGATAACACTATTGATACGGTCTACTTTGTAATGATTATAAATGATCTTATCCGAATCATTCATGTGAAAGACATGCGAGTGGAGGTCTCTTATAATAAGCATTGTACAAGACCTAGACCACGATGTTTTATCAATTCCTAAGTAATATTGTTGGTAGGAAATGATTGAAACAACAATTATTATCAAGCATGATTATCTCAATCTTCTGTGTGTTATGAACTCCTACTTATAAAGTTGTGTCATTTGATTCAAAAAAGTGAGAATCACCCATTGGTACATTCAATATGACTGTTGTTTTGGGGACATGACAAAAACAATGAGCTAAAAATATTTTTACACAAGATGAAATTCATGACTTTTCTAATAATAAAATTGTCAGGGTAACACTACATTATTTTATGAAATTTAGGTAACTCACTCATTGTACTGATTCAAGATTTGAACAAAAGGCATCACCTTCTCACTGGTACAAGAAGGACTTATTTATAAATATAACTCATCTATAGTGAGATGAGTGCAATTATATGTTTATGATGGAATAACGCTTAGTTAATAATGGTCATTAACTGAGGGATCTTCTTCTTTCCTTCACCCCCCTTCCCGTCTGTCTATGGGGGATCTCGTCCATCCTCCTCTTCATATTAATTCTTTTTCTTGTTCTCTTCTTCCTCGTCATTTTCCTTCTCTTCCTTCTCCCTCTCTTCTTCCTCTTAATCTTTCTCAAGCATTTTGAGATCTAGTTTTAAGGCATTGTGTTTAAAGTCTCGTTTAAGTTCGTATTCACTGCGTTTCAGATCATAGGGGAGAGACGAGGTGTACAAAATCACAATTTGTAAATTGAAGAAGAAGAAGATCATGAGATAGAATGAAGAGAGATAAAAAGGAATTATTATTTTAATTAAAAATTGCCACCTTAATAAAATATATATAATATAAAAATAAATATGTATTAAAATTATACTCAACCAGTTTAAAAATATTAAAATAATATCATGTCACAGCCCGAGGCAGACACACTTATGTGGTAGGGGGGGCCATCAATTTTTTTTTAAATAGTTAAAATGAAAAAATTTAAGTATAAAATGGAATTTTAGTGTATTTTATCTATTTTACCTCTTAATTAAATAAAAGGATTGTAAAAATAGTAAAATTAGGTCTAATATTTGTAAAAATAGCAGTAAAAAAACTTATTTACAAAATAGCAAAAAACTCAAATTCGCGCTTAAAATATTACAAAATTGCCACTAGTTTTACATGAGTAATCAGTGATTTCTTCACACGTTATCACTGATTTTACTGATATCTGATATTTTGTGCATGAATCACTGATTACCGAATAGTTATTACTGATTCTCTTATAAGTTATCACTGATTTCTCTGATTCACATGAATGAATTGAAAAAACTGCTATATTCTGTAAATACTTTTTAAAAATGCCATATATTTATAAATATTGCAGAAAATTCTCAAACCCAATGAAATTTCCCTAAAAAAAGGTCTTATATAGTTTTTACCCCTAAAAAAATGGTTGACTCCGCCCTAATCACAACTCTATTAAGTTACTAACTGGAAAAATTAATGGTAAAAACCAAAATAGAGGGTTTTTTTTTTCTTTTTGTCGAAAAGAAAAAGACTAAAATGAAATGTAAACAAAAAATTATGGACTAAGTGTAATTTATATATATTTTTAAATTAAATAACTCTATTTGTTTGTCTTGTATTAGTGGAATATTAAAACTTAAGGAAAACATCAATTTACACCCCTGAACTTTACATGGTGTGTCAATTTAAACCCTAAACTTTCAATTGAATCAATTTACACCCTGAATTTTAATAAATGAATCAATTTACACCCATTCTTAATAAACTTACTATTATTTTTGAAATTTTTTAATTAGACATATGCGTTTTTATATCGAAATAAAGTTAATTTTTTGAAAATTAATTTTAAGTTTATGTTAAATATTTTTTATGGTTAAATTTGACCGTTTTGGTGTCGGGTTTGAACATTTTTGTACCGTTTAAATTGGTAACTAGGATTTGAGTTTTTTCATAGTTGAGGTTGGACGTTTTTATGATGAGGTCATGGACATTTTGTTATGTTTATCTTTCGGTGATTTGGTAATTGAACTTTGATTAATTTTATAGTTTTAGTATTATGTGGGTTTAAATTTATTCACTTAAAAAAGTTTAGGGTGTAAATTGATTCAATTGAAAGTTTAGGGTTTAAATTGACATAACATTTAAAGTTGGGGTGTAAATTGATTTTTTCCCTATGTATTTAATTGTCTAGAAATAGATTTTATGTGGCGTGCACGTGTAAGCTAAGGTGTGAAGGGATGATGGAACCACACTAGAGCTAGATTGCGTAGATCCATTAAAGAGATGCATTATATATTTAACCATTTATTAATTCCTAGGAATCTCAGCCACAACACACGAGAGAGATATATAATGTAATAAAAACTTTTGTATTTTTACAATTGAAGTATGTTTTGTGGTTTATTATTGGGAAATTCTGATATATGATATTTTTTTATGAGTAGTTTAAAATTATAAAATATTTTTAAAATGTATTTTTCATATTAAAATTTCATCAATCTCGATATGAAATTATTGGATCTCAATCTAAAAAATGAATTATTTTTATTATTTTTAAAAATATAAATTCTTAAAATATTATTTTTGAAAGAAGAAAACAAACCCTTTATTATACCTAAGGAGAGAGAAACAAATTTGTGTCATTTTGGTTACTTCCATTGTGAAGGGTTTGGCTAGGTCCCAATGGTTGACTTCTTCTCCATTAATGGATTTCTCCCAAAGATTTATTTGTCTCTATACCTTCAATTATAGCTATTGTCCAAACTCCCAAGAGTTTCATGTTTTCATTCTTTTTCAAATCTGAATGTGATTTCCATAAATCCCTTTTGTATTCAAACCAAACGACAAGCAAACTTAATTTTGTTTCATACAACTGTTTTGTTGTTATGATGCAATTTCCCTTGTTATTTTATTTCTTTTTTCATTCAAGAAATTGATGATTGGTGTATATATCAAAAATTTAAATTATACTCTAATATTGTTTATAATTTACTATAATTAGAAGCTATGTTATTTAGTTAAACCCTTGAACTTACAACAACAACAAGTATCGTGATTGAGTGAATCAATATAATTAATCAATGTTAATCATAGACTGAGTTAATCAAAATTTGTCAATAACAAATTAAGTTAATCAACTTAATCAAATATTTTCAACACATACATAAAATTTTGGGTATTTATACAAATTTTTATGTGATCCTAATTTTTTTTCTTAATTTTGGATTCTAATGATTTCACTTATATAGTCGGTCCCTAACTTAATATATTATTGAAATATTGCAAATCTAGTAAATTTTTCATTAATATTTATAAAAATATCACTGGTTAAAGCAGTAAAAAAATTGTTATATTTATAAATAATTTTAATTAATGATATATTTATAAATTTTACAGCAAAATTTGTTGTCCGATAAAATTTCTCCATACTATTCATATTTGGACAAAAAGAATAAGAAATTTTGAAAACAATTTATATATTGTTATATTTCCATTGTTTTCATTGTATTTAAAAACTTATTTTTAAACACAACTAGTTATGCCCTGAGGTAGGTATTATTATAAATTTTATTGTTTTTCCCTTTTTGCCAATAATTTATAAGAGTCAATCATAAGAAGATAAGACCCCAAATAATTTATAGACAACCATACATTCTTGATTCTCGTTTATAATAAACGTTTTCATGATTTTTGTAAATTTTGATTGATTAAAGATTTTAAAATGCATATAGGTCTAAAGACCATATGCATTCTCTCATGGAGGTAAAGCCAAATGGTTTTTAGATATGGGGGTTAAAGTGATTCCCTCGGAGATTTCATTGGAGAAAAAATCATAGGATTTTTTAAAATAAGACAATGGATGAAAATGAAATTTTGAACCTTATAAAGTTTAAAATGCCTTTGTTTGCTTCTCTAAATTTTTTTAATTATGATTTTCTTTTAATTAACACCAACTGAAAAAAAAAAAAAATTGCAATCCGTTAGTTTGGATAAATTTTTTTATCTTCCTTTTGTTGCATCCTCCATTTTTTTTTTTAATGAAAAACTCGTCTTCCATTAAAAGAAAAGGTCTTATTTGATAAAAAAAAAAAAAAAAAAAAAAGGTTTTTTAAACGTTAATTTTGTTTATTGAAGATTTGTTTATTTTGTCTTTCATTTCCTAAAACCATTTTAAAATCTTAACTAACTTTCAAAAAGAAAATAAAGGTAATGGGGTACCATTTTTCTTTATGAAATTATATTTTTATTTTCCCAACTTACAATAATAATCAAATAAAATTCTTTAGCCTATCATATTTCTCCCCTAAATTTTTATATATATTTTTATGAGGAAGATGGTTTAGCATGAATCATGACACACATTAGTTAGATAGACTTTGGCAAGTTGGGAAAGGAAATGGAACTCGAACCAAATAAATAAAAGGTTAAATTGTAAAACATTTTTAGTTTTTATTACAAATCATATATTTTTAGACTAGTTGTTATTACATCAATAATCCTTTAAATTTGTAGAAGTCGTCACCCTTTTGATAATATCATAATTAATGGTTAATGTTTTTTTAACATATTAAATAAATTTAAAATATATTTTATATTTTAATTAAATTTAACCACCTGCGTGTTTTTTTTTTATTATTATAGAGGTATGATTTGCAATAATCTTAAGGTGCAGGGAGTATTGAAACAATTAAATTAAGGGGAATTACTATAATAGTGGAAAAATTATATGTATCACTCAAATAACAAAACTCTTAGAAACTTACCAAAACAACATATTACTTTTAGTTCAATAAAATTATTGCATTGTTAACGTTTAAAAATCATTATTTTAACTTTGTTTTGGGATTTAGTTTTTAGGAATAAAAAATTTCATTTATTATAAAGAAAATTGTTAATTTAATTTTAAAAATTTAATCCTAATTTCAATAATTTATTGACTAGATTAAATATATTATTGGATAATAAATCTAATATTACAGAAAAGAAATATAAAAAATAATGAAAAAAATGAAAATACATATCTAAAACCTGTCATTTGAGTTAAATTATGTAAAATTAAATTAATATAGAGGCGTGATTTGCAACGACTTCCGGGCCGTATAATTTGTCATTTATCATAATTAAACCACTAAAATAGAATAAAAAAAAAGAAAGAAAAAATGGAAGTTGACTTTGTGAAGTAGTGCTTGTTTTAATCATTTTAAAATGCAACTAGTTAATGGGTTTTTTCTGACTTTTTTTTTTCTTTTATAAAAACCCATATCGCACATGGATTTTTCTTGCCCATTACCAAACTTTTCTCTGTTTTGCAGATCAATACACAAACATGTGCCAGAAACCTCTCCTCAGTTTGTTTCTTCTCTTTCTTGGTCTCTCCTTTTTCATATCTTCTTCTGCTGTTCCTTCTTCAAGTAAGCCTCTCTTTCTTTCTCTCATTTTTATTCTTTTTATTTTGCTTTTCATCTTTTTCTTTCTTCTTTTCTTTCTTTTACTATCAATTTTTTTTTTTTTTTGGGTTAGCAGGAAGCCTCAAATCAGTCTTTGAAGACCAAATTGTACAAGATTTTGTTTATCAGGTATCTCTCTCTCTCCCTCTTTCTCTCTCTCTCTCTCTCTCTCTCTCTCTCATTGTTTTTTATTCTGGTCGCGGTCGGGTGTCGTGAAAAATTGGGTTAATTGAATATTATATGACAGATCATGATCGTCATGGGTGTGAATTTTTTTTAAATTTTAGAAAATAAATAAAAAATACATAAAACTAAAAGGGAGTGTAAAAATTATAATTCTGAATTCAAATTTTATATGTAATAATTTTGTAGGATGCAAAGGATATGAAGAATTCTGAAGAGGCATTTGAAATGGTGAGAAGAATTGATTTGGATAACACAAGTGACTATCCAGGCACAGGAGCCAACAATCACCATGATCCAAGGGCTCCTGGAAAAGCATAAATTATTTTCCATAAATTTCTAATTTTATGTATAGATAATTAGAAGGATTTCATTACCAAAATTATGAATTTTTATGAAGAAAATAAATGGGCAATTCTGTATTTCCTTTGTGGATGGTTCACTTTTGTGTAAAAAGATTTTGTGGGTATTGCTACAAATTTATTACATCATGTTTTATTATTATTTTTATTTGATACAGAGTGTTGGGGGTGAGGATTGAACCACTTTCTTAAATGTGAAATTATATCTCTTGACCAATGGGCTATATCCTGATTGGTTGCATCATGATTTAAGTTTATTTCTACTTCTCTTTACAATATACATGAGTTTTATTATTTAACTTCTTGTTGGAACCTTATTCACTTTTCTTTGTTATAAAAAAAATCACACTCATACTCTCTACTTTTGAAATTTGTTAATGTTGGGAAAGTGATATTTGAAAAATAAGTACCGTACCCTAATATTTAAATAAAGAAAAATTTCACATTTCACAAACTGTTTATACAGTATCAAGGAGTTGTTTAGTACGTTCGAATTAAAATCGTATTCTTCAAAATTTCTAAACTCAAGGTTACTATTTAATAAATATCTTTAACCCACTCTACATAAAGAATAAATATTCAATTTCATTTCCTTGAAGTTTAATTATTCATCTTTAATTAATAAATATTTAAAATTTATTATAAAATAATTTTTTATTTAATTTATAATCGATAAATTTAATTTAATCTTATAACATTATTTCATTTATAAAAAATATAACACCATCAAACCTTTAATTGTAGCCTCTAGCCACTCAAACATAGTAAAGTGTTAAAACTGTATATTCAAACTTTTACTTTAGCAAATTACCCCCTAAAACGTCTTCAAATTGAACTCACAATTTTTTTATTCTAATTTTACAAATTGCCCCGCTGACCATACTTTATTTTAATTATTATTTTATATTTCTTAACCTTTTTGTTTCAATTTATTGATAAAAATATTAAATAAATCATTAACTTAATTTTTAAATAATAAATGTGGCGGGTAGAAACCGCTCATAAAGGACTTAACGTAAAGGGCAAGGCCTAAGCACAGGGTCCGAACTATCAAAGGACTTAATATGAGTGTTGTTATCGATTATTAGCCCATCACAGCCCAACCAACCCCATGAAGAAATAAGCCTAGTCCCGACTAGCACGCTCAGGAAGTCACAGTCCAGTATTCGATGGCTATATAAGACAAGAAGATACCAAAACCTAATTATTTCTTATTATGTTGTTTCCAATTATACGTTCATCTTCATAAAACTAATTTGATCGTCGAAGGTTTCTTGGTCGATACCACACCGGTGCCTCTTGACTATCTCAACCCGCATTTCAGGTATCCATGCCAGTGAAAAAACGACATGCATCGTCAAGTACTCAACTGTGGAAATCCCTACCAACTCAAAATGACGACTCTATCGACCACTAGACATGTAAGTCGAGGAGCTTGTGATGCTGAGGCTTCTCGAAGAGACGATTTTCTGATTGAAAAAAAGTCACTCGTGATGAAGGAACATAAATCATACAACCGACAGTAACTGCATCAACAACAGAATATAAAGAGTTGCTCGAACTTGACAAGACTTTATTTGGAAAAATCTAGAAAAGTGACAATATTGTTTGAATGTCGAAACTTCAATGAAAATTTACCCCAAGAAAAGGAAGGAGGAGAGAAGGCCAACGAGAGAGAACGAGGAGAACCTTCTAGGCATCGAACGAAAGAGTTACCTCATAAAGCCACAACGACTGAGAAATGAAAAGTTATTCTGAAATCTAGAGCAGGTCAGAAAATCCAAACAAATGACCAAGTAGAGTATTGGGAATTTGAAGGGTTGCAAACCCTAAACTTCCCAATCCAGAACAATAAATATGCAATAACACTACCAAAAAAAAAGTCAAAATGCGACCAGCCATTTGCGACCAAGAAAAAGTGGTAGTTTTTTGGTGACCATTTGATCACTTTTTTTGAAGGTTGACTCGAAGTGACCATCTGGTCACTTTTTTTGCGACCAGATTGTGACCAAAATTAGAAGTAGTCATAAAAAATGGCGCGAAATTATGGCGCGAAAGAAGCGACCACTTGGTCACCTGAAAAAAATGACAAAGTGGTCTCATTTTTGTGACTTAAAATATGACTTGGTAGCAAAAAAAAGGCGCGTAATTATGGCCCGAAAGAAGCGACCATTTGGTCACCTGAAAAAACGACCAAGTGGTCGCATTTTTGTGACTTAAAATATACTTTGGTAGAAAAAAAAGCGCGTAATTTTAGTGGGAAGAAAGCTACCATTTGGTCGCCTTTGGAAGTGACCATCTGGTCGCATTTTTTAGACTAAAAATATACTTTGGTAGCAAAAAAAGGCGCGTAATTTTGGGGGGAAGAAAGCTACCAAGTAGTCGCCTTTGAAAGTGACCATCTGGTTGCATTTATTGTGACCAAAGGTGACCACTTGGTAGTAAAAAAAGCGGGAAATTTTGGCGGGAGAAATACGACCAGATGGTAGTAATTTTGCAACCATAGAGACATAATTAAGCAAAGGAATGCATTATAAAATCTCCTCCTCCCATTTTTTGTAAAGATAAGAAAAAAGAAAAATGAGAGAATGGATGTATATTCGTTTGATTGACGGTTATTTGAGCGATGAGTTCGTGGCTGGGGTTGAACAGTTTGTTGAGTTTTACAAGACAACTGTCTATTACGCGAATTATGGTGAAAAGCTACGATGTCCGTGCAGAAAATGCAACAATAGGAGAATCATACCGGTTCAAGATTTGAAGGTTCATCTTTATAGTCGGGGATTTGTGGAGAATTATTATCACTGGGTGTATCATGGGGAGACGAGGGAAATGTTCGACGCTGCAGTACAGGAAGCGAGACAGTACGAGGGTAGCAGCTCGAATGCGGACGTTGTCGTCGAAGAACCCAATGAAATACAACAGTATAGTCAGATGCAGCAAATGATACTTGATAGTGTGGGATATGGGGGCGGAAATGAAAGTTATCGCGAAAGTTTGAATGTAGACGACGAAAGAGAAGGGGTTGTTGAAGAAGAAATGAATTCGGAAGCACGTAAGATGCACGATCTGCTGAAGACAGCGAGCCGACCGTTGAACGAAGGTTGTCAGGTTAGTCAACTTGCTGCTGCTACAGAACTTTTAAATATAAAAGCGCAGTCTAACTTACCTGCTAGAGGATTTGATTCGGTTGCATCGTGGTTTCTTCGATGCGCTCCACAAGAAAACCTGATGCCGCAAAGTTTGTACGACACGAAAAAGCTAGTGGAGGGACTCGGGTTACCCGTAGAGAAGATAAATTCGTGTCGAAACGGATGCATGATCTACTTGGATGTGAATGCGAATCTGCATCACTGCAAATTGTGTTTTCTTCCAAGATATAAACAGGGGAAACGCGGGATGATTTCATACGCCCGCATGTTCTATTTACCGTTGACCCCACGTCTGCAACGGTTGTATGCATCAGATGTCACAGCTTCACAGTTGATCGTACCTGGCCCGAAAAGTCCAAAACAGAAACTGGATGTGTATTTGCAACCACTTATCGCAGAGTTAAAGCGGTTGTGGACAGATGGTGTCATGACGTACGACATCTCGAAGAAACAAAATTTCTTGTTGCGCGCGGCGTTAATCTGGACGATCAGTGACTTCCCTGCGTATTCAATGTTGTCAGGTATGTTGCGTTCACGTTCATTATTTCTTGAGTATGAGTTTTGTTATTTTTATGCTTAGCATTCATTAGTTAATAATTGTAAATATCGATCCCCATCCTCTATTAAAGGATGGAGTACGACCGGTAAATACGCATGTCCACATTGCATGCTAGACACAGATGCGTTTTACCTCAGAAACGGTCGGAAAACCTGTTGGTTTGATTGCCACCGTCAATTTCTGCCGTTGAATCACGCGTTCCGTTCAAGCGGTACTGACTGGAAGAAGGGTCGACGAGTTAGAAAGGAAAACCCTCCGATAATGTACTGTGGAAGGTAGATTCTGCACGGTATAGATGTTATAGGGATGCGGAAGATTACAGTGGAAGGTGCAGAGCTTGCAAACAATGCGGTTGGAAAAAATACGGGTGGAAAAAATGGAGTATTTTTTGGGATCTACCGTATTGGGAAGATCTACTTGTCAGACACAACCTGGATGTAATGCATATCGAGAATAACTTCTTCGACAACATTTTCAATACGGTTTTGAACGTTCCTAGAAAAACAAAGGACAATCTGAAGACACGTTACGATGTACGGGAGATATGTAACCGTCCTGAGTTAGAGCCTGACGACAATGACAATTACGCAAAAGCAAAGTACATGTTGACGACGGATGAAAATAAAACACTATTTGAGTGGATGAAATCCATCAAATTCCCTGACGGATACATTTCGAATCTGAGTTGGTGTATAGACAGTCAAAAACATGTCATGTTCGGGATGAAAAGTCACGACTGTCATGTATTCATGCAACGATTGATGCCCGTTGCGTTCAGACCGTTCTTAGAGAACAGACATTGGGAGCCGCTTGCCCAGTTGAGTGTTTTTTCAGGGACTTGACTTGTACAGAGCTGACTGAAGCTACTGTCGCTTCAATGAGTTCGGAGATCGCTGTTATTATCTGTAAGTTGGAGCGAATGTTCCCACCTGGCTTTTTTGACTCAATGGAGCATCTTCCAGTGCATCTTCCATACGAGGCATTCTTATGGGGTCCAGTCCATTATCGCTGGATGTACCCATTTAAAAGGTTAGCAAACTTACTTTGTATATAGTTCAAGTTTTTTAATATTAAACTTATCAGAGGTTTACTTAATTGTTTGTACCCACAGGTACTTATGTATGTTGAAAAAGACAGTCAGAAATAAAGCAAGAGTCGAGGGATCTATCTGTAGTGTGTACCTAACGCAAGAGACTACCACGTTTTGTTCATACTACTTTGATCAACACATTGCTGAGCAGTTTCGTCCAGCGACACGAAACGTTGTCGAAAATTTACTTGAAGATGTTGACGTAAACGACCTGCCCATATTTACTGAACCTGACATGACAGTTGGAAGATCAGTGCGTAGGCCGTTGACCGATTCTGAATATCACGTAATGCTGAGCTACGTGTTATGCAACTTCCCAGAAGTCGAGCCTTACATCGCGTGAGTTCTCGTAACGTTAAAATATTCCTTTGACTTAACAATCACAACTGTTTAAAATATTTTCTTACTATTTTCGTAACATATAGACTATTTATGAACGTATACATTCGAATGACACGAGTCAGTTTTACAGCCGCTGAGGAGGGGTCAATAATCGAGAAGGAGTTACGTTCCTTGTTCAGTGCATACGTGAGTTATTTGAAATTGTCAAAAATATCATGTCAAGTTATTTGCTGAAAAATACTATATCCTTCTAATTATACTCTATGTGTGTTGAATGACAGGTGGACTCCCCTACGTTACCGGTAGATGATCCTCGCATTATTTCTTTGGCAAAGGGACGTGCACGGATTGCAAGGTCATATACTGGATAAGTCGGTAACGGATTCAGATTTCAAACGAAGGCGCATTATGTTAACAGGGCAACAAACAACAGTGGTGTTTGCATAAAAGGTCAAGTGTTCGGCACCGAAGACGATTACTTTGGAGTAATCGATGAGATTCTTGAGATTCAATACGCAAGTCCGACGCTAAAATGCATTGTTTTGTTCAACTGCACTTGGTTCGAGACAACCAGATGAGGCAGAGTCCGTAAGATTGATCATTTACAAATCGTTGAGGTAAACAAGTACAAGCATATGCGCACCGCTGATAGGTTTGTCCTGGCTTCACAGGTGATTCAAGTTTATTACCTGAACTATCCGAGTAATAGACGAGATCTGACAGATTGGTTAGTTGTTTGTAAAGTTAAACCATGCCAGGTAGAAGAAAACCTGTCCGAGAAAGACGACCATGCAGATGAAGCCAGTGCTTTTCAAGAAGATCACATAATATGTCGTGCAATAGACGATGGCCAGAATGCAGGTACCGCACGTCCTTTGAACGATGGAACGATAATATTGCATGATGACGATACAAATGCTTCTACTTCTCGCGAATGTGACATTGATGCTGAATTTATTAGAGATGATGATGAAGAAGAAGAAAAAGAAGCAATAACTGAAGAAACTGAGGATGAAGAATAATACACTTTGTAAATTTATATGATTCACTGTATGTTTTATAATATCGTCATTGTTGTGTTTCATTAAACAATATATATAAATATGTTTTAATCTCCATTAATTTATATATATTAAAAAAATATAGAGGTATAATTACGACCATATGGTCGCAAATTTAAAATAAAATGCGATCATATGGTCGTAATTTGAAAATGTAGACTTAAGTTTTTTAAAAATTTGTATTAATTTACGACCATTTGGTCGTAATTTTGTGACTATTTGGTCGCGTTATTCAGCGGTAAATTTAAATTTTCATGAAATTTTTTGCGGTGAATTTGACAATTACGACCATTTGGTCGCAAAATATGGCGGTGAATTTGACAATTATGACCATTTGGTCGCAATTGTTGATGGGAAGTGTGATGTGACAGCTGGTTGTCATAATGACACGTTTACGACTAGTTGGTCATTTTTAAGAAAATACAACCATCTGGTCGTATTTTTGAAGCAAAATGCGACTATCTGGTTGTAAGCGAGCGACTCTTCGTTTTTCGTCATGATTGCAAAATTGCGACCATATGGTCGCAATTTTTTATTTAAACTTTCCACCCGAATTCTTTCCCTCCCCCACCCGATTCCTTTTCTCTCTTTCCCCCGTTCCCGTTCCCCGTTGCTTTTTGCTCGTTCCCCTCCCCCGTTCGTTCTTACCTTTCTCGTTCCATTCCACGTTCTTTCACCTATTCCCATTTCAAAAACCTCCAAAACTTGGTAGCGTATTGGAGGTTAGTTTTCGTTTTCGTTTTAGTTTCGTTAAATTTAGTTACATTTAATTGAATAGTTTAGTTTAGCTTTAAATTAGTGTAATTAATAACTTCATTAATTATGTTTAGTTAGTTACTTTAATTTGTTTAGTTAAACTTAGTTAAGTAATTAGTTAATTAATTTAATTTAGTTAAATTACTTTTAGTTGAATTACTTAATTAAATTTAGTTTAATAAATTATTAATTTAATTTAGTCACATTATTAGTTTAGATTACTTTTTTTTAAATTAATTTAATTTAATTAGGTTGATTAATTAGTGTAGTTTACTTACTTTAATTAATTTAATTTACTTTAGTTTCATTAATTAATTAATTTAATTTAGTAAATTAAATATATTAGATTACTTTAATTACTTACTTAACTATTTTTCTTCAATTTAATTAATTAATTTAGTTAAATAATTAGTTTAGTTTACTTGCTTTAATTAATTAATTAATTTAATTTAATTTACTTTAGTTTAGTTTAGGTTATTTAATTAATTATTTTAATTTAATTTAGTTTAATATACTTAATTAATAAATTTACATTAAATAATAAATTATTAATTAATTAAATTTAATTAGTTTGATTAGGAAAATGGCACGCCAACGTCGTCCTCCGATGTCTGGCGATGATGTGCAGGACCGCACTGATCCGCCGCCAAAGGATGACGCACCGGAGTTGCACAGTTCTCCAGAGGAGGAAGACTGGACGCATGCTGACCTGGACGAGATCTTACGGTTGGACGACAATCCCTCCGCAGTACCCGAGTCGCAGATTGCGATACCGCGTTTGGGGGAGGACTCACCGGCTCCAGCCACGACTGTAGCAGGAGCATCTACTTCTGGCACCGCGCCCGATCCAGCTGGAGCATCTACTTCTGCCACTGGCCGTCCTCGGGCCCCCGCCAACCTGACCTTTCGGATAGAAGGGGATACGTAAGTTGACAAGTATTTTTTTAATTAAATATTCATGTTATTTATAACCTAATATCACTAATATTTTTAACTTTTTTTTTTTTGCAGAATACAACCGCTTGAAAGCGGTTTCGCCAGGTCCTCCAGAGCATGCCTCTACCCAGCGAGCTTCGCTGGACGAAGATTTCGACGACGGAGAAGCGTCGGATGTACGACAATTGGAAGGTAAATAACTTCACTTATTTTTATAATTAATTAATTTATAAATTTTTAACAATCAATTTATTACTTATTTCAAATTTTTTCAGGGCAAGTTTCCTATGATCGATCCCGATGTCACGGACGGTCGGATGTTCACCCTATGGGACAGACACGTGCAGGATCGATTCAAGGACCTCATCTACCGAGCGTGGCAGAAGCAAGCTGAAAACCTACCTGTGTGGATGAGCGAGGAGGAGCATGCCCGGCTCCTCGCGAGCTTGCAGTCTCAAGTGGGCAAAAAAGTGTCGACAAAGAATAAGGCCAACCAGGCCAAGAACCGAAGGAAACACACCGGTGGCGCGAAGCCTCACGACGAGCACCATAGTATATTGGTAAGTAATTGTCATTTTTCTTTCACGTCATTTTTTTTTGTTTCATTTATTTATTAATTTAATTTTTGTCTCTTTTTATAATATGTTTAGGAAGAAAAATACGGTCGTCCTGTTCCGCCTGATGAGCTGCACCTAGTCCTTCACAGGAAGAAGGACGGGACGATCGTCGACGACAATGCGCAACAAACTCAGGTATTTAATATGTTTTTCAATTATTACTTAGAATTTGTTCATCATTTTCTAACTTGTACATATTTTCTGAATTTTAAATATTTAGGACCATTTCAAGGAGTCTTTGAGTCAGAGGTTGCCCACACCCGACTCGCAACCGACTCTAGAAGACCGTCGACAGGCGTTCTTGGAGGCTGCTGGAGGTGTTCGTCCAGATGGATCCGTTGCTGGGCTCGGCTCGTACGGGAGACGCCTTTATGCGGATGTGCCTCGGCCTCAGCGGAGCGGAGTGTAACGTCCCGTTATTTTGTGATAAAAAAAAAACTTTTATTTATTTTATTTTAATTTGAGTAATTAAAATTCATTTATTTATTATTAAATTAGAATTTAATAGTTTATTTCATTTTAATTCATTTTAATGGCTTTATTTATTTAAATACGTTTTAATGGTATTAATAATTATTAACGGGCCAATTAATAATTATTAATCACCATTGGGGTAGTTTGAGATGTTCGGGATTCGTTTTTAAGCCAAAAGTCATAAAAGGGCAAAGTTGTAATTACCCAATTTGCAAAATATCTAAAATCACTATTTGCTTCATCTTCTTTATATCATCTTTGACTCAAAATTAACCAAAAAGCCTCCATTTTTATCCTCCAAAACCGTGAGCTCCAAGAAGAAGAAAAGAAAAATTCGTTTTTGTTCGTTTCTTGTCGGATCGACTCGAGCTTGGATATTTCGGAAAGCCCTCGGGTCAAGGATCATTTCCCATCTACCCATCGTCCGTTTCTCTCGAGATCCTAGGAGTTCTCTGTAAGTGAAGTTTCAAACCCTAACTCCAAATAGTGTTTTAATGGAGTTTTACATGTTTTCTTTCGATTTCTTGCCGTGGAACTCGGTGTTTGTCAATTCGGGAGTAGTTTTAAGTGTTTTTGGAAACTATTTCATAACCCTAAAACCGAGTTTCAGTCGAAACCCTTTCCGTTTGAAATTTACCCTTTTGGGATTGAAAATGGGTTAGAATTTAATGAATGAATGTTTATTTGAATTCATTTCGGGAAAGGGATTAATGTTCAAAAACCCTATTTATCGATACCCATTGAAATCGGGATTATCGAATTTGCTTAAAACCAACTCAAAACGTATTTAAATTGCCAAAAAGCCGAAAAACCAAACCCGAGACCCTTGTTTTTAGGGAGGGCCGAGAGCCTCTTTGATGGGGATTTGGTGGATTTTCCGTCTTTTTGCTTGTTTCATCGTTGTTTAATCGTTAGTTGGTAATTTATTAATTTTCGGGATATTAATCCTTTTGTAGGTGTTTTTGAACCGTTTGTTTGATCGCTCTTCCGGTGCTTAGGAGCGAAGTCTTCACTTTTAATTAAGGTGAGAATGATTAGAATTTAAAGTAACTATAGAAAGCAAATAAGTACGATGATTTGTAGAATCGGAAACTAAGATTAGAATCCAATCTAAGGTTAGAGGATGTGAGATAGTGCCTTAGGATTTGAAGTTAATCCTTTAAGCGAGAAACTTAGGATTTCTCGATGAAAACCTCAAATCTTAGAAGATTCTAAGTTAGATTAGTTTCGGAGTTTAGAATGGATCACTTGGAAGTTTAAGGATCCAAGACTTTGATATGATTGGTTGATAGAACCTTGGATTATTGGAAGTTTAGAATCCTTGAAAGTTTAGGTTAATCGTTATATTTTGACCTTTACTTTTATTATTGTTAGCGGAGTTCGATCGATATATCGTTCATCCGGGATTCTATCTAGTTTACTTTATGCCCTTTACTTTATGTTCTTTACTTTATGCCCTTTACTTTATGCTTGTTTCGGTTGCTTTATCATTTATATTTACTTTATTTACTTATGTAAGCATATGTAAACATATGCATAACATCTCGCATCATTGAAAAGAAGTTGAATTGTAAGTTGCGAACGCACATATTACTTCCTTATGTGGAGTTGAATTGTAAGTTGCGGACGTACATATTACTTCTCATGCATAGAAGTTGAATTGTAAGTTGCGAACGTACATATTACTTCCTTATGTGGAGTTGAATTGTAAGTTGCGGACGTACATATTACTTCTCATACATAGGGAGTTGAATCGTAAGTTGCGACGCACATATTACTTCCTTATGTGGAGTTGAATTGTAAGTTGCGGACGTACATATTACTTCCTCATGCATAAAAGAAATTATGGAATCCTACGGGATGTCCTTATGAACTAGTGACTATGATTGATGATATAGAGAATCGAGATGTTATATGTTAAACAAAGTTTATTCACTTTACTTTCTTTGTCATAACAAGTTAATGGATGAGGATCGACTACAAGTGTAGTAATGTCATACTTGGAAGAATATGGATAGAATTACCTAGAGTTTGGAGAACTTTAGGAGTAGAATGTGTCAGTTTAATTGGACACAAATCGAAATGCGAGTTTGAGGTCTATCTTTACTTTTTATGCTTATTATTCTCACTGGGCTTAGTTTGTTAGCTCATGATATTACAACCAATTTCAGGTAATGCCTTGGCTAGAGGTCGAGGAGGAGGAGGTGGTGCTGCGTGATCGAGGGATGCTGACCTCGAGATGGACTAATGGATTTGTAAAGTTTATGTTTTATTTTGATGAACTTCAAGGACTTTAATAAATTGTATTTTGTATTTGGCTCCTAAGAGCCTAATGTTGATGTTTATATGATATACATATTTGAACTCCTGATCTTGGACTTAAAGTCCATGTGATTTTTATTAGATTTGAAAATTAGGATGTAAACAGGTTTTCGGCATGCCAATTTTCAAACAAAACCACGCGAAATTTTCTTAAAATAAAAGACTTCCGCTGTTTTCTCTGATTTTAATTTATTTAAAAGTGACGGGTCTTCACACGGAGCGAGCACTAGCTCCGGCCCTTCTCCAGTTGAGCAGCAGCTGCGCGAGGAGGTTCAACAGCTTCACACTGACATGGATGCTATGCGCGACGACTTCGTTTCTTGAGTCGTTGCGATTGAGACGGATATGCAGGCACGAGTCGAGGCCCAGGTCGCAGCATCTTTGGCCGCGTACTTCAGATCTCGAGACGGCGACCCTTCATCATCTACGTCGCCTCAGCCACCCCCTGCCCCTCCGAAGTAGATCTAGGATGATTTATTTTGTATAGAACATTTTTTGAATATTTTATTTATATATATTTTATTTTAATTCCAATTTTTTATTATTAAATTTTAATATTAATTAACTAAATAAATAACAATTAATTAATATTAATTAAATAAATGAATACTAATTTTAATATTAATTAAATAAATAATCATTTTAATATTAATTAAATAAATAAATAAAAATTCTTAAATACGACCAGATGGTCGCATTTACCCTAGAATATAAACGATCAGATGGTTGTATTTTATCCCTAAAAAACGACCATCTGGTCGCATTTTGTCTGAGTCCAAAAGTGACCATTTGGTCGCTTATAAAAACTACCACGTAGTCACTGTTGCATGTGACCAACTGGTCACTTATCTTCAACTTAAATTACGACCAGATGGTCACTTTTTTAAGCGACCATCTGGTCGTTTGTTCAAAATGTTGACTTTTTACGACCAACCATGCTTGGTCGTATTTTTGTGACTATCCTGTCGCACAAAATTCTGGAACGAGCAGCTTTTTTGCCACCACCATGTTGGTCGCTTTTTTGGTCACATTCTACAATAGAAACGACCTTTTGGTCACAAATGTCTGGTCGCAAATTGACTTTTTTTTTTGTAGTGTAAATAATAAACAATAGGCCAGAGAAAATAACGACACTAACGATTTATACAAGTTCTCAATTTGTACGTCCTATCTTCTGTAGGCTCTGCAAGTTCCACTATAAAGTTGAAGATTACATCAATTCCACCAATGGTTTGAAATGTGCATACAAGCTGGTTGTCAAAACAGAGATTTCACCTCCAACGTCTACACCTTCTTTGACTCTGAATCTAGTCAGAAGTGTCTTATCGCCTGCCAGTTGAGGCTATTTTTTGAGCATTTCTAGATTCTCTGATTTGCTCCTCCATTTGAACAAATGAATCAGGAGCTAACTGACCTTTTTGTTTTGTTGGCTCACCACTCTAATCCAATGAAACATCAACAACTCTCTGATTTTGCACTTTGCGTGTAGAACTCACATAATTAACAAAATAATTAATAAAGTCAATGATCGTATTGGTTTGTTTAAATCTTCATGCTTCAAATCATTTGGCTTCTCTCCCAACGACAGAAGATGTAATTTCTTACAAAAGTAATCCTTAATAGTCCATTGAACCTGACGCTATGATACTAGCTGTTGGGAATTTGGAGTATTGTTAAATACCCTAAACTCCCCATTCCTAAACGATAAATAATGATACAACAAAAGAATAAATAAGAGCCAGAGAAAAATGACACTATAATTTACATTGTTATGAATCTCTCGGTGAAAGAGATCACAATCTCTAATCTTCAATTGTTGCCTAATAATATCTCAGCCATAAAAATAGGTTAAAAGAGACTTACACGACACCACAAATACTGATGCAAATAGGAAATAAGTTTGGGCCTTTTTATTCAATTAATGAGCCAATAATGATTAAGACTTTAATTGGCTTATTAGTTTTGATTTGGGTCCATAACAAAACCCAATATGGAGGGACAACGAAACGTCGTTATGTGTCTTCTCAACTCAACCAGACGACCCAGCAAGATAAGGTCATAGCCAACACTGTTAGTTAAGTAAATAATAGTTAGGGAATAACTCTAATAATATTATATTCAGATTGGTTAAAAAAAATTATTAAAAATAATATCCACCTAGTTTTGAATGGAATTAGTAACATATGATGGATTTTAAAAGTGTAGGGGTGATTTTTTTTTTCTTTAAATTAGAAGGTAAGATGGGTAAATTAAAAAAAAAAAATGAAACTGGGACGGAACCAGAATCTTTTTTCTGGGGCAAAAATTACATAGAGTTAATTTTAAGAAATAAAGAGAGAGAGGTAAAGTTTAAAAATTATACTAAATTTTCAATTTTACATCTAAAATTTTTCAATTTTTACAGGCATTTTCCTTTTTTTTAAAAAAATGAGGGGTAAAAATTATATAAAGCTGATATTTAAAAATAAGGGGGACGAATAGATGAATTATGCTAAATTTTTAAATTTTTACCTCTTACATATAATTTTTAATGCATTTAACCATTTTTAAGTTTAAGCAGATTTTTTTTTTCTGGTTATAATTTTTATTCAAACAGGACAATTTGTAAACTAATTAATTTGAAATTTTTTACCTTTTATAGTTTAGGGTGTCATTACGTTTTCTTGAACATTAAACTTAAAAAAGCAATATCTTTTTAGCAAGGTATAAGTGATATAATTGATGCAAGCTTCCTCGAAATAAAAGTAAAACTTTATACTAACCAAAAACAAGTAAATATATTATGTAAACATCTAATATACGAAATAACTATAACCTAACCTAACCTAACCTTAACAACACATAATCTCAATCACAAAACCACCCAATCTCACTAAAAAAAAATTAGACAATCAAAAGGAAGTTTAAATCTCAAACTAAAATTACTTCAAAGAATGTTCTCATTTCATTATAAATATAAAGAAATAACAATTAAATTAAAAGTGGATATTAATTACACAACTTATTCAAATTCAATATATAATTGAGAAAAAATTAAATTCACTCACTTAAGTAAAAAGTTGAAAATTGAGTTTTTGTCCTTATATTCATAGTATTGGACCTCTATTTATTGCTGCTGCCCCATTATTCGATTGTTGTAGGCTGCTAGAACTCATAGCTATTGGGGCTTATTTTGCAACATTGACCGATATCCACTATTTTCTAATGATATTGGGCTCACTGATCTTATTGGCCCAGCCTTGTTGAGGCCCAAGTCTAGTTGGGCTATCATATCTATTTCTCTTCTTGGGCTTGGGGTTCTCCTTAATTGCCTTTGGAAGAACTCCAAAATATCTCAAGACACAATGATATTTTGGGAAATTTTCATGGGTGTTAAAACTTTATGTAATATTTATAAAGGGATGATTGTAAATTTAGCAAATTTTCTATAATATTTATAAAATTTCATGATTTAAAAATATTTATAAATATAGCAAATTTTGAGGTGAGAGTGTTTAGCATTGACTTACATATTTTTACAAGAATCATTCATTAATGCAATAAAATTACTAAATTTTACGAATAGTTTCAAGCGATAATATATTTATAAATCTTACATCAAAAGTTATTGCCTAGTGAAATTTCTCTGTTGACTATATGATTGATTGTGATATACAGTAATCACTTCACATAGCTAATGATTAACTATGATATATGGTATATCATTTATTGACGTGCTTACTAAAAATGGCATATTTGTAAATATTTCATAAAATTTTGTTAATTTGCACTAGTTTTTGTTGAAAAATTGCTAGTTTTGTAATTATTCACAATATTAAGGTTTGTTTGACACTCTCTCACTCACACACATAATCAGCCATGGTTAAATTATGTTTTTCAATTTTCATATTTTATCACTTATATCAATTCAATTATAGTATTTTTATTAATTTTATTTCTAATATCTTTTCGTTAATTAATTTTTATCGATAGTTTTTATCATTAATAACAATAGTTGATTTTAATTGGAAAAAAAAGTGACATCAATAAATAAGTTAATACGTTCATGTCAATTTTATGTATGGTGAAATAAATATATCTTAAAATATTAATAAATATGTATTAATTTTCCTTTAGAACCAATACATTCTTCTAATGAAAAAAGAAGGTTGGTAAATTTTAATTAAGGTAGAAGGATTGAAATAATTTTTTTAAGATTATATAGATATAGATTAATTGACACGAGTGACAAGCTATTATAACGAAAAAATATAATAGCTAACATTTAAGTTAGTCATCAACTTAATTGCCTATATGAATTTTTTTCTTTGGTTACATTGAAAGTAAATAATTTTTTTTTTAGATATTTAGTTAAATTGGGGGAGGAGAAACTCAAACTTTCGACCTCATAAAAAGGGAATAGATAACTAATCACTTGAGTTATGTTCGTGTTGATAAGTAAATAATTAATTGAAGGAGAATGAGGAGGAAAATGAAAATAAGAGATTCGTGTAAATTTATCCATGGCGTGGTTTGGAAGTTAGTGTAGTGATGTGATTAGATGGCAATAGCTATGACATATTGACTCACGCATACTTTAAATATTAAAGCAAAAGATATGTAAAATAAAATAAAATAAATAATATTAAAGCAAAAGAAAAAGTCCAAAAGTGAAATCCAAAAAAGGGGTTTCTTTTAGAAGCAAAAAGGACTTTGCCTCACTTTTTTTCTCCTTTTTTTTAGGTAATAAAAAAAAATGGAATTTTTTGAGTGGATGTGGGATCCACTATCAAAAAGGAGCATCACCCCACTCACTCTTTAACTTTGGATTTGGATATGGATAGATAGATGGGGATTGAGATTGGTGCTGAAATTGTGTACATAAACAAGTAGAAGAGGATCTTTTTCTTCATTCTCCATCTCTCTCAAATTTGCCACAAATTTTCATGTTCTTGATTTGGGGTCCTCAATTGAGCTTTGAATGTTTGGTCACAATAGAATTAGGTGTGGCTAGAAAACAATTCTTTTTTTTTTTCCCTTTTTTTTGTTTCTTCATTTCATTTGGATATGACAATGTCTTGAGTCTCTAACTTCACAAAATTTTAGGGTGTATTTAAATAGGAAAATTTAAATGAGTAACTTAATTTTCTTAAATACGTATTCTTTTTAAATAAAATTAAATATTAATGTAGCATAATTTTAAAAATAATTATAAATATAATATTTATTATTTGTGATTAATATTACTTTTTAAAAATTCTCTAATGGTAATCGATTCATCTTTTGCTTTTATTTTAATATATATTTGTTGATTCATATAATTGATGATTAGTTTAAATGTGAATTCATATTAATAAAAAGAATCACTAATCAATGTGAAAAATTAATAAATTCTATTTCATGAGATCCAAATAATTTTTATAGGAAACATCAATGTGATTTTTATTGTATAATGATACGAGAGAAAAATTCAATGAAAAAAATTTATTAATTTAAAGAAAGTAAAAAAATTTTATTTAAAAAAAATTGTTGTATCTGAAATTAAGCTTGAAAAAAGTACTATAAAGTAAAATTTATCTAAATTACTGAGTGTATTATTTTGAACATATTTTTTTTTTCATTTAATTATGTAAAATATATTGAGTTTAATGAAGATATGTTGAGTTTCATTTTTTTTAAAAAAAAATTGATTTAAGAAAATGTATATTTTTTAAATTTAAAAACATATATTTTTTTAAAAAAATTTAATTTTATCTTGTTATAACCTACTAAAATGCTATTAATATTTTTTTTTTCTATTAGAAATACCAAAGCGTTCCTCATTTACGGAGGAAAGAGTACAAAATTGGAGAGGATTTAAGGGGGATTTGGATGGGAATTGAATGTCAATGGTAATTATGTGATGAACCAAACAATGAAATGGGTATTCTCATGGCCAATGCCCGCCTACCAAAATCAAAATCAAACTTATTTTGGGAAATTGTTCATTGTTAATCTCTTCTTCGATTTTAAACCAATCGATTGATCTATAAAATTAGATATCCATGGAAGTTAAAGATTAGATCTGTTGAGATGTTAATTTCTCAAACTATAAAGGATTGTGCTAGAAATGAAGTCATATTAACGACTACCTTGTGGTTTTTTATTCCCAAGCATGGGAGGAAAATACATGAAAAAGTCATGGAGACGGAAGAAAAAATGAAGTTCGAGAAAGAAATGATATAACATCATAAAATTATGGGTGAAAAATCAAAATAGCTACTTTTGAATCAAAAATACCAAAGTAGACACCTTTTCTTAAAAAAGTTTGAGGTAGCCACTATACTATTCAATTTTTTAATATACCAATTTTGCCCTTTTGTATGTCAGGTATAGTCTGACACATCTAACATGTATAGTACGTGTAGTGTGACATTATTGACATTTTTTATTTTCCAATGCAATTTTTCTTTCCTAATGCATTTTTTTCTTCCACCATTTTTTAATATATTCGGTATAATGTTCATAGTTCTTTAGTGTATTTAGTATATTTAATATTTTTTTATGCTTTGATTTTATACTACATACTTCGATTTTTATTCAATTTTTTAGATTCATTTAGTATATTATTTATAGTTTTCCTTACATTCGGTATATTGGGTGTATCATCTTTCGTATCGTAAGCGCATTTGAGAAAGGTGTGGATGTATGTAATATACGTAATCTGCAAACGAAAGACAAAAGAGTGTTAATTACATAATACTTAATGTACAAAAAAAATACTTAAATATGCAAACAAAACAAAAAGACATGTATATTATAACGTATATTACATATATTACATAATGAACATAAAAGAAAGTGGGGTGTACATCAACCACTCATCATTTCGTATATCGCGTGTATTACAGAATTTACATTTAGTAAAACAATATAGTAAAATGAAGAAAAACGCATGATTATGTATATCACGTATATTACAAACTATATATTTAAACAAACCACAAAAAGGTATATATTACGTATATTACAGACTGTATATTAAGCAAAACAGAAGCATAATGAGCAATAAAACAATTATGTATATTACGTATATTATTAAACAAAAATACATTTTGAGAATACCACCTTGAAAGATAAAAAAACGTACATTGCATACAGTGAAGGGATGATTTACTAAAATAGCGGAAATTTATTTAGTAAATTTATTAACATTTAATAACGGATCTATTAACATCATGCAAATTGTGATAGAAACACGAAGAACATGTAGATTCATGCTTTATTTTTGAAAATTAAAACCGGTTTACTTACATTGAGTAATTAATGGAGAATCGGTTGGAGGTTTCTTTACAATATTAAATCCTCAGCAACACCGGATCTTCTACACTATATCCCGATCTATCAAACAAAATCCGATTGTGGGATCGAACTTAAGAAGAAATTGGGAAGAAGAACAAAATATTTTTCTTCCCAATGGCCTATGAAAATCGGCAATAGGGGAGGAGAGGAGGAAGAGAGAATTCCGAATTTCTAAGGAATTGGATCTTGTGATTTATGAATGACCCAACCCTCCTATTTATAAGAAAATAGGAATCCTAATCCCATTAGGATTAGTCTATAAATTAATAAATTAATAGGAATCCTAATACAAAAAGAAAAAAGATTATCTCTTTCCTTTATCTTGCAATTTCGAAAATGCCATAGATAAATAGGAGATTATTTTATTTTTTTTATTTTTATTTATCTTGGGTAAATAAATCTATGTAATTATTTTAGGATATAATTCAAACAATTATCTCTTCCTAAAATACATGTCATGGCCGAAAATTGGCTTAATAATTAATAAATAATTCTAATTTATTTAATTAATTATTTTGGGCCAATTTCAATTGGGTTCATTAATCCAATTGGGCTTGAAATTCTCTCTTAAATTAATAAGTCCAACTTAATTAATTTATTTATTAATTACCATTTAAATAAAATATTTTATTTAAACAATTAATAATAATAATATTTTCTCCCGACTAAATATTATCAAATTATATTTAATTATTAATTTCCATTTAAATAATTTTCATTATTTAAATAATTAATAATAAATATTTTAACTATTAATTTCCATTAAATAAACTCATTATTTAATTAATAATTTTATTGATAACATTTTATTATTAATTAATTAATTTTAATTATTAATTCCGTTCAAATAAAATTAATTATTTATATAATTAATAATTGTTAATTAATTTCAAATTATTAATTACCATTTAAATATACTCAATATTTAAATAATTAATAATATCTAATTAATAATATTTCATTATTAATTTCCTGTTTAAATAAACTCATTATTTAAACAATTAATAATGTTTATATTAATTACCGTTTAAATATACTCAATATTTAAACAATTAATATTGCCTATTTTAAGTAATTCACTTTACTTAAAATTTCCATTTCTTCTACTTGATATCGCGACTACGATATTTGGGCTAGCATAGGGACCCGATGGACCTATAGATCATGGGCTTAATAATTAGTCAATTAAGTGATTAACACATAATCAGTTAATTACTTATTATCTAACTATGAATAATTCCACTATAGATTCATAGTGAACTCCCCTCACTATAGATGAGTTATGTCCATTTAGTTTATCTTTTATTTATATCTGTGATATATCCTTCACGTGGAACCCTCATAATTACAGGCGGATAAATTTATCGTTTTGCCCCTGTAATTACCGCTTTATCCTTGTGTTCCCGGTGATTCTCCAATGAACTTTATCTTTAGTCGAACTAGAGATAAGATACTTCTGTGATCAATAGAAGTCGTGACGTCACTTGTTCATGTCTCGAATCGAGACATCAAGGAGTTTCCTAAAGTTCCTAAAATGTTTAGGTATCGCACTAATACCAGGTTAATTTATAGGAAAGTTATGAATTCCATCTCATGAAAATGAGTTCCCACTACTTATCTAGTCATGTTCCCAAAACAGGTGTATTGAGCGTTCTTACAGATCGCTCTCAACTATGTGAATCAAAAAACATAACTCCACAAATAGAGTCCGCATTTCACTCAGGATTGAGATCTATCACGGTTGATAAACTTAGTTTGATATTCGATTATTTCTCGTAAACAGGTACTAATGAGAAATTTGATCGAACATCGTGGTCCTGTCTTATACAATCAACATTGCATATGATACTTCCATTTCATGTCTCCCATATGAATGATCAGGATTCGATCATTTGTCTATAAACAAAATGCGAAGCTATCAACAGTGTTACCAGGATAAGGTTCCCAAACGTTATCCGTTTCATCGTAGACACGTTTAAGTTACTCATCTCGACTTTAATCCTCTCGTATGACTCACATACTAAGTCGTGATTTCATAAGAGTGACTTAGGGTTTTACTATTTGAATGTTTGATATTTATATATTTCCATATATTCCTAATATCATTAATTGAATCAATCTAGATAATATAAAGAACTTATGTTTATTTATTTAATTTATTCTTAATAAATTATTATTATTAAATAATTATAAGTTCTAGGACACCATTCCTAACATACAGTACATGTATCACTCGTCATTTCGTATATCGTGTGTATTACAGAATATACATTTAGTAAAACAATATAGTAAAATGAAGAAAAACACATGATTATGTGTATCATGTATATTACAAAATATATATTTAAACAGACCACAAAAAAGTGTATATTACGTACATTACAAACTGTATATTAAGAAAAACAGAAGCAGTACAAGCAACAAAACAATTATGTATATTACGTATATTACAAAAAAAACTACATTTTGAGAACACCAGATTGAAAGATAAAAAAACATATATTGCATATATTTCATGTATCACGGAAAACACTATTTAGAAATTGCATATATTACATAAAACAACAAAGAACATAAATGAGAAAAAAGAATATAATAAACTAACAAAAAATACCTGTCGTCAAATCCATGCTATTTTTGGTTTTGATCTTCGAGATTCGGAAAAAAACGGTGAAATATATTTATTGAAAAAATGAGAATGAGAAAAAATTAAGAAGAGAGATAGTAAATTAAAAAAGTATAGGAAATTTGTGAGATGAAACATTTGTAGAAGATAAAAATGGTGGATTTTTGAAAAAGAAAGAGAAAGAATAAGAGAATAAATGGAGGTTTGAAAGAAAATGATAGGGAATGGATAAAGAATGAGGGAGAGAGGGAAGAAGAAATGAGAGAAAGAATGAAAAAAAAGGGATGGAGGGAGATAATCAAATATATAGAAGAAAGGGGAGGGGGGGGGGGGATGGGAGGGAAAATATTTTTAGAAATAATTATAAAAAATAGAGAAAGCTATGTTAATATTAAAAAAAACAAAATGAATGGACGGTAAGGGAAGGAGGAGAGAGATGATGATTTGATATTAAATGTGTTTATGTCTTTTTACATTGAGATGTGGCTATTAAGAGATATTTTTAAAAATGTGGCTATAGGGGAAAAGGGAGAAGGAAAAGTGGCTATTTATATATTTTTACTCTACATCATCACTTAACTTCCACATCCCTATTTTGTTAAAGTAACTAACGGAAATGCGATAGGAGGGACCATTTTGATACATTTTCTAAACTGTAGGGGTAAATTTGTTACTTTTTGAAATTTTAGGGACCGATTAGAAACCAAACATAAACTATAGGGACTAAAAGTATATTTTACCCATCAAACTTTTACTATTTTTAAAAATAAGGAAGAAAAAAGTGGGGTTATGTATGAGAATAGCCACTTTGTTAGTAGAATAACACAATATAGCAACGTGTCTAAAAAATAACATTGGCCACTTGGAGAGAGAAAGAGACATTGAATTTACCAAAAAAACATCTCACGAATCCCAATGCAATTACATAAGATTTAAAAAAAAACTATTTCTTCTCATTTTTGGGTTATCTATGAAAATGACTATGTAAGTTTAGATTTAGTATAACAATATTAATTGTACAATACATACAGTATATTATGTACAATACGTACCGTAATTAAGTTTATAAACTCATTTTTTAAATGCAAGAACAAAATAGAAAATTAAAAATCTGAATGTATGGAATAATGAGAGGGAAAAACAATTAAATTTGGGGAAATTAAAGAGGGAGAATAATTGAAAATAATTACAGTGAGAAAATAAATTTGAAAATAAAGAAAAAGATAAGAGAGATTCATTGGGAAGTCAAATAAAGATAATCATTACAAGGGTATAAAAGACATAATGAAAAAGCAAAAAGTAATTGGTAGTTACAAATGATAAATAATGAGATGTGACTAATTTTTTATAAACATAAAGAAAAGTGGCTATTTTCTTAATTATCTAAAGAAAGTGTCATGGTTGATAACTTCTTCATGTAAATTCTAAAAAAAAACTGAGTAATTTGGAATATTGGTTTGGTTTAATTATCGTTTCTTTAAAAGTTTCCTTTTTGTCCTATAGTTTGAGGTATGTGTCAATTTAGTTCTTATAGTTTTTAAAGTTTCAATTTGGTCCTTTTGTATTTTTAAAAAAGTCCTTGGTATTATAAAAAAATTAACATTTTTCTTATGTGTCTTATTTTTTTAATTTAGTAATCACGTGATCAGGGTCGTTCTTAAATAATAGGGGTCTGATGCGAAAATGAGATTTTAGACCTCCTATTATATAATTTTAAATATATACTAATTAAAAAAATACATAAACAAATATAATATTATTAACTCCTATAAAACAATTAATATAACAAAATAATATAATTTAAATTTTCATTTAAAAATTTATTCTCAACATCATCTTTTCTTTCATTCACACAAGCGGTCTTTTTTTTTACGTTCCTCGAGATAAAAATTATTTGGTGTAAATTACAAATAACTCTAAATTAAAAAAATTAAAAATCGAAGAAATAAAAAAATGGATACCCAACAAAAAAAATATATTAAAATTTAGATAAAGACAAAGATTTAGAAAAGTGAACAAACCGTGAGTTAAATCGAATCGAATTGAAGTTTTTTCAAGTAGTATAATGCATTATAGAAGAATAAAATTGATAAATAAACTAAAAATTTAGAGAGAGTGAACACTTAAGTGGTTGGAATGATTAAACCATTTTTTACTTTTTAATATAAATTAAAGATTGTTATTAAAAAGAAAAAAGAAAAAAAAAAGATATTGGGAATAAAAAAATCGGTGGCTGCATTCTTCGAAGGGGCATTTGCAAATCTAGCAATTTTTTTAGTAATATTTGTAAAAATAAAACTTCAAAAAAATATTTGCAAATATAGCAAATTTTGATCAAGTTTATCAGTGATAAACATTGAATTACATATTTGTACACTATGTTTATCACTAATAAACACATAAATCATTGTTTATCACTGATAAACATGATAAAAAGTGCTATATTTACAAATACTTTTTTGAGTTGATATTTTTATAAATATTGCATAAAAATTTGCCACCCAATGAAATTTTCCTTCTTCGAAACTAAAAAAAGAAAGGTACAAAACCAATTCCAAGAAAACCTAACTAAAATGTAAAAAGATATAATAAATAAAATATTAAGACGTAAATTAAAAAGAAAAAAAAAAGATGGGGCCCTAAATTTTAGGGGCCTTGTGCAATGGCCCTGGATGCACCTATCCAGAGCGGCCCTGTACGTGATAACGATAAATGTGAATATATTGCTTATTAATGAGAAATGTATCTTATTGATGTGTAAATATAATAACAGTAGAGACGTTTTGTGAGTTTTTATTAAATTATAGAAATTAAATTGAAACTTTTAGAAATATGAAAATTAAATTGACATAACTTCAAACCATAGAGATAAATTTAAACTTTTAAAAACCATATAGATTAAATTAAAATATACCTCAAACCCTGGAACTAAATTAATAATTAAACCTATTGAGTAAGAAAATAATTAGAAGGCCAACATTAGTATAGCTCAACTGGTTAGGCATATACTCTCTTTCCCTTGAGTAGGGATGAAAAAATTCCCCGCGGGGCCCCGATCCTATAGGGGCGGAGAATCCCCGTTTTATAGGGTTAGGGTTAGGGTGAGAAATTTCTCCCCGATTTGTTATAGGGTAAGGGTATGGGAATACATCCCCCGACCCCGAACCCGAACCCGATTATTTGAATATTTTATGTATTTTGTATACTTTTATCTTTATTTATTGAAAAATATATGTAAAATATGATAATATTAACTAATACAATATAAAATGTTTTGTATTATGTTTTCTTTTTGACTTAAAAATGTATATTTTAAATTTATATTTAATTTTTATATTTCTTTTTAAATAAGAATTAAAATATAAAACTGGAAATTTTCTCCGCGGGGAACCCGATTCCCGAATGGGGAATCTTCTAACCCGACCCCGAATTTTTTATTAGGGGATAGAGTAGGGTATGAGGATTAAAAATCTATGCGGGTAGGGGATGGGAAGTGCATCCCCGACCCCGCTCCGCTCCGTTGCCATCTCTACCCTTGAAGTCGAAGCTTCGAGCCCCCTCCCCATAATCTAAAAAAAAATAATAATAATTAGAAGAGTTCGCTAAAAAAAAAAAAGAAAGAACGGAAACACCAGAAAAGGCATTAAAGGCGGCGTAGAAAGCGATCCGACGCACAAGTCTGGCATTACTTTTTCTCTTTCCACAAATGGGACCCACACGCTTCCTTCCCTTTTCTTTTTTATTCCTTTTTTTAAATAATTTTGTTTAAGATTTGTCTTTTGCTTACGTCATCTTTCCTTTGCTTATTTTCTCTCTACAACAAGATCAGCCTCTAATATTTAACCATGTCATCATTTGATTTATTCAATTAAAAAAAAATTGATTTATTATTTTATCCGATTACTTTTTAAAATTAAGGTAAGAAAATATGTTATTACATGTAATAGGAAATCATATTCCCGAAGTTTTTATTAAAATTTGTATTCGTATTTTTTGAGACAATTACTAAAATAACATATTTTTATATATTAATTATTGAAATGTCATAACTTTTTAAAAATTACTCAAATAACATTTTATTGAACTAAAAAAGTAAAAAAATAAAAAATAATAATACTTAAATAGTTCGATAAATTATTGAACTTGAACTAAAAAAAAGCAAAAAAACAAGCATATTTATTAAAAATACCCATGAAAAATAGTTCAATAAATTTATTGAACTATATGAAAGTTAATTCAATAAATTTATTGAATTATAATTATCTTATTTGAGTTATTTTTAAAAAATTCTGACATTTTAGTAATTAGTATCCATATTTATACTATTTGAGACAATTTTTTTTTTAATTGTTGTTGTTCTGTTTTGTGCCCAAGTCTCCCTTGATAGTCCAACTCTCTCCTCCTTCCTTTGTTTTTCCATTGGAAAAGAAATCTCTTTCACAAAAGAACTCTTTCTAAAAGGATTCTTCTTTTAGACAAATTATAGATGAGATTGAAAGAGAAAAAAAGAAAGGATGAGGAACAAAAAGAAAAGGTTAGAAAATAAAATAATAATAATAAAAAGTTAGTGACATGAAGGCAAAGACACATTCTGATTAAATGTGTTTCAGATTAAATTATATAATTAGTCTTCGTAATTTATTATTTGTGTCAATTTGATTATTAAACTCATAAATTTTTCAATTATTAGTATATTATGCAAAGTTTAAGAAGTTAAATAATATCGGAAAGTTTAAGAAACAAAACAGAAAAGGTATGAAATTTTATGATTCCCAAACTTTGATCGTTTTTCATTTTTGATATTTGAACTTTTAAAGTTTTGTTTTAAACCTTAAATTTTGTATAGCATTTGATTTCAATAATTTTCATTATCTTTTAGTATATTTTTCTTAAACAAAAAACGCAGGTGATAATATTTTCCATTTACCTGTGAGTAGATGTTAGGATAATAATATGTTCACTCCCCAACTTTCAACTTTAGAAGTTATATTCTAGCGTTTTTCTCTTTTCTCTTTTCCTTTATTATTATTATTATTATTATTAATTTTTTTTGTTATCAATAAGCCACATTCTACTTCCCCACTCTACATTTGAGCCATCTTCTCAACATTTATGTATTGAAAAATAGTCACACGTTTTTTTTTCCCTCTTTCTTTCCTTCTTCCGTTTTTTTCGTTAAAAAAATGGACAATGAGATAACAAGATAGATAGAAATGCAAAGTTTAAGGACTAAAATGAAACTTTACGAATTTTTTGTGGGATGTATAAACAAACTAACCACTAATTGATTATGGTAAATGACTGATTGACTGTGATAAATGGTAATAACTTCATGCAATAATCAATTGTTTACATAATTAATTCATTGAACACAATCAAAGTAATCATGTCGTACTAAATAATTTGTTATACTTACAAAATATTAGGGAGAATTCTGCTAGATTTGTTATTAAAAACTACATAGTGAGGAAAAATTAAAAACGGTTAGTAAAAAATGGGGTTTTTTTTTAATAAATAGTAGTAAATAATAGAGTCAATTAATGAAATATCATATTTCTTTCTTTCTACATACTAATGGCCGAATGGCCGAAAGTGAAATGTCATAATATTTTAAAAATGATCTAAATAGTAGTTTCAATAATTTATTAAATCAAAAAAAGTCAAAAGTCAATTAAAAAAAACAAAAAACTAATAAATTTATTAGAAAAATAACAAAGAAAAATAACAAAATATTTCAATAAATTTAATTATTGAACTGCTATTTTTTTAAATAAATATTTAATTAATAAGTAGAAATATATTATTTTTTATTGGTCCTTTAAATTAATTCTAAATGAACAGATAAATATAGTGTGGGTATATGTATATCAATCTTCCTTTATAAATGTGTAAAAGAAAGTTATAAAAAAAAAAGAGAGAAAGGAAAAAGGAAAAAAGGAAAAGGAAAAAGAAAAAGAAGACATTTTAAAAAGTGAAAAAAGCAGAGCAGAGAGAGAGAGAGTTAAGAAAATATTAAAGGAAGTAAAAAAAAAAAGGGTACTTTGATGCCTCACGTTCTTTGTGCTTTTAGGCTTTTAGCTGCAACTTTCAAAGGTTTTTATTTAAATTTATTTTCATGGGGTTTTAATTAATAGAGAGAGAGAGAGAAAGTATGTTTGTCTGTGTCTCTTTATTTTGAGGTGTTGAAAAAGGTTTCTCCTTTTGTTCATCTATATTTTGATTTTTGATTTTGATTTTTGATTTAGAATGGGTCTTTGATTTTTGAACCTCCAAAACTTGTTCAAAACTTTCATTTATTTGTTTTGTTTTGTTAATCAACCAAATGATGACTTCTTCTATTACTCAAGATTTATCTGCTGCTCATATCAAAGATCTTGCCATTAAACTCTTTGGCAGAACTATCCCTCTCTCTCACTCTCACAATCTGGTACTTTTTTTTCATCTGGGTTTTATCTAATCTTTGGTTTTATTGTTGTTCAATGCTCATATTCTTATTTTTCAGTTGTTTTTTTTAATTTATTTTATACCTTAGATTAAAGAGGAAGATATGGTTTTGATTTCTTCATTTAATATGTTAATTTGAGTTTGTTGACTTCATTATTCTAAAAAACTAATTTGTTTTGTATTGAAGCAATTTTGAATGCATAATTCTAGTAATTACTTGTTTCCCTTTGTAATGGATCCATGGAGGGTTGATTGAATTTTTTGTTATCTTTTGGTTCTCAAAAGTGCACTGAAAAGATAGCTATTTTAATGAAATTATTGTGTTGATTTGTAATCCGTTGGTTCGGGTTGATATCTTATCACCCTCTGTTGTATTGGCCTCTTTTTTAATGAAATATTTTGTTTCCTTAAAAAAAAATAAAGAGTATTGTGTTGATTTAGCTGATGGTTTATTTGTGGTAACTTGATTAGTCTGGCTTAAAGTGATAAATTACAGTTCTTTTAGTTGTTATAAACTATTCATACTGAAAATTGAAATATAACTTTCCAAATGAAGGGTTTTTGAAAATTTTGTTTCTATAGTTCATTTCATAAGTTTTGTAGTAGGCTATGAGGCATTTCTTGGCTTCTTTCTCGATGTTTGTTGAATGTGTCGTCTGTCTACAGCTATGCAAAGGATTCATATATGTTGATGTGTGCGTGCACGAATCTATATATATATTTTTTTAACATGTATAAGCTTTCCACCATTTTTATGTACTTTTCTACATATTTTCTGCTCTTGCTAGAGTGTCAATTGTTTAAATATGATTTTCAGGATGCTTGCCACGATTTGAGAAAAGCTGAGCAGTCTGTTTCGGGTACAGAAAACTGTTGCCCGTCGGAGAGATCTTCTGTCTTAGGGGATAATGAAGAAAACCAAGCTTCAAACATGACGAACAAGGAAGAAATGGATCCCCAGTCGAAGGAGGAGCAGGCAGATGCCAACTGCACCGAGCAGGAGAGAATTTTTAAGAAGCCAGACAAAATCATTCCTTGTCCAAGATGTAATAGTTTGGAGACGAAATTCTGTTACTTCAATAACTACAATGTCAATCAACCTAGACATTTCTGCAAGAATTGCCAAAGATATTGGACCGCTGGTGGGACAATGAGAAACGTTCCAATTGGTGCTGGACGGCGACGGAACAAGCAGTTAGCCTCTCAATACCGTCAGATTATAGTATCCTCTGAGGGAGTAGCAACCACCAGGTTGGAAACCTCGGATTCGAACAATCACCATCAACTTCTCTCATGCGTTGAGTCTTCTACTACTATGAGACCCTCGACAGGAAATGGTACAGTCCTAAAGTTTGGACCTGAAGCACCAATCTGTGATTCTAGGGAAACTGTGCTCAGTCTTGGAGACCAGAAGAGAGGTATGGAGATTGCCTCTGCATATTGTGGAGATAGTCCGGAAGAACCGTCCTCGTGTGTATCCTCCATGACGACAACTAGTATTAGGGGAAACGAATTACCCTCAAATGCTGTCGAGAGGGAGGCAGTCAGATTATCCGGTTCGTGCAGTGAGATTACTGCATCAAATGCTATGCATCATTACCCAGTTCAACAATTGATTTTTCCAATGAGTCAGGGTGGCAACGGCATGGTTTCATCAGCAGCGGCACACGGATCTGATTGCACAAGTATACCGAATGCTAGCAATCACCCCAATTCCGTTCAGTGGCTCCCTGCAACCATGCTGGCAGTTCCAGGCTTTTGCACTCCAAGCCTTCCATTACAATTTGTGCCAGCATCATGTTGGGGTTGTACTCCTGTATGGACTGGTGGTGCTGGGAATTTAGCTGTACTTCCTTCTAATGGTTGTGCATCTCAAACATCCCCTGGCACGAGTGGCTGCTGCTCTACAAATCCCTTATCTACCCTCGGAAAGCATTCAAGAGATGAAAACAACTCAACAGAAGAAGAAGAGTCAGAGAAATGCGTTGTTGTTCCGAAAACGCTGAGAGTTGATAACCCAAGTGAGGCTTCAAGAAGTCCTATATGGGCCACATTAGGAATTAGGCCATACCAGAAGGAAACCATTTCCAGAGGTACTGTTTTTGAAACTTCAGAAACTAATGCAGATGGCAAAGGTCATTTCATGGATGCTTCTCCTATCTTGGAAACCAAAACCGGCAGTTTTTACTCGCTCTTGTAGATTCCATCAGTAAACATAAAATGTTTTTGTTTTGTCAACTGTCTTAAAGCTGTTTATATAATCTGAAATCCTTGCCACAAATTTGGTAATTAGGTTACATGTTTTTAGTTCAATCAGTTTGATATCAGTTTTGTATGATTATCTGTTCAAATGAAACATTCATTAAAGGAGAAAGGAAGATAGATATAGTTTTGATAAGTCCTCTCATACAGTTAAAAGGACACCATTGAAATGAAAAAAAGATTTGCTCTAAAAAAAAGGAGCAAAAGAACAATGGATAATGAGATGGAAGAGTACTCATGAAGTTGAAATTGAAAGCAAGAAGGGTGACTTTTTAAAATGCCATAATTAATAATCACCTTCCTAAGGATCATCAACCAAGCAAAGGAATGGATCTTTTCAAGTAGTTTTGTAAGAAGGGTGTTGAAGAAGGAAGACAAGAAGAATTAAGACTTTTGTAAAGAGATCAAATTAAGGGATTAACTTAAATAAAATTTAAAGGAATCACATCATTTAATATTAATTTACACGCACCTCAACTAATTTTAAGTGTCATTTAACTAAACTTACAACATCTAATGTCAAAAAAAAAAATTATAGGATAATATATCAGGTAGGTAATCATATCATATAATTAGCTCTTTTGGCCACTACAGCAACTTAGTGGTTTCGACATCACCTTATTGTTCATAGCACATTGGTACTAAATAGTATTATTGATAATTGAATGAGGACGACTTCAAAAGAAAAAAACAAAATCAATTAAATAGAAATAAAATATGTAAAAAAATGAGATAATATATTAAAGTGGTCAATGAAGTAAATGAGTACTTACATTATTTACTCATGTTTAATTAGAGACCACAAATCACAATAAAAAGTTAATGAATAAGTTGGTGACACTCACAAAACCAATGGAAACAACAATCTCTTTTCCTAAAAAAAATCATTCATTATAGAATGAGATGCAAACTTATCATTAAATAATAAGAATAAGAATAATGATTTATCCTCATTACAAATTAGTAACCAAAATATAAACTTTATATTGCTTGACACTTTCAAATTGATTGTTTTGAAGCTAGTTGGTGAAAACCTTAGAAGAAGAAGAAAAAAAAAACTAGTTCGTGAGAAAAGCTAAATAGTGAAATTCTCCTTTTTTTTTCCAAGCATAATGAAATATTTTATAAAAACAAATAAATAAATGAATAAAAAAAAGCTTTTCCTTCTCTTTTCTTTTTCTTTCCCATGAACCAATAGAAAAAGGTAAACAAAAAGCTATTTTGAAAGCTAGTTTCCCTTCCCTTATTTTCCCTTGTGGGGGAATATATCCTTTTATGAGATGTGACTCAAACCTCCTCTAAATTAGTGGGTTATATATGCTTTTGATTGCACTAAAAAGTGATTGTAATATCTTTAATAAGGTTAGAAAAAGAAAGAAAAAAAGGATCAAAAGTTTTGCTTTTTCAATTTTCTCTTTCTAAAAGTGATTACAGATTCTTAGTTATCAATCTTTATTGGCTTGGAGATTGTTACTTTAAAATGTTGATGACCAGCCAGCACAGTCTCCAAGTTTTATTTTTGGGGCTATTGTACATAGAGCTGAAAAAAAGCCTATTATTTATAAAAATAACAGTCCAAAAAGTTATTTGTAAAAATAGCAAAAAACATAAATTCACACATAAAATATTACAAAATTGTCACTAGTTCGAGTAAGTAATAACTGATTTCCACATAAACAATAACTGATTTTACTGATTCACTATATCAAATGATATTTCGTGCATGTAATCACTAATCATTGATATCCTTGATTCACCTGATAAGTTATATTACCTTCTAGTTATCACTAATATTCTTGATTCACTTGAATGTGAATTATTAAAAAATTGCTATATTTACAAATATTTTTTAAAATTGCTAAATTTATAAATATTGAAGAAAATTCAACCACACAATGAAATTTCCCTTTATTTTTATAAAAATGAACAATAATACTCATTAAGGATGAATTGGTGGAGAAATTAATGACTTGTTTTTAATCTTTGGATTAAGGCTGTGTAGGTATTAAAATCAAATGGATGTGTAATTTAAAATAATTATGATAAGATAATTTATTTTTAGAAAACTCAAGTCTATTTTAATAAAAAAATTTGCTTTGTAAAAATATATAAATAAATTATTTTGTAAAACTGTTTATTATTTTAATATTTAGTGAGTACCAATATTACAACATTAATAACCATGAATATTGTAATACCGAAATCACGAAATGTAAAAAGGATCATGAAGGGAATGACTCAATTTTTTTTTTATATGAAAACCTAAATTTGGGAAAAACTACGAGGCCATACCTAGAAAAGAAATGGACTAGAAAGAATCAGTGGACATAAAAATAATTTTTTTTTAGCATTAACCAAACACAAGAAAACTTGCTTTTCTTTATTTATAATTGTTCCTTATAAGATAACCTTTCCACAATGAGAAACATCTTACTGGATTATGTGGTGACACTACAAGAAAATGACTTTTCAACCACATTTTTTTTTTCGTTGAAGGAGAAAATTCAACCAATTATAAATTGTCACCCAATTATTGAAACCAATGACAAAAAAATATGTCAATAAAATAGAAAAGAAGCCAAGTTTGAGACATGCCTTTAAATTAAATTAAAAGACTTTAAATCGGCAATCAATTAACATTACATGTCTTTTCCATGGTCATTATGGTAATTGGACTCAAATTGAACGAAGCCCATACTCACCGAAGGTCGATAGAAAACTTTAAAAATAGAATAAGTCATTGACCATTTTGGAGGTTGAAAATATTTAGAGAAACTAAAGACTTATAAGATTTCGAAGGCCAAAGTCTTGTATTAAAGATTTCCTAAAAACTATTTTGAACACAAAAAGAAACTTTGAAGACCGTTTTGAATACTCAGATTTCATAAACTACCATATAAAGACCTCATCCAATGATGTACCATCTTATATTTTTTAGAGTAAAAACCAAGATTCATACTCATGTGCATCTCCTCCTCTAATTGATCTGCATGCAAGAATACATTATTCTTGTATTTCTTTCTTTATTGCATCTCTCCAATTTTCATCATTAATGACTGAAACAAAAGACCTAGGTTCAGTACCTAGATGTCAAGAAAACGCGATGTCTCGTATAAAAGCTATCACAATTAGCATAATGAGCAATGTGATAACGATTACCGGACGAATTCTGATGGATGTGTAAGCTCATGGTAGAGGGACTCGAGGAGGATCATTCCAATTTATCCACTGTGTAAAATATGATCTCAAAGTTGTTGCCTATACCCATGACCTAACAAAACTTCATGTTGTTGGCTACATATATATAGCTCCTCCACTGGCACACATACATCTAGTTTTTGTTCCTCTTCGATAAGGTTTTGATCTCTATATCTTCAATGCTTGTTTGAATCTCTTCACCAACTTCCTAATACTGAGATATCATAACTTCACTCTCATCATTTAATACCATGTCTTCAATCATTGAATTCATTATGCCCTTTTGTTTCCCCTTTCAATATTCACAAAAACAATGTTTCTAGAGATAGAACTTACTAGGGTACAAATCCTATCGCGGTTCCATCTCAACAAACACACATTTTCTACTTTGACTAGCAAACATATGTCTTCTTCTCCTTGTTGATTATAAGCTTAAGCCAAACTGTCAAAACATAGCAAAAATCAAGGATTCCTTATTCACAAACTAGCCGTTAATGTACAGCTGTAATAGAAGAAGGGCAGTATTTTAGGGCCTTAGTTCCTCACCTATTTTTTCCTTGTAAAGTCATATAACTCTTCTATATAAAGAGTGTATTTATTGAGTAATAAAATAACCTATTTTATTCAATTTGTCATGGTATCAGAGCCACCTACGACAATCAAAATTAAAGCACAATATTGGTGAATTCATCTGGCAAAAGAGAAATTAGATTATACTCGAGGATTTTTTTCCTCTCTCTCTTTGGAAATATCGCATCATATTGAGCGAATTCTTGTTTTTTTTCTCTCTCTCTCTTTCTGGGGGTATCACCGAATTTGCTGATTTCGGATTTCCATCACCCCTCGATCGTGTCTGAGAAGTTATCTCATCCTTAGGTATTCACTCGATTGTGTCTGAGCAAAAATTGGGATCTTTGTTGTTCATCTTTCGATCTTTTCTATCTTCATCAGTGCAATCTAATTTCATTAGTGGACTACAATTTGTGTCGTTAACCATATGTCTGAAGCAACTCAATCTTCAAATACTATAAACACTAGTCGGAGGGTTGGTTCTACCAAAACAAATGGGGACCTGCAGAATATTCAACCTATATACCGATTGGATGGGAAAAACTATTTAAAATGGTCTCAATTTGTCAAAACTTTCTTGAAGGGAAAATGGAAACTTAGTCACATTATGGGGACCGAACCAAAACCCGAGGATCCAAAATTTGAAGCTTGGGATGAAGAAAGATTCCTTGATAATGTTATGGCTGTGGGGTTCTATGAGCCCTACTATCAGTGACACTTGTATGTTCTTGACAACTGCAACAGAGATCTGGAATATGATTAGGCAAACCTAGTCCAAGGCACAAGATGCTGCACAAATCTATGAAATTAAGACAAGGATCTTGGCCACAAAGCAAGGTAATCAAACTGTGATAAAATATGCAACAACATTACAAAACCTGTGACAAGAACTTGATCATTATCAGTGTATTGAAATGAAGTGTATAGTGAGGACGCTATGAAACACAAAACATTTGTGGAAAGAGATAGAATTTATACATTTCTCGTCGGATTTAATGTCGAGTTAGATGCAGTTAAAGTACAAGTCTTGGCAATCCTTGAATGAAGTTAGTTACAGGAACTATTAGAAGTGAAGAGAGCAGAAGAAAAATAATGGTAGAATCACATATTATAGAAGGTTTTGCTATGGTGACTGAAAATTTCAAATCAAAAGGTGGAATTGTGGCAGACAATGGAGGAAATGAAACTAGAACAAACAACTATGGAAGTAAAGATCATGTGATCTGTAAGAAATCTCGTCATACCCGTGAAAAATACTGGAAGTTACATGGAAAACCATCCAACCTACAGGACAATAATAATAAGTCTTGGGTAATAGATTCGGGTGCTACTGACCATATGATTAATACCAATATATTTTTCTTAACATATAATCCGTGTCCAAGTAATAGAAAAATCATCACTGCTGATGGAACTATATTTACAGTTGCTGGTCAAGGAAATATCAAAGTTACCTCTCATATAATTCTTAGAGATGTGCTTCATGTCCCAAAACTATCAGCCAATATAATTTCTGTTTAGAAACTTACAAAAGACTTAAATTACGAACTAAATTTCTCTGTTTCCCAATGTACTTTACAGGACCAGAGCAATGGGAAGATGATTGGGCTTGCTAAAGAAAGAAAATGGACTTTTACTACCTTGAAGTACCTGAGATAAATGAAGAAAATTCCCCTGTTACCCTTGTCTCTAAGTCAAATTCTACTGCTTCTAATAAAGTGTGGCTATATCACTACCTGTTTGGCTACCCTCATTTCTTATTCTCAAAACCATGTTTCCTGATTTATTCAAAGGAATTAACGTTGTCTCCTTTCATTGTGATACTTGTGAGTTTGCAAAACATAAACGTACACCTTTTCTTACAAGCAGTACAAGAACGTCTAAACCTTTCTCTCTTATTCATAGTGACATATGGGGCTATCCACAATAACTAATATATCTGGAGCTAAGTGGTTTATAGTATTTGTTGATGATTGTACTAGGGTAACATGGGTTTATCTTCTTAAAAATAAGTCATATACTTTTAATGTTTTTCAAAACTTTTTCCATATGATTAAAACACAATTTGATACAGAAATAAAACGGGCTAGGTCTGACAATGCAAGAGACTTTTTTAATCAAAACTTCACTATTCTTTCCCAACACAAAGGAATTATCCATGAGTCATCTTGTGTTTATACTCCACAATAAAATGGAGTTTTCGAAAGAAAAATCGGACATCTTTTATTCATAGCCCGTGCCCTTTTATTTCAAAACAATGTGCCTCAAAACTATTAAGGGAAGCCGTGTTGACTGCCACACACCTAGCTAATTGTGATAAAATTAAAGTAATACGGAATAAAAATAATAGAGAGAAGAAGAGAAGAGGGGAAGAGAGGAAAACGGTATGATGCTATAAGACTACATTGTATTCAATTTTATTTTCAATCTCAATAGCATTACATTGTTTATATAGAAAACCTAACCCTAGATAAGTAAGGAAAAGATAATTATCATAATGAATATGATAATTATCAAAGGAAATAAGATAAACATATCAAAATAGAATAAACTAATTTTGGCAGATTTTCTGCCGAATTGTCGCCGCGGCCACGAACCCTCGTCTCCACGGCATCGTTCATCATCAAATCTCTATACCCTCCCTCAAGTTGGAGCATGTAGATCACGAAATGCCCAACTTGCGAAATATGATCGAAAAAGAGGGGTCTTGTAAAAAAAAAATGTCGTTTCTAATCGGGAAACGCCATAATTCATCATCAAGTGCAATGGTCGTCGTTGTATCAACGTCAATCATCGCGATCATTCATTGTTTCAAATATTGAAACGTCTTCATCATCATGGACTCTTCTTAAGTTTCTTCCATGATCGTTTTCTTCAAGTTGATGTCGCTTAAGCAACATCTCCACGGACGTTTCCAATCTAGAAACGCCGTCATTCATCGTTTCAAATATCGAAACGTCTTCATAAGAAACTCTTCATGAGTTCTTGTCATCATTCAGTTATCCGAAACCCAATTTGTTCTTTGCACAAATATTATTGCACATCGAACGTTTTTCTTCATTGTCTCAAATCAAGAAACATTATCGTTCCATTTTTTTTTTAAGAAACCATCACAAAGCCTCATTTACCGAAAGCAACTCAGAAATCACGCCGTCATTTGATTGGTCTTCAAACTTGTATCAACGTATGAATCATTTCGATGACCTTACAAAGAAATCAAGCTGCTTCTCTTTACAAAAATTATCCAACAGCTTCGCCTTCGGCTTTTTGTCTTCTCAACTATTGCTCCCTTAAACCTGCCAACGACCTGCTCCCACAATTTAAGTTTTGCCCAAGATATTTTTCAGAGATTATTATTTTTTTTTTTAAATAGTCACAAGACTCAACCTTTATTTCACAGATTAGGATTCTAACCTGCTTTGATACCATGATAAAATTTAAATAATGTGGAAAATTAAAGAGAAAAGAGGGAAGAAGAGAAGAGGGGAAGAGAGGAAAACGGTATGATGCTATAAGACTACATTGTATTCAATTTTATTTTCAATCTCAATAGCATTACATTGTTTATATAGAAAACCTAACCCTAGATAAGTAAGGAAAAGATAATTATCATAATGAATATGATAATTATCAAAGGAAATAAGATAAACATATCAAAATAGAATAAACTAATTTTGGCAGATTTTCTATCGAACCGTCGCCGCGGCCATGAACCTCGTCTCCATGGCATCATTCATCACCAAATCTCTATAAATTGGCTTGCTACTCGGTTTTTAAATCTCAAAACGCCTCTTGCATATTTAAAACAAATCTATCCTGACATACGAAGTACTGATAACCTTAGTCCCCGAGTCTTTGGCTGTGTAGCCTTTGTTCATGTTCATGTAAATCAACGAAGTAAATTAGACCTAAGAGCTCTTAAGTGTGTTTTTCTTGGTTACTCTCCTACTCAGAAGGGATATAAGTGCTATTACCCTCCAACACGTAAAATTCTAATATCTATTGATGTAACCTTTGATGAAGACTCATTGTACTTCTCTAAACATTATCTTCAGGGGGAGAACTCAATAAAAGATCAGGATATTGATAATATGGATGGGTTACAGTTCTTAGAATTGGGAATGTCTAAAACTTCTAAAACTATTAAACCTCCGCTGTTGAACCTCAAGTTGAAAATAACATTCCTAATGAATCAATATCTTGTTCTGTTAACCCTCCTTTGCAGATCTACACAAGACGCCAAAACACTCATACTCATCTTGTGCAAGCCCAAGGATTTGAACATAGCCCTGGAAACACCATTAAGGTAAGTACTGATTAAAACCTTGACTTACCCATTGCCTTTAGGAAGGGTATTTGTAACGCCCCGTCACGAGAAAGTTAAAAAATCAATATTATTTTGTTAAATAATATTAATCAGCTTGATCGATTAATTAGAACAGAAATACTGTGTTATTTCAAAAAAGGTATTATGGTAATTTTTCCCGAAAACTTCAAAATTTGAACCTTTCTAGTTGACTATTATTTTGACATGAAATTGATCGACTTGATGTCAGGATTCCAACGCAACTGACGATTTGTCATTCTGAGACCCGGTGATCAAGATATAGACGTTTTAAGGTGATTGGCATTTTTGTAAATATGATAACTCGGGATTTTAACCTAAAAGAGGACTTTTCATTATCAATTTTTACAATTCATTATCTCCTTCTCTTCCTCTCACGCCGCTGCCGCCCCCGTTGGAGACTCCCGGAATTAGACGTTAATCCGTGTTCCGATCTCGGATTCGAAGTGGTTAGGGACTACCTTTGTAATCAAAAGAGGTAATTTTTCTCCCCTTGGTTTCCCCTAGTGCCGCCGCCCCTCTTAGAGTTTTTAGGAGTTGATTTCTTCATCAATTCTTGTTAATAGGTATCCGTTTTGATCGTGGGAATTCGTTAGTCAAGGTTCGTAGTCCGGATCCGTGATTTCCTATCATTGGGTGAGTATTTAGATTGGTTTTTCATTCCTTTCAAATATGGAATTTTGTTTTATTTACCAAATTTTAATGTTCTTGAACCTTGCCCAAAAACTCATTCCATATTGCCTTTTGTTAATTAATAGTACGCCTAAAACTTAATCGGTGTTGATCCCCTTTGCCTAAAACCAAAACCTATCAATACCGATCACTCGGAACCTGAAGCCGAGACCAAACCGTGACTCGAAGGCCACGATTCAACCATGCCAAAAGACAGGCGCCGTAGCTGCTGTCTCCTTCAAACGGCGGTCGTTCGTCATTTGCCTTTTTTCGGATCTTCAAGCCGTTGAACCCTAATCTTTTTAACACCTCTTGGTACTGTTTTAGCATGAAAATTTAATGTTTAGGACCCTTTTTTCAGGTCTGATTGGTGGTGGAAACTAGCTTATAAATTGGAAATTTTCAGGTAACAATGGACCGAGAGGTGGCGGTTGATGAAGTGGAAAAGATGAGGGGTTCATGTCGTGGTGGCCACCTATTGCTTATTTATTATTTATTTTATTAATGAATAAAGATTTGAAATTTCTAATGGTTTTTGTTGAATTATTTGAGTTTGAGTATATTATTATTTTTATTTGTTTTGAATAGTCAATGGATAATGTTTTAGTTCGTTTGATTTTGTTTAACTTTTCAACTCCGGAGTTTTTGTTTTTATTTGATTGACTATTTGGTTGAGGATTTTCATATTTTTCAATAAATGTCATTTATTGAGTCTTCCGCTGCATTAATTATGTTTATTTTAAATTTTGAAAAAGTCGGGTCTTTACAGTATTAGAAAATGTACCCAACAACCTGTTTATCCTTTATCTAATTGCTTATCCTATGACAAACATCCAGAACCCATAGAAGTTTTCTCACACACCTACAATCGGTTAATATTCTAAAAACACTAACTAAGGCTCTTGAACATCGTGAATGGAAAGAAGCTATGAAATTAGAAATGGAAGCACTTGAGAAAAATCATACTTGGCCCTTTAGCTTTACTTGAATTTTCTTGAAAATCAAAATAAATTGAAACAAAATTTAGTAGTATCAAATCCTAAAAAATAAGACACCTAACAATGAAAAAGAAAATTAAAGAACTAACTAGGAAAACATAAAAGCAATTTAAACTACTCAGCTTTGATGGGTTGCCTCCCAAGTAGCGCTTTTCTTTAAAATCGACGGCCCGACTTTGTCACTTTTTTTAGTGAACTTTCCTTGAAATTGAGTTTTGACCTCCTTGCCAAGCACGTCCCCTATCTTTTCCTCTTTTTTTCCTCTTCATCATTCTCTTCTTTTTCAACAACCCACCTTTTTTATATGAAGAAAAATTGTCCCATATTGATTTTTCTCTCTTTTGCTTCTTTTTATTTCCCATGTGGAAGAAAGTATTGAGAAAAATTGGGTTGAGGCTATTTAGACCTTTGTTTTGATTCCCATTGTTGCAGCTTTAGAACAATAATCTTTGGTTCATAAACTTTTACCTTCTTCGACTCATCTTCTTTAGGCTCTATTTCTTCATCCTCTTTTTTCAAAGTGATATATTGATTATTCAAATTAACCATGATTTGCTCTAATTCTTCCTCACTTTGAAGTGTATCCACTTCACATGTTTCCTTACTTTTGTTATAATTAGGAATTTCGGCATCACTATAGATAAAAACAATAAAAAAATTAATGAAATTAAAAAAAAAAGCAGAAAAAACTAAATGCTTAGACACTAATTAAATCTAAACTAATCCCCAGTAACGGCGTCAAAAACTTGTTGTGTGAAATCATGATGCGCAAGTGCACGCGGTCTAACAAGTAATAAAGTGATAAATAAGATTTTGTTCCCACAAAGACTAGTGATTTAAAATGGTGTTTAATAAATAGTTTAAGAATTTAAAATCAATGGTATTTTGAGGAGTGATGTGGTCTATGTAACTCAAATAATAAAATTATGAAAATATGCAAAACGATGTTCCCTAAGTGAAAATCTAAATGACTAAAATCTAAATTAATTATGAGAAATTTAATAACCTAATTAGGATGATTTAAAGTTGCTGAAATTACTCCTAAAATAAGCAAAAATATTCGAGAGATTAAACTATGTAGAGAAAAGCGGTTGGAAAATCAAGAATCTCCCTAAAGAACATTAGAATTCAAAATGCTGCAACAGTGAAAACAATTTTTAAGCAAGTAAGCCCAATTGTTCATGTGACTTCGTCAAGCCTTGCATGATTCTAATTTCTAACCCCATTTAAATCTTATGTCTAGGTAAAATTAGATTAAGAAATATGTTTTAGTGCTCCGGTTTAGGCTTTAGGGAGTAAATATATATGTCTATGAACTTACTAAATAACAATTTAACAATCGTTAAACCCTATCAATCAATAATTTACATTCAATTTTAACCTTTTCAAAATCAAAATTAAACTAAACAATTTACTTAGGGTGATCAAGCATAAGTAAAGGGTCAAGAATAACAATTCTATTGATTAAGCATAAAAATTGAATTCAATAAAGCTTTGAAATCTAATTCCCCTTAGTCATCCATCAATTCCAACCTAATAAAATTAGTTCATAATGAATTCAAAAATAATAAAGAAAAGCATAAATATTAAAACTACTCTAATCATATTTGAAGGTTCAACAATGAAGTTTGGAAACTAAGAAAAAGAAGAAGATAAAGAAGAAGAAATCTAAATAAATTATAAACGAAATCATAAAGAGAAGAGGAAAAGAGTCAAATCCAAGTTTCCAAGAATCGAAACTTTCCTCCTCTCCCATGACTGCTACATCTTACTACCACGTTCAGCTTTTTGTCTCCAATGAAGTCTAAGTTTTTTCAATTAGACCCCTCCCCTCAAACGCCATAAATTTTCTTTTAGCCATAACTTCTTCGTTTGAACTTCGATTTGGATGATTCAAAATGTTTTAAAATCTTCATTTCGAGCTCTACATTATGGCCAGTTTAAAACTTCAAAATCGTTAATAAATAAAAGAGTTTATTAACATAAACTAATTAGATATGATTTACACCATTAACACGTTTGGTTACTGATGATTTAGAATTTTTCACTAACTATAACGTAGAGCACAAAATGAGGATTCCAAAACATCTTGAATCATCCAAATTGAAGTTTAAACGAAGGAGTTATGACGAAAAGAAAATTAATGGCTTTGAAGGAGAGGAGTTTCATTGGAATCATTTGGAACTACATGGGTATATAATTTACTATTTTCAAACCACGAGGGGTGTTCATGCATTTGACGAAAACCACAGGGAGCATTTTAGCCATTATATATATATGGGCTATTTTCATTAATAATCAAAAGAAGGAGACTAATTACAAAAATATTGGTGGCGTCACTTTAATTACGAATATGACCAAATACCACTATCGAAAAATGTCAAAAGACAAAAAAATACCAACAATTTAATTTTCGAATTTATTAAGTCCCTTAAATTGTGCACGATTTAAGACAAAATTAAAACTAAAAAATTAAATAAAAAGGAAAACTAATTTCTATCTAACTAATAACTAAAATAAATTCCTTCAAACTCCTTTCATCTTCAATCTTCCTCCAAGTTCCATAAATCCGCCATTGATGGTTCTTCAAGGTACAAAATTTAAAAAACGAAAAAAACAATGGTTAGTTAAATTGATAAAATACCATTTTAGTCTTTGAACTTTCACTCAGGTTTCATTTTCATCTCTAAACTTTCAAAAGTTACATTTTTCATCCATGAACTTTACAATTCGTTCTATTTTAGTCTTTCAGTATGCGTTATTACATCTAGGACATTACCGGAGGGCTTATAGGCATATAATTGATGATGTGACGTTATATAAATATACAATGAGGTTAAATGATGTGGAAAAACGAATATACAGTGAGATTTAATACTGGAATTAAGGAGAAAAATGTGAGATTAATCTCCCTTTATATTTGTTTTTCTAATGGTATTTAACCTCACGATATATTTCTATAATGTCACTTCATCAATTACATGCCATATAAGCCCTCCATTAGTGTCCTAGACGGAAAAATAAAATATGAAGGACCAAAATGAAATGAATTGGAAAGTTCAGGGACGAAAAATATAACTTTTGAAAGTTTAGGGACGAAAATAAAACTTGAGTGAAAGTTTAGGACTAAAATGGTATTTTACCCTTAAATTTTTTATGTTAAACCAATAAAATCCAAAAATGTACAAAAATTATTGTTAGTTTACACATGTTTATATTTGTTAAAAACCAATAAAATCCATAGTTTAACATTATCGAAAATATATTAAATTGAATAATGAAAACAAATTCATACATATGAGTTTAACGAGTTTATTTTTGTTAAACAAATAACAATTATAAAATTAAAACAAACTAATTAAGTACAACAAGTTTATATTACGAAAACAATAAAATCCATAGTTTAACATTATTAAACGACGATTACGGTTTATATCTATTAAACCAATAAAGTCTAGAAAAATGAACATAAACATGGTTGGCTTAACATGTTTATATATGTTAAAAAAAATAATAGAATCCATTGTTGAACAATATTAAATGACGATTACTATTTATATTTGTTAAACCAATAAAATCGAAAAAAAAAAGAATAGAAGCATGGTTAACTTAACAGATTTATGTGTTAAAAAAACAATAAATTTTATAGTTTAACATTATTAAACGACGATTACGGTTAGTGTAATAAGTTTATATTTGTTAAATCAATCAAATTAGAATTTAAACCTAGGAATCAGATGAACAGAAGCATGGTTAACTTAACATGTTTATATTTGTTAAAAACAATAATAAATTCCATAGTTTAACATTATTAAACGACGATTATGGTTAGTGTAACAAGTTTACATTTGTTAAGTCAGTAAATTAAAATATTTTAAACCCGAAAATCAGTGGTAAGATGAGTGAAACCTGAGATTTATCACAATAAACAAGAGAGGAAGAAATCGACGATCTGAGACGCCCTAAATCAGAGATGAAAATCGAAGAAGCTATGAATTTAGATTTGTATCCAATACAATTACTCTATATTCGATAGAAATCAGGAAAGCTAAGACAGAACATATTTTATTTCTCCATCTCCATCTCCATCTTCTACTTCTTTAATACTAAAATCCCATCACCATATTCTCTCTAAAAAAAAATTCTTCCCTCACTATCAACGCTTCCTCTCTCTCTTTCTTTTCTTCATTATTCTTTACCGTACATTCACCAAAAAACGAAAGGCTCCCACAGATTCATCAAACCCTCCTCACTATTTCTCTTTTTCTCTCCTCCGTTGATCCACCGATTCTTTCTTTCCCTCTCGTCGTATTGGTCAAGGCGGTTTTGGGTCAATGGGGGATCTGATGGTGTGATAGAATGGTTGATCAAGAAGATGGGGTTGGAGATATGGTGGATCTGATGGTGATGGTGAATAAAGTTAGGGTTTGATAGAGAGATTTGAAAGATGAAAATTAGAAAAGAAGGATTTGAAATTTAAATCCGGGTGGAAGATTCGAATTATTAAGGAAAAAATCAGGAAAAAAAAGGTTAAATAGAGAAAACAAAGGGAGAAAACCACTACAATTGGCCTTAAATAGATACGGCGTAATTAAATATAAAACACACATTTAATTGTAAATATGGACTCCGATTTGGTTTATAATTATCCCTCTCTCTATATATTTTTCCTAAAAACCCTTAATTTTGAAATGTAATATTTGTAAAACATTTTTGGGAGGAAAAAAAAAATCCCGTTCCTAATTCCTAAAAAAATTTAAACTTCAGAAGTTCAGATTACGCAGCGGGGAAGCAAGAAAGATCGAAGCTTGTAGATTCCTGGTGAGCGGTTTCGTTTCCCTTTTCATTATTTTTCTTATTTTCTAATCATTTAATGCAATTTCAACTAATATAACGTTCATATTATTTCTACTATTTTGTGCTTCAAAATGAAATGTAATACTTTTGTTTTGTCTTTACCTAAAATTTTGTCCAGCTGATGATATACAAAAGTCCTTAGCTAATTGTAAGAATTTTCAGTATGGCAAGTGGACCTGGACTTGAATCTCTTGTTGATCGTAAGTAATCATTTTCAATCCCTCAAATTTTTTTTGTTTTTATTTACATATGCTGTTTTTTAAAGTTAAAAATGGGGTGTTAAGTTGCAACCAAAGTACCACATTGGTTCACGGGTTTATAAGGGAGGACAATATCGACTTTTTTGGATAAGACTAAAAGCAAAAAACCATACGGGTTCAGGCTCAAAGTGAATAATATTATACTATACCAATATGGAGATTTTGGAGGGTTCGTCATCGTAACAGGCGTAACTTACCCTTGTCTAAGATATTATTGAACCCATGAGGTGTGCAAGATAAATAGATTTTCCATTTCTTAATATATATTTTTTGAATTTATAATTCGAAAGGATACCGATTCTGACTATTATGCAGAGTTGTTTAGACTTTGTTTCAATTGTGAAATAAGTGTTTTTCCTTTTCTTTTTAAGTTTTTAGTACGTCTTTCAGTTGATCAATCGATAAGAGATTCGTCTAGAAAGAGGGAAGAATACCGTATTTATTCAGATGTTGTAGTATTTACTATGAATGGGAGAAAATGTTAATGGAGAGTGAAAATTTGTCCAATAAAAATGTTTTTGTTAATCAGTGAATGTAAACTTTGTTGAAACAGATGTTATTTTAGTCTATGAAGCACGAATACTTCAACTTGGGTGACATATCCGTATCCGATACGTATCGGATACTTGGATACTCCGATACTTCTTGGATACGTCTCGGAGAAAATTAATAAGAGTCTTTTTTTAAAAGAGTGGCTCATAAGCCCATTTCATTAATAAGAGTTGAGATTGAACAACATCAAAATCTTTATTTATTTTGATAATTTCTTTCTTATTGTCTTTCTAATATAAATATCATAAACTAAAACAAACAAGTTTAATGTGAAAATCATTCTAATGTATAAAAGTAAGCTAATTAACCTAAAAATTTGTATATTGTAATCAATGTTTCCTTGCCGTATCCGTATCCTAGTTTTTTTAGAAAATGGCGTGTCACCGTATCCGTATCGTGTCGTATCCGTATCCCGTATCCGTATCGCGGTATTGGTGCTTCTTAGATTTTAATGTTAGAATTAAACATTGGTAAACAAGCTTTTTCTTTCTTTCGTGTACTCTTCTTAGTCTTCTCACCCTCTTCTACTCACACACTTTTCCTTCAATTTGTTTAGAAACGATATCAGTTATTACAAATGACGGCCGTAATATAGTGGTATGTTCGCAAACTATCATCAGGTTGAGTTATATTTTATTGACACTGTCTTGTTCATGTTTATATCAATGATATTTTATTTAGGGTGTTTTGAAAGGGTTTGACCAGGCTACAAATATTATCCTTGATGAATCTCATGAACGTGTTTACTCAACCAAGGTTTGTATATTTTATTGTGTAGTCAGAGTTTTCAACTTAAAATTATTCTTTCAACGATTGTTAGTTTTGAAAGTTTGGCCTTTCCTTGTTTCATTTTTGTACCTTTTGTGACATTTGTTATTTTCAATGTATAATCTTAGACCTGCTACCTCCCCTTTGTTGGCATTTATTATTTTTCCATCCCTTTCAAAACTTATCTCAAAATATATATATACATATATTTTGATACCGTGAGTGAGTGTCTGGCCAGTTTACGCGTACCTCGACTAATCTCACGGGAGAACCACACTTATCCATAATAAATTAGCTCTCAGTTTTATCCTCCATAAAGAATTAAAGTTTTATCCTTGCAGTTTTCCATCTTTTGAAAATACACAATAGAAACTTGTAATATAAGCCCATGGAGAGTTTAATAAAGGGTAAAAGAGAAACTAAAATACCCGAGGAATCCAAAAGCCAACTAAGTTTATCCTTTTTTATAATTTGGTGCGAGGCCATTATGAGCAGTTACAAATCAGCATAATCATCAATATCTATGTCAGTCAGTGGTCTTGTGAAGTTCAGAGGCCGTATGATTCCTTGTCGATCCCAAAGATCTTTCACTGTTTAGTTTTTAGAAGTTGAGATTTGAAACAATTTAGTGAAGGTAGTTTTGAAAGAGGTGTCATGCGAGAAGGATCATACTAGCAGCTAGTATTACTCTTCTTTCCCCCCCTACTTAAAGCCCAAAAAAGGAAAACATAAGTTTTTTCAATGCCCCACAAATTTCCAAGGGCATCCATCAGGAACATAGTGATGTTTTTTAGTAAACCACCCTCCTCTATTCACCCCATAAAGACTAGCAATTACAGAATGCCTAAGGGCTTATTTTTCAAGCGAAAATCTCCGAACGCCACTCAGAAATTAAAGTACGTTTTTTACCTTAAAATTTCCAACACTGAGTTCTTCATCTTTCTGATTGGAAACTTTCTTCCAATTTTCGAGAGAACTTCCAATCTCAATACCTTGAAATTCCTCAATGTTTTGAAATGGAGATTAAAAGTATGTGGGTTTAGCATAAAGCACTGATACCACAAAAATAAGTCTCCCTCGGGCAAGATGACATTCTTCCATTTTTTAGATATCCTCTCAATGATGGAATTCTCAAATTCAATTTTTTCTAAAATTACCTCCCAAAGGATGGCTTAGAATGGTCAGTGGCCAGTTTCATTGTTACATCCCACATCGGAAAGATGAAGGGACCAAACTTTGTTTATAAAGTATAAGAGTCACTTCTCTCATTATTAATTGGTTTTGAGATGGAAGCCTATGATTATTAAGATGGTATTAGAGCCCAACAAGCTCAAACGAGCGTCCCATCCAAAAATGGGATCCAGTCCAGCTCAAGAATGGTGACCCCAAAAGATCCAACATTGGAAAGATGAAGAGACATAATATTGTTTATAAAGTCTAAGGGTCACTACTCTCATTATCAATTGGTTTTGAGATGGAAGTCTATGATTATTAAGATCCAACATTGCAACCAGCCTTTTAGCTAACTTCATAGAATCATAATCAATGTTAATTTCAGCAAGGACTTTTTTTATCACATTGCTGACAATCATTGTGAACTCTTTAAGAAAAATGCTTATCCCCACAAATGACTTCATTAGCTAATCCCAGCTCATTCTGATTTTGATTTCCTTCCTTGAAAATCATATCATAATCTACTATTTTACCCTCCACTAATTTATGCTGTTATCATGTCAAAACTGCTGTTTGGATACTTTACCTGCTTTGTTTTTGTATTCTGATCCCAGGAAATTCTCTCCTGAAGAGCGTGATTCAGAATTTTTATCTTTTAGTTCAATCTTTTTCTTCTCAAGGGCTTCCACAAGTTTCTTTCTGTTTTTCTCATTGGCCATAGCATTGTTTCACAGTTTTAAATAAAAATTAAATGGCTCCCAGCCAGTGACTGAGAGCTCCTCCATTCAATTTTTGTAATACATCTTTTACCATAGGTCCTTGTTTTGAAATACTGATTAATTTGGGTCACTTGATACTGATTTTCAAGCGATAAGATTTTCAATTTCCGCTTTTAATCCATATTTTTATAACTCAATGCCACCATTGATTTGCAGGAAGGCGTCCAGCAACTTGTATTGGGTCTATATATAATACGAGGCGACAATATGTAATTACCATCTCAGTTTTAGCATATATTCAATTTGAAACTTACTTTCGGTATTAAGGACTCCATTCTTTTAAAACTCATAATACTCCCTGATTTTCTGCAGAAGCATTGTTGGAGAGTTAGATGAGGAACTTGATTCTAGTCTTGACTTGTCGAAATTGCGAGCTCATCCCCTCAAGCCGGTGATTCATTGATTGGCACAGCAATGATGCCTGCTAAAATGGAAAGTTGGGTATGAGATGTTAAAATTGTATGATTTTGAAATGAAAAATCAAATAGGTTTTATTGATGAGTGAAGCTGTTTATGGTTCATGGCTCTAAATTTTTGTAGTCTCTTTAATAGTATCATTCACAAATAAATCATTTAGCCAAATTTTTCTGGAGGGCATCGGGATCGGGATATATATTATAGTGTTGAGCTGCTGGTGTCTTTGCATTTGGTATTTGATTACTCTCTTTTAAATTTAAATGTGAATTTATTCTCCACCTTTTTTTATGGGGGCATTTACAAATATAGCATAGTTAAAAAAGTTTGGCTAAATATTGCAGATTTTGTGAGTTAGTGATTAATGCGAATTGTTTGAAGTGATTAACGTTGATCACCGTTTCACAAAAAAATTCTACTATATTGACAAATATTTCATAAATACACCACCCATTCAAATTTCCTAACTTTTTTTTTTTAAAGAATTTAATATTTAATATTTATTTTCTATTTTGATTCTTAAATTCCTAGAACTTCGATGGCTCATTTGATAAGGAAATATGTAGTTTTTTTTATTGACCAATGAAGCTGTGTAACAGTTCATGTCTCTATATTGTCGCCTCTGAGTTGTATCATTTAGAAACAAAGCATTTTTCCAAATTTTTTCTCTAGGGGATTGGGAAATATAATATAGTATTGAGATGTTGAAGTATATGCACTTAGTATTGATTAATTTCTCTAGGTTTAAATATGATTTTAGTCAACATTTTTAAAGAAGATTAAATGTTTTTTTAATCGTTTTTTGAATGATGGTTTGAACTCTAATCTTAAAATCCAAAGAGAAAGCCTTGGATTCTTCAGTCGAATTGGTTTTATTTTATATATATATATATATATATATATATATTTCTTTTTCTTTTCAAAATAGCTCTAAAGAAACTGGTCATATTGTTAACCATTGCAAGTTCACTCGATAATTTTGGGCTTAAAATTGTAAGCTTTTTGGTCTTCCTTCGAGTGCTAAATTTAAGCTTTATTTCCTTTTCATTTTATTTTTGCAACCTATTAAAGGGGAGATTTATGGCATCATTGGATGTTTAGTTGCATCTGTCATACTGAATTTCAGTGTTTATTAAAGGAAGGTTAAGGGGTAGAATTAAAACCTCGAGGGGCTAGTTAAGGGTAAGGAGACTTTCTCTCTCTTCGTTTCTCTTTGTATTTGTGGTGAATGTTTTTAAGAGACTTTTAGGGAAAAGTCTCAATTCAAATCTATACTATTTAAAAAGTGGCTTAGAGTAAAAACTTTTGATTTTTATTTTTACCCTGATAATTCATTTAAATTTCTATAATGCCATCATTCAAAATTAATAATCATTTTATTACCAATTAATTAAATACAATAAACAAATTTTATACTATCTAAAATGTAAAACCTCAAATTCCCAAAACATGGAAATTGACTAAATGCAGCGGAAACTTAATTTACATCAACTCAAAATTCAACACTTTTCATTTAGAGTCAAAACTAACATAACTTTATTCCGTTCACAGAAAAATTCCATAAATCCAAAATCCATCAATATGGTTTATTTGAGCTCAGTTTAAAACAAAACAGTTCAAATCAATTATTCAAAGTTTTGGAATAAACTAAACATGAAAATCAACATAACAAATAAAAATAAAATCTCAATAATCCACTAACACGAACGAAATAAAATAGCCGGCTTGTAAATCCAAGCCCAACCAGTCACCATCCACGATCCCGTCACTTGCCAGATTTCTTCTTTTTATTACCTGAAAAAAAATATTGTAGCATCATGAGGCTACGCCCAGTGAGAATAAAGTTAATTTAAGAGCAATGCCATGAGAAACTTTCTAAATTCCTTAAGTTCATATTCGGCCTCACAACTTCCAATAACTCTCAACTTCCAAGGTATAATCTCAACTCTAGAGAAAATCTCATTCTTTTAAGTTTTATCACTCAATGCCTTAGCTCCACTTTATTCGCAATTAAAGTGAGCCGTACACTCAAAGTATTGAACCCGTGTCACCACGATTCGACTTTTGAGTTATTCTTCTTATGAGTTTGCAAGACTCACAAGCGAACCTACAAGTTTATTCTCTTCCATTGATCAAATGGAATGAACCTACCCCGCTAAGTGTAATTAAGTTGTGCACAACTCTAATTCACCCCTTAACGGTTTATTCTTCATTAAGTATGGCCATACTTAATGCGAACCTACAACCACATTATCTAAGGCATCGAATAATGTGATTTAAAGAAAGCATTACTACCAGAATGCTTGACAAAGCCTAGGTTCAATTTCTAGCCCAGAAAACCCGTTTCCTCCTAAAACTGACATTAAATAGGCTAAATCTCAAAAATTCCAAATTCTGAAAAATCAATGTAATTACAGCGTTTAAAGGGTCTAAAAATGCCTAAAAATTAGATCTCTAACTCACAAGATGATCCCCTGAAGAAAACCCACCCTAAAAAGCTATACTAGCTTAACTAGTGTGGTTTTACTTCTTTTTCGGCGCTAACCGGTAAGGAAATTTTATAAAATTTTCCAGCAGCTTTTAAGGCCTCTAAACAGCCCTTAAATCACCTAGACACACTTAAGAATCATCCAAAAATAATCCCCCACCTAAACTCCCAAGAAAAGGTCTTCGACTGGACTAATCTCCACCTAAGACTCTATTGATTCTACTACAATTACATCAAATTCCAGCAGCTTTTCTAAGCCTTAAAACATCCAAAAAGAGGCTAGAAATCTTATAATCATCACTTTAAAATCAATCAACTAGAGAACCCAATAGTAGCATCAAATAATAACATCCAAAAGCATGCATGCCATTTAATTCTTAATTTCCTTAACTCCAATTCAAAGACTCATACATTCATTCAAATCATGCTTATTACATCATACCAAAATATTACTCCAATCACACATCCTAGAAACAAATCATTCTTATAAAGAAACAGAAAATTAAGCATGCCATTGATCAAAGATTTACTAAATTCTCACCTTAATTCCAAATTGAAACACAAGTAATCTTCCTCTCCAATGGTTTTCAAGATCCTGAAAAACCATCCAAACAATTTAAGACCTATTCTAAAATTTTACCCAAAAGTAAAATTTAACGATACACGAAAAAGCGACGCCGAAAACGACCCAACAAGCAAGAGCAGCCCCCAAAAGGGGCTGCCCTTGCCGTCGATAACAATGACCCATAAGGGTCAGCTGCGGCAACTATGGCCGGCGATCCCTTTTGGTTCGGTATTGGTCGATTATTGACAAATTGCAAGGTAGGGTTTATAGGGTTTGAATCAAATTAAATCAACAAAGGGTTTGAGAAATTGGTTTCAAGAAAACTCTAATCCAAAATCAAAATCTACAAATTAAGAGGAATTGTTGAAAGAAGAACCAATTTACCTTTCTTGAATTTCCTAGAAAACAAATGAATCTCGACTTCGAAACCCTTGAATCGAACAATCTCCACAATCCACACCTAGATCAAAGAGAGACGGAAAGAATTGATCAAAATCCGGCCTCTTCCCATACAAGGGGCGGCAACAATGGAAGAAAAAGAAGAAGAAAAAGGATGAACCCTACCTTTTTCCCTTTCTCTGCACGTAGTGTCTCTGCCAAGCCTTCTCTTTTTTTTTCTTTTCTTCCCCCCCAACTTCATCCTCTTTTTTTTTTTTTTTTTTTTTTTTTTAAGATAAAGTCTTTTTATTTAATTCCTGTAAAAAGAATTAAAATTATAAACACCACTTCCTCTTCAAACAAAATAAAACAATCCCACATATTTAAATAAATAAATTATTTATTTAAATATTACTTACCGGGAACGGGTCGTCACATAAAATTTTCTAAATATACTTTCTTATTATTAATAATTGAATATTATTACCAATTAATTAAATACAATAAACAAATTTTATACTATCTAAATTTTTCTAAATATACTTTATTATTATTAAATTAATTAAATACAATAAACTAAAATTGTCTTCTTTCAATAAATATTTCAAATATATTTTATCATGAGCTTATTTCAAAAATTAATTTAGTAATAATTTATTGGTCATATTTATAAAATAAATAATTTCATAGACTTAATAAATTTAAAATCAAACCCAATAATCAAAGATCAAAACCAAAATCTTTTTTTTTTAATTATATTAAGACTAGGTCAAGCAGGGGAAAACACACACTAAAACAATCTATACTATCTAAAAAGTGGCTTAGAGGAAAAACTTTTGATTTCCATTTTTACCCTTATAATTCATTTAAATTTCTATAATGCCATCATTCAAAATTAATAATCATTTTATTACCAATTAATTAAATACAATAAACAAATTTTATACTATCTAAAATTTTCTAAATATACTTTCTTATTATTAATAATTGAATATTATTACCAATTATTACCAATTAATTAAATACAATAAACAAATTTTATACTATCTAAATTTTTCTAAATATACTTTATTATTATTAAATTAATTAAATACAATAAACTAAAATTGTCTTCGTTCAATAAATATTTCAAATATATTTTATCATGAGCTTATTTCAAAAATTAATTTAGTAATAATTTATTGGTCATATTTATAAAATAAATAATTTCATAGACTTATTAAATTTAAAATCAAACCCAATAATCAAAGATCAAAACCAAAATCTTTTTTTTTTAATTATATTAAGACTAGGTCAAGCAGAGGAAAACACACACTAAAACAATTCTCTCTCTAATTTAAATATATAATTACGTTAGTGTGATTATTTTTTAAAAGATCAAAACCAATGGACATAGCATACCATCTTGTAACACCCCAAATAAATGAGTAGTAGAAAAATTTTGTAACTCACTAATTGAAATGAAAATTTTACTTTTAATTTACTATATATATACATGTAAATAGAGATATGAACTAACACACCAATTTAAAAAACAAAAAACTAGATGTTTGAGGATAGAGTTATGGAAACGAAATGAATATTAGGTATGAGTAACAAGATGATATAAAATCATTATTAATCTTTAGTCATCTACATGTATCCATCATCCATGAGTAATAAGATGATATAAAATCATGAAATTTAAGTTTTTTTCATCTTAAAGATATTTTTAATATGAGTTACGTTAATTTCTTCCATTTCATTATAAAATTTGAATTTTCAAAATATTAATTAAGAAAATAACTTCATAATAATATTGACATTTTTATTATAAAATTTGAAAGACAAACCATGTGCCCCACGTGCATGGCACGTGTGAAAAACCTAGTGCTCTAAAAAGTTTGAAACTTGGTACTAATAATATGGCGATAAATCATTTGCAATATACGGATGATGTATTCTTCTTTTTGGAGCTTATGAGGATGATGAGCTTGAGACTATCTTTATTATCCTCTTAATTTTCGAGAGTGTTCGAGGCTAAAAAAAAAAAAAAAAAAAAAACTTCCTTCCATGGCGTAAACATTGAAGAAGAGGAAACCATTTCTCAATTGAGAAAATGGGGCTGCATTCTTGGTAACTTACCTTTCGACTGCCTTGGTATTTCTTTGGAGTTTTGGGGCACCGTGATCGATAGTCTTAAGATAATTGGATAAGTGGGGAAACATTATTGTTTTTAAAGGGGGAAGACTCACTCTCATAGAGTTTGTGCTTTCGTTGGCTATGTATATAATTTCATTTATGTCACTACTTTTAATTATCTCTGCTACTCTAAAAGTGACTTAGAGTGAAGAAACTTTACAACTATTGAACGATTCTATTGAGAAACAGAATATTCTATTCCTACCTGATATCATTGAGAAATGGAACACCTCCTTAAAAATCTTTGAAATTGGGCCTCGTTTCATGAATTGGGAGGACAACTCCTTTACCATTCAATATATCATCTAAATTATTGCAATTCATGAAATGAAAACCATAGACCCATGCATCATATATATATAATGAATTTGAAGAAATCATGTCTTTGTTGGTAAGAACTCTCCCATGGATTGCAATCATCAAAGAATTAAGCTTCAAATTTCATTGGTAAGAATTGATTTCAACTAGATTGCACATGTCTCCGTTTTTTAATTATATACAAAATGGTGGAATACTTTAATTATTATTATACTTTCATTATTAGAGATTTAATTAACGAAGAACCGAGATGAGCATGTCAGTATTTGAATGACAATATGCCTTGAGGTAATCTTAATTTTTAATTTGATTCGTAATTCACTAATTTTTTTTTTATAGACAATTTTTTTTTCATGTGATGCGGATTACACTGCCATTTAGAGTATCTATATTTATATATTCATTATATGAACATTAATTTGCACGGTGGTTTTGCTCTTCTAATTTTTCTTCTTCTAAAATTGACTTCATTTTACTAATAAAACCTGCAGTGTTGTTAAAATTTATTTGAATCTTACATAACTTGCGGTTTAATGTAATTTTGAGTTCATTGATCTATGTGCTGCAAGATAGCAAGTCATTCTTAATTTATCATTTACTAAGAATATGAAATTGGTTAATAAACTAATATCCTTCTACTCCGCTTCTCTCTTCTTGTTTTTTTTTTTTTGAATTATCCACTCTAGCAAAAACTTCCACTTATATTTTCTTTTTTAGATATTACATTACATTGAGAGGGGAGACTCGAACTTTATGGAAAAAGAGCAGATGCCTAACCAGTTGAGCTATGTTTATATTGACACTTCTGCTTATATTTTCATTCTATATCCTTTCGTTCCTTCGAATATTCCTTAAATATGAAAATCAATCAAGTCATTCGCGTTGACTTCATTCTCTGCAAAACGTACTATTTCTAATTTATCACCATAGTTAGTTATTATTTTTAAGCATAAATTTAAAGATATACAATAATTTAGTGGTAATGACTATGAGAATTTGAGAACTATTTTTTTTTCTTTTTTTATGGAGGATTAAATTTTAGGGAAATTTACATGAATGTTATAATTGGATGAAATATTTACAAATTTGTTAGAAAAAAAATATTTACAAAAATGTTAGAATTTCAAAAGTCGGGTATATCAGTTAATCTATTAGTATATCAGTCAATAATTAATAGTATATTAGTCATATATAATAGTATATCAATGATAGACTATTAATGATCGACTGATAAACTATCATTGATATACTAATAGTTCACTGATATACTAATGGTGATTGACTGATATACTCAGAATTTTTAAAATTCTAACATTTTTGTAAATATTTTTTTTTTCCTAACAAATTTGTAAATATTATAAAAATTTCTAACGTATTTGAAAATAATGTCATTTAACAATAATAATTGAAGTCAGTGTTACATAAAAAAATAATTAAATTATTGGCTCTTAAAATTTAATGCATACTTCCCCTCTGATACAATTTATTTAAAATTAGAAAACCCTTTCGACATAAAAGTTGAGTAATAACACATGTAACGCACGTGAGTTTTACTAATTTATTTAAATAGTAGTTCACTAATTTTATTGAACTAGAAGAAATATGTTATTTTGATGAAATATTGTATAATCAATTTAGTAAATGAGAGTTTTAGTTCTTGAAAACTCGTTTAAGATGACAGTTATTTAGTCAAAAATAAAATATTAAATATTAAAGGCAAACAATTCGCTAATTTATTAAACTAATTCATTAATTTTGTGAGCTAGAAAGAAAGAATTTATTTTTTAACATTTTTGTTGGCTTGTAGGATTTTTGACGTTTTCATTCTTCAATGAAAAGTTACTTAAAAAAAACTATCGTCTTGTTTGATAAGAGTTATATGTTTTTAAAAGAGAAATTATAGGCAATATCACCTTTTTCTACCTTATTTATGTGAACTATAAAAAGTTTGATTCATTTTTAAAAATAACACTTTTGCTATCACTTATTAATGCATTGTTTCATTAAATTGATGAATCTCTTCTAATTAATTTTTCACTTTTGTACGCTTGAATGATCAATATTTTTTTTCCAAATAAATGTTTTGAATTAGAATTCAATTATTATTTAAGTTTTTGTTAGTTTTTACAATTTTGTTAAATTATTAGAATATATTACGTAATTAAAAAATATAAACAAATGCTATTTTTTAAAATTCAGAAACTTTTGTTATTTTTTATAAAAATAAAATATGTCATTTTTATCAAACTAGCTTTTAATTATTCAATATTTATAGTCAAATATCAATGATAATTACCACTTTAATTCACCTAATTTCAAAAGTAATGTTAGATTATCATATTTACCCAAAAAAACATCATTTATGGTTGTGATCGTGGTTGTTTCCGATTACCTTTTTTATGATTGTACCCTTCAACTCGCCCGCTTTCCTTTTTCTGTTACAGCGTTCTTTTCTTTTTCTTTTTTCATTTATTTCAGTTTCCTTAATTTAAAGGATATGAAACAATCAATTTAGATTATATCCTATTTGATCCGTTTTCAAAAGTTTTTATTCTTTTTTTTTGTTTCTGTTTTCTTTTTTACGTTTATTTTTTTTTCAATGAACATTTTTTCCAGAATTCTTCTCCATTATCATTTTCTTTTCCTCTCCGTCAGAGACGACAATGACTTTAATGGTTTCTTCGTGAGAGTTTGCTGATTCAACACATCGATGATCAGATTCTCTTCAAATCTTGAAGGTTTTATCCTAGGAAGCAGAGTAGATCAAACCGTCGTGCACGACAAGTCTGGTGACGGAGTTAGCATGTTGAATCCAGAGAAGCTTCTTACGACGGCGTACATTGACGTTGTGTTGTTCATGGCGATTTCTACTGATTTATGGGCTGCTGCTATAGGTTGGTTTATCTATAATACATCGTTTATTAAATATAATCATGTTTATACATGATTTTTTTTTTGTAAAATTCGCCAAAACAACCATTTATGGCTCTACACGGTTGGTTTTTCAAGTACACACCGTTTATCAAATATAAACATGTTAAACTATGTATGATTTAGTTTTTCATTTTTTTTTATGTTTTATTTTCAATTTATCCTTGCATTTGATTTAGTTTTCTTAAACCTTTTTTTAAAGAAAATGAATACTTATTAATTTTTCTTTTGTTTATCAATTACACACACTTTAACATTGTAAAACTAACGGTAATTTTCTTTTAAAAAAAAATTCATGGTTTGAAAAAATATTAATGGCGGTTGGAGGATGATCGAAGAAGAAAGAAATTCGATATTTCTTGGGGAAAAAAGTATGCATAAGCTTGAATATTTTTTTTTTTGTTATTGTTTTAATTTTTTAAGATTTAAATTTTCCTTTAATTTTACAAAATTTAAGGGATTTTATAACTTTCCTTAAATCTTGCATAAATTAAGGAAAATCAAATTGGAGGTATGTTACTTCTTTTCACAATGTGGATTAAATTTTCCGATGGTGGTTTAGGGTAGTTTTGATATATATATATATATATAATTAATTACACCAGTACCCTAAATAAATCACCTTATTTCAGTTTTACTCTTCTTTTTTTAATATTTCATTGTTGCCCTAAAACCACCGTAATGGGTGGCTTTTATTTGATCTTCTTTTTAGTTGTTTTACTTTTTTACCCTTTTTCATTTATTTCCTCCGTATCCTTCATTTCTATCGGTTGCTTATTTCATGGGATATGTTTGTTTGTTACTTTTTTTTTCCATAATTGTTGCATTCTCTCTCCTTCATCCACGATAATTATGATTTCCATTACTCTAAACTTTTCATTCTCTCTCATTAGAAATTTGAAAAAGTTTCTTCTTTTTTTCCTTCTTCTTCTTCCATGAATCAAAGTAAAGCGTCAAATCCAACAATGAAAACAACCCATGAATTCAAAACCATCCCATTTCAAGAAACCAAATTCAGAGGCGTGAGAAAACGTTTTTTCTTTCAGTATCTATTTACCTCCCCTGCGTCGCTCCTCGAGATTTCCAAACCGTAAGTTCTAATATCAATCGCTCTATCTCTGAATAAATCGTTTTTCTCTTTTGTTTTTTCTTTCAGTTTCTATTTTTTTTTCGATCTTGCTAGCGATTTTTCTTGCGGATGAGTCGGATCTAGGGTTCTGGTGATAGATCTATCGTTTTTTCGCTTATATATTTGATGATTTCTTTGATTTTTTTATCCATATTTGAAGGATTTTATTGAAATGTTTATTTTCGTTCAACATTTATTTTTATTTTCTATTTACATATCTTTAAAAACTATTACCTCTTTTTCATCTTCAATTTTGTGCGTTCACTCTATCTCTGAATTAATTGTTTTTCTCTTTCGTTTTTTTCTTTTAGTTTCTATTTGTTTTTCGATCATGCTAGTGATTTTTATTGCGAATGAGTCGGATCTAGGGTTCTGGTGATAGATCTATCGTTTATTCACTTAAATATTTGATGATTTCTTTGATTTTTTTTATCCAGATTTGAAGGATTTTATTAAAATGTTTATTTTTGTTCAATATTTATTTTAATTTTCTATTTACATATCTTTAAACCGTTACCTCTTTTTCATCTCCAATTTTGTGCCTTCTATCAATTTTGAGTACACATCAATAAATGTTTACTAAAAAGTAAACAGTTTATAAAAATTTGTACCTTTCAATTCTCCGGCGAACTCGCTTTCTCTGTATTTGTAGAATAAGTTACTTTTAATTAAATGTTTACTTTTTATCTCTGTATTTTGTAGAAGGACGAACAAAAAAGACATTCGAATTTTCCTGGAAGAACAAGTCAGAAGTTTGAAGATTTATATTTTACTTTTTGTTATAGTTTTATTTCCGTTTAGTTTTGATTTTTCCATTAATTTTGTAAAATTTAAGGGATTTTAAAAATTTCCTTAAATTTTGCACAAATTAAGGAGAAATTAACTTGAGAGTATGTTTTGTCTTTTCACAATGTAATTTAATTTGGCCGGTGGCGGTTTTTGGGTAGTTTTGATATATATATATATATATATATATATATATATATATATATATATATATATATATAAAAGATACGGTTTTCTTGAAATTTCTATTTATTAAATGATTATTACTGAAATTAACTCATATATATATAAGGTTGTGTTTTTTTTTTTAAATAAACAACATCAATTGTCTATTACTGAAAATAACACTATCAATTATTTATTAATAGATTTTGATTGCCCATTATACCCTTTAAGTGGGTGTTTGACTCACAAGTTCTGGTAAAGATTTGAAGGTTATACAAATTGTAGAGGGTAAATTTAACCCGTGAACTAGGCCCAAGTCAAAAGTCCAAATCATGACTAATGTGGCCCAAATAGAATGGAATGACCCGAAGCCCATCACGACAAGCATTCATGACCCGACTGGAGATCCACGAGCAGCCATCACGGACTAGGCTACACGTCCAAGTTGATCCATGCCCAACTCGGAATTCCAAAGGCGGTCGGCTTATTTGAGGTCCAGAAAAGGAACATTCTATATTAGATAATATGATAATTATCTCCTTCCTTAATATCATGGAAAATATATTACTCTCACATATATTATTCTCCAGATATTATGGAAGCCCACCGGAAATAGCCCAAAAAATAGACTATAAAAGTATTAAAAACCTAGAAAACGAGTAATGCACAATTAACCTAAGAAACTATATCATTTTTCATATTATCTAGCCTCCAAATTTACTGACTTCATCGTCAGAAACGGTTTGGCAAACACCACACCGGCGTCTTCTCACCTTTTTTTTTTGCAGACATTTGAATAGTGGGGAAGATGACATCACGTGAAATGTACATGATTGACAGTAGCGGAAATCATCCTCTTCACAAACTTAACCGGCGTTTTTCTTGTGGTTTTAAAATTCAGGATGATGAATTTCTTAACCACCTGCTTAACAACTTATTCATTTTTCATTATTTTAACACATTTTACCTTAACTTAAATTTAATAAACTCAATCTTTTGCACAATCTAAACATAATTTTAATAATTGCCTGCTTAACAACTCCTACTTAATAATCATGTTCTTAACAACTTTGGCTCAACAACCAAACTCATGACTCAAACGCGTCCAAAGTATGTATATGTAAATCTGGAAAAAATAACTACTGGTACAATTTTAAGAATTTGTCTCAAATAGCATAAATCTGCATACTAATTACTAAATTAGTGTAAGAACTTTTAAAAATCACTCAAATAGGATAATTTTAGTTCAATAACTATATTGAACTATTTTTCATGGGTATTTTTAATGATTTTTTTTGTTTTTTAAGTTTAAGGTCAATAATTCATCGAACTATTAGATTATTTTTCATTATTATTTTCAATGAATTATTAGTTTTTTTTTTTTTTTTTTACTTTTTTAGTTCAATCTATAATTATGGTATTTGAGTAATTTTTTAAAAGTTTTAAAATTTCAATAATTAATGTGTAAAAATATGCTATTTTAGTAATTGTTTTTAAAAATTTTCATATAGATTTTTGGGTAAAGTACCCCTTTAGTCCCTGAGTTTTGGAGGTCGTGTCTATTTGGTCTCTGCGTTTTCAATTTGTGTCTAAGTAGTCCCTGAGTTTTGGACACTGTGTCTATTTGATCCCTAGATTTTCAAGAACTATTAGAAATAAGTTTAATTGGGCTTTAATTTAACGTATTCGTTAACTTCTTACCAGATTATTGACTTAACGATGACATAACATGTTTAATTGGTCAAAATACGAAGATATGATTAAATCTTTCATCAATCTAGGCCTAAAATTTGACATAATTATTAATCTCATGTCAGTATTTTGATCAATTAAACATTTTATGTCACCGTTAAGTCGATATGTTAATGAGTTAACAAATTAAGAGAGAATTAAACTTGTTTCTAATAATCCAGGTACCATTTAGACAAAACTTATAAACTCAGGGACTAAATAGACACAATATTTAAAACTCATGGACCAAATAGATACAAATTGAAACGCAAAGGCCAAATAGACACAATATCCAAAACTCAAATACCACTTAGACACAAATTAAAAATGTAGGGACCAAATAGAAACAACCTCTAAACCTTAGGGACCAAATGAGTACTTATCCTAGATTTTTTATTATTATTAAACTTTATTTCTCTCTCTGCCATTCCATCTTTCGAACGTGGTGCATCTGCAATGCAAAGTATTTTACACCAATCGCACGCTACCAGATGCAGACCAGGTACACAGTCAACCAGTCGTCAGTTTCAATTTTTATTATTTTTAAGGGTTATTTAAAATAAAATATAAAAAAAATCGGATCAAACAGGTGGTTGGATTCAGTTTCTCGATTCAACCGATTTTTTGCACATTATTGTAGCAAATTTTAAATAAGATTACATAAATCACCTCTATTTTTTTAAAAATCTCTACGTGATTAGGTCTTTTAAAGCCCTCATTCCACCCCAATTTTATTCTTCACCTCAACCCTAAAATTAATCAATGTGGATTTCTTCTATCATCTAATCTTTTCTCATTCCGCTAATACGAGTAATAATATAGCTCAAATGATTAGATATTTATTCTCTTTTAATGAGGTCGAAGGTCTGAGTCCCCCAATTTAATTTAATATCTATAAAAAAATATCTATTACCACTACTTTGATATTAAAGATGTATTATTAATATTTATTGTGATTTTTGAGGGTCTAATTTAACTATTTGTGATTTATCAAATTAAAACCTTATCAAACATATTTTAATATTCTATTTTTATGAAAAGAAAAAAAAAGAATAAAAAGAAAAAGGTAAACTTATCCACAAATAGAAGAAGAAAGAAGATACGATTATCCAAATATCCTTTTCAAACAATAAAAAGAAATCCAAGTAAATAAAAGACAAGATGTCAGCTCGTTACCACGTGGCACCATATGGCCGGCAGTTTTTCTATATCCATCACAACGCGGTAATATTATTCTTTCCCATACTGTCGGCAAGGGATCATTTTTACACGTGTCAGTCAACGAATGGGGAATTAATACTTTATTTATATAAATCAACTTTAGCTCTTTAATTAAGGACAACGCCTTATTAAAAAAAGAAAAAGAAAATGGACAACGCAAATAAAAGAAGTTTTAAATATCCCTCACTCCCCATGATTTTTATTTTGAAAAAAAAATATTTAATTTTAATTTGAAGAAAAATATTATCGATGTCATTTTTATAGTTAAATTATAATCAAATTTAGATCCACTTACTCAAAACTTCTCTAATTCTCTAATATATATTTATATTATTTTTTACATAAATGTTGGTTTGATTTTAGATATCTTAAGAGTGAATATAGGCTAAAAAACATGTCTAGATTCATAGAATTGTGAACATCTTTTATTTGAGAAACTAGAAATTAGAGTACTTTTTAAGGAAGATAATTTGAAACGTACAATAAAAAATATATTATAAAAAGAAGATTGTGCTTTAAGGGGTGTTTGATTGGAATTCAGAAAGTGATGTCGGAGAAAGTGATATCAAGTAATGAATAATAAAAATGATATGAGTGTAAAATCTTTCTGATACAAAAATAGATGATAGACAAGTATAGAATGAGTTTGTTAAATGGTTTTCACTCAATTTTCTATCCAATTTTCTCCCAATCAAACAACTAAATTATTTAAATTTGATGTTAATTTTCTTATTCCATGATTTGAAGAAGAAGAAAAAAATACCCCTAAGGGGGCGTTTGGAGTGTGGGAATCGGAATTAAATGTCTGGGAATTAGATGTCTGGGAATAAGTAGTATGGAATACAATGCCTGAGATTTTGATGCCTGTGTTTGGAGTGTGCTGAAATGAGATTCAAATGCCTGGGAATATGATGTCTGTGTTTGGAGTGTGCTGGAATTTGGTTTATGGGAATATGAATATTGTTTTTGTAGGAAGGAATATGATTTGTTATTTTATTTAATTATCAACTATATTTATTTATAAGTTTGAATTTTTTAATTTCCTTTTAAATATTATTTCATTAAATAAAATTGATGAAACATATAGGAATCAATTTCTTACAATCATGTATTATTATATAAATTAGTTGATATTAATTGACGGTAAAAAATAAATGATTGTTTTCATTCAATATTTAGGGTTTAATAATAAAACAAATTTATTAATTTAAAAAAAGTGAAAACGTGTTATTTAAAAAAATGGTAAAATGTAAATAAAACCCCTGTGGTTTTTTTCAAATGCATGAACACCCCCTCGGTTTGAAAATGGCAAATCACACCATTGTGGTTCCAAATTTTTTCAATCAGACATTTGCCCTTCAATGTTATTAATTTTATTTTAATCATAACTTCTTCGTTTGAACTCTGATTTGGATGATTCAAGATGTTTTGGAATCCTCATTTTGGTCTCTACGCTATGGTCACTTCAAAATTTCAAATCACCAAAAACCAAAAGAGTTAACGGTGTCAATCATACCTAGTATTTTGATGTCAATCAACTCTTTTATTTATTAATCATTTCAACGTTTTGAAGTGACTATTATATAGATCCTGAAATTAAGATTCCAAAATATCTTGAATCACCCAAATCGGAGTTCAAACGAAAAAAGTTATGGCTAAAATAAAAATTTTGACATTAAAGAGGAGGGGTTTGATTGAAAAAATTTGGAACCATAAGGATGTGATTTACCATATTCAAACCACAGAGGGTGTTCATGCATTTGGAAAACTACATGAGTCTCATTTGCATTTTACCCTTAAAAAAATGTTGTAATTGGAATTAAGCTTGAAAAAAGTACTATAAAGTAAAATTTATCTAAATTAGTTAGTGTATTATTTTGAACATTCTTTTTAAATTTAATTATGTATAATATATTGAGTTTCTTTAAAAAAATATTTTTGATTTAAAAAATATGTATATTTTTTTTAATTAAAATTGAACATATTTTTTTAATTTAATTATATATAATATATTGAGTTTCCTTAAAAAAAATATTTTTGATTTAAAAAATATGTATACTTTTTTAATTAAAAAATATTTTTTAATTTTATCTTGTTCACTATAACCTACTAAAATACTCATAATATATTTTTTTTCCTATTAGAAATATCAAATAGTACAAAATTGGAGAGAGTTTAATTAAATACCAATGACAAATGTCAATGCCAAAGCTAATGTCAATGTTAAATAAAGGGGAAATTTGGATGGGAATTGAATGCCAATGCCAATGGTAAAAGAGGTTGAACCAAACAATGGAATGAGAATTGAATGCCAATACCCATGGGAATAGAATGTCAATGCCCGTACTTCAAACGCCCCCTAAAAAGCTGGCTGTGTTTGGGAACTGCCCTAAATAATAAATTAATATATCACATATTACTAACTTTGATTGGGAAGAAATTCTAAAAAATAGTTTAATAATAAAAAATAGTTTAATTGATATGAAAAATAGATCATTCATAAAAACATATTAAAATGAAATGAAAAACTAGCCTTTGTAAAAACAATTACTTCCATACATTCTCATTAGTTTTTTTTTCATTGAATTAATTATCAGAATGCTTATAGTCAGGTTTTGTAGGGAGAGAAGGAAACAAAGACAAAAGAAAATGATATCCTGGAATTAATTCATACTGAATAGAAGAAATGACTAACAGCATAAATAGGCCATAGAGGGTACACGTGGAAGCATACGATAGGAGAAGACAAAAGATAAGAACAAAAGAAAAATATTCAGCTACAGCCTTGCTTATAATCCTATTCTATCACTTATAATCGTTATATTAGAAAATTATTAAATGTTACCATTAGATGCAAAATTTCTAAATTACATGCATCACCCACCCACCATTTATATTTCAAGCATCTAAAATTGATATTTAAAATCACACTAAAAAAAAGTCGTCTTTTAACGTGGATGGATTGGAGCCATGTATTCGTTTGAATCTCTTATTAGTGAAAATGTATTATTGTTTTTTTTCATAAAAGTAATTTTCATGAATTATATTCTCAAACATATTTATTGAGGATATTTATAAATTTATCATCGTTAAAAACATTTTTCATATTTTTATTATTTTTTAATAAAGATGTAATTGATTGATTGATATCCATTAATATCACTTAACGAAATAACTATTGATCGATTGTGATATATGTTATATCATTAATTTATTTATTTAGTAAAAAAGAGATATTTATAAATAAATTATTATTTTTATAATTATTTTAAAAGCTAATATATTTGTACTCATTATAAAACTTTTTTTTTTCAAACATTTGTAATCACCCCAACAAAAATTATGTTTAATAATCAATGCAAGTATATTTTTGTTCTCTTTTCAAAACTAACATTGATACTTATTTCTCTTCCGCCACGTGTCAAGCTGCTACTGGAGGAGGGTGTCTGATCCGGTCGCGTAAGTAATAATAGATTTCCTCACAAATAATTATTGATATTGCATATATGTAATCACTAATTTATTGATTCACCATATTAATTGATATTTTGAATTTCGTACATGTAATCACTAATTAGCTAATAAGTTATCACTAATTTATTTGATTCACATGAATTAGTGTTTAAAAAAAATACTATATTTGCAAATACTTTTCAAAAAAGTAATATTTAGAAATATTGCAGAAAATTCTGGTACCAACAAAAATTTATAATTATTTTTTACAATTTGGAAATAAATGAATTTAAATTCCAAAATAAGTATTTGAAATCCAATTAATATTTACCAATTATAAAGGATCGAGACAGATCAAGTCGGGGTCACGAAATTATTGACTTTACCACGGAATAGCCGCGTACACGTATTAAAAGGAAAAAAAAAAAAGAAGAATCAATTATTAAAGTTTTTATACAAAAAAAATATATTCGTTTTAATTTTTAACTTTATTATTATTATTTTTTGTTTTTTTGCCTTTTTTATGCCTATAAATAGGATTCCCTGGAAAATCTCATACATCAATTGTTCTCATCTCATCACATTTCAGAAAGAAATTAAATGGCAGGATTCATTGGGAAAATCGGAGAGAAACTCCACATTGGAGGTCATGCTGAAGGGCACAAGGAGGAGCACAAAGGCGACGAGCATAAGCACGAACACGGACACGAACACGAACACGGTCACAAAGAGGGTGAGCACAGTCACAAAGAGGGAGAGCACAAGGAAGGTCTTGTAGAGAAGATCAAGGACAAGATCCATGGTGATGATCATGAGAATAAAGGTGAGAAAAAGAAGAAGAAAGAGAAGAAGAAGGGAGAGCATCACCATGATGATGGTCATAGCAGCAGCAGTAGCGACAGCGACTGAGATCTGAATTCAGATCGTGTTTCTCCGATCTGAACCCGATTATCTATATCTATATCTATATCTTTATTGAGGCATGTTTTGAAATAAATATTTTATCTTCTCTTTTGTTTGACTTTATTATGTAAAATCTGTCATGTGTAATGAAAGGGATGTAATTTTTAGTGTTTTAATTCCTCTACATGTTTATAATTAAAAGAAAATGATATTAAAAATGTTTCTTTTTCAGTTATGTATGTGAGAAAATATTTATAGCTGATCTATTAATTAAAATAATTTCAGAAGTCTTCAATGAAATCAAGAGAAGAAATATTTAAAAAAAACTCTAATTAAAAGAACATCATGTGAACTGAAGCAATAATATTTGGTGGGTAGTAACAAGGTAAGATTGTCAAAATAATTAAATTTGTTTTAACCCATCAACTCGAGTTTTAGAGTCTAGTGATTTAACATGGTATGTATGAGTTAGAACCCGGGTTAAGATATTTTATCCTATTTATTAATATTTTTATGTGATTGAGCCTTGTGAAAAAATTTCTAGTACTACTGACAAAGAAGGAGACACTTTATTCGATGGGTTTTTTTTCCGTCTGTTTTGGTTTCTTTCTAAACATGATGAATGTAGAGGTGGAGATGCAATATGAAAAGGAAAATGAAAATTAATTAAAAAAAAACTTTGAATTTTGGGATTGAAAAACAAAATCTCTGAATTTGTAATTGAAAAACAAGTACGAAATCAGAAAATATGAAAGATTAAGAAAAAAAATGGAGTCCATCTTAAGCACAAGCTTCATTGAATGGTCTTTTGCAGGTGAGGGAGTCCGCCCATGACTGAGTAAAAAATTAACCGAGGGTTGGGGGAGAAAATAACCATTAAAATTTCGTGGGTCCCACCAATACACATGTCTAGTAATGAATGGAAGTGGTATGGAGAGGTCGTTACTACCGTAATACTAGAAATTTTCCCGGGAAAATATCCAAACCTACATATAAGGTGGAATATTGAGAATATATTAAATAATTAGAATTTTCTTAACCCAACGACTTAACATTTGAGTTTATTGATGATTTAACAAAATTCATTTTTTATAAATCCTGGATCGAGGCAAATATATAAAAAAAAAGAGTACTAATTCAAAACGATAAACGATAACATTTAAATATTAAAACACTCTGCAATACGTCCAATCAAGTATATGATATGAAGTATATCCCAATGCTTAAAATTTATATTTCTTGTATTAAATTAGAGGTTGACTTCAAACCCATATAGGGTAAAATGAAAATGAGACATCTGTAGTTTTTTTTTTCAAATGCACGAACACCCCTTATGATTTGAAAATGGCAAATCACACTCATGTGGTTTCAAATTTTTTCAATTAGACCCCCCCTCTTCAATGTTAATAATTTTCTTTTACCCATAACTTTTTCGTTTGAACTCCGATTTGGATGATTCAAGATGTTTTGGAATCCTCATTTTCGGCTCTACATAATAGTCACTTCGAAACTTTGAAATAATTAATAAATAATTTTTTTTATTAACATCAAAATACTGGACATGATTGACACTGTTAACTCTTTTGTTTATTGATGATTTAGAAGGTTTGAAGTGATCATAGCGTAGAGATGGAAATGAGAATTCCAAAACATCTTGAATCATCTAAATCGGAGTTCAAACGAAGAATTTATGATTAAAAGAAAATTAATGACATTGAAGGTGAGTGGTCTCTGATTGAAAAAATTTGGAACCACAAGGGTGTGATTTGTCATTTTCAAACCACAGGGGGTGTTCATGCATTTGAATAAAACCACAGGGGTCTCATTTGCATTTTACCCTTAAAAAAATCTATAATTCAATGGTCTTGATTGCTTTCTCATATTGTATATATATGGAAAGAAAAAAAAACCCACAATTTAATGGTCTTGATTGCTGTCTTTCCCAGTCCAATCCTTTTTGGTCAAAATCCTTTAAATCTTGTGTTTGTTATGCTCTCTTTACATTTGGGCTTCACTCTAGTGGCCGGGGTAGGATTAGAAGAGATATGAGGAGAAAAATGGGTTATATCAATAGATAACTTATTATTATTATTGAGATAATTAAGGAAATAGCCACATTTTGACTTCTTGAATAAAAAAATAGCTACCTGTAACAACCCGGTTTTTCACTTAAGGGCATTTTAGTCCTTTCATAAATTTTGACTTAAATAAAATTATTTTGAGTTGATAATGATCTTCATGTCAATACGAGTTCAACGCAACTTACCGTTCGTCATTCTCATTCCCGAGTCACAAGTTATGACCATTTTAAGTCGAGTGACATTTTTCGTAATTAAACAAAAAATCGGGGTTTTCTCCTTATTTATCATAAATCTGAAAATTGACCTAATTTGAAGGTATTTTCTTCTTCCTCATAAAGTAGCGGCCGCAAGAAGCCCCGCCCATTTCTTCTATTCACGCCGCTTTGATTCATTGTCAATGGTAAGATATTTTGCCGCTTTTCTTCTTCAATCTCTTCGACTCTTCGATTCATTATTGTTCCAATGAGTTCATCTAATTTTCCATAGCCAATCACCGTCGGAGTGGTTGTGTTCTCATCCAAAATCTCCATTGCCTTTGTTGTTCTTTATTGGGTAAGTTTATATCGATTTTCATCTCGAATACTTATGTGTTCCTTTATTCCTTTCAATTCTTGACTAATTTCTGAAATTTTATTGATGCTCATTCATCTTCCATAAATTTTACAGAGAAATATGATGATTTAATGGAAATTTTTTTTTCATGAAACTTGTAGATATACTTATGGTTAAATTTACAGATTCATCAAAATTCATTTAGATGTATATTTATAATTTCTGAAATGGACAATTTGTTCTCGATTTTCTGGAAAAATCTGCTGTAAAGGTTATTTTTGGTCAACTTGTAAAATTTTTTTTGGAGTATTGAACCGTTGGATCTTTCTGAATTTTGTAGTATAATTTTATAATTATAGTAACTAGTTGCAGGAAAATATTTAGCACGATCGAAGGTGTTTTAGACACTAAACCCGAGAAAACTTAATTTCTGATCCGTTCAGCCAGTTCATGGGCATTTTCTATTGTTTTCAACCCGTTTTAATCCCGTTAGCTTGGTTCTCGTTTAATTAAACTTTAAATTAATATTATTCCAAGTCTTGAACATCGTTAGGAGTCTTTTTGAATGTATTTCGAGGCCATTTGCTTGTTCAATTTACAATTAAGGTAGGTTAATTCCTACTTAGAAGTTAAATTAAATTCCTTGTGCTTGCTTGTTTATTGTATGATTATTAAGATGTCTTGGGAGATGATTTATTGATTTTAAATATTATTATTATGTGCTCGTTTGATTTGTGAATATTGTATTTATTTAGTTTATATTCGTTAGCTTGTTAGGTGCTATAATTGGGGTCTTATTAAATTTGTGGAGTTGGATGCTTAGCATGACACGTATTATGAGTGGCCTATACCCCACTATGATACATATACACAAATTTAATAGTAACAAAGAGATAAAATTTGATTGGTGGTTATAACTTGAGTCGAACATAATAAACACCTATTAAATTTGTAGAGCTAAATGCTTAGTATGACACGTTATCATGACTGGCCCTATACCCCGCTATGATACATATATGCAAATTTAATAGAAATTAAGAAAAAAAATCCACAATTTAATGGTCCTGATTGCTTCCTTTCCCAGTCCAATCCTTTTCGGTCAAAAGCCTTTAAATCTTGTGTTTGTTATGCTCTCTTGACATTTGGGCTTCACTCTAGTGGCCTGGCTAGGATTAGAAAAGAGAGATGAGGAGAAAAATGGGTTATATCATTAGATAACCTATTATTATTATTGAGATAATTAAGAAAATAGTTACATTTTGACTTCTTGAATAAAATAATAGTCACTTCTCATATAATTACATTTTTAGCTATTTTTGGATTTTTTACTAAATTTATCATTAAAAGCAAAACGGTACTGTAGTTGTCACATTCATCACTGTGGTTGATTTGACAAAACTATTTTTTTTCTTTTTCAATGAAGCATATTTTTTGGCACGGTTTACTATATATATATATATATATATATATATTGTATTGATTGTATTACCATACATTTTAAGAAAAGTTGGGCTAATAATTTGTAAATCAATATATAATACATACACTACGTATAGTACATAACATATGTTTAACAATAACAGGGCATAATGTATAGAATAAAATTTTATAAACATTATGTACACAACATACACAAAGAATACACGTAAAATCCACATTTTTTTTATTGAAAAAACGCACAAAAATATATGAAAATAATTTAACTAAAAAAAATCAAACATTTTGTTAGATTTATGGGTTTCCTTGCTTTAGATCTTCAAAATTTGTGTGAGATCTAAAATTTTATAAAGAAAAAATAGAGTAAAAAAATGAATGAGTTTGAAAGAAGGAAAAAACATAACTCTTTTGCAAGATCTCTCATATATTTATGTGTCTTTAGCCTTATATCTTCAATATTTTGTGTTTTTAAAATTTTCCAAAAAGAAAAATAGTGGAAAATGGGTTTGAAAGAAGATAAATTTAGGGTTTTTCTAGAGAGAGAAAGTTTGGTTTGGAAAGAGAAAAAAATTGAGAGAAATAGGGGGAGGAGGTCATTGTAGATAGGAGGAAAATGAGAGAGAAGAGAAAAAATCCATAGAAAAAAATGAGAGAAAAAAGGAAGAGAAAAAATGGAGAGAGCTAGGAGGGGACAGTGGAAAGGATAACACATGAGAGAAAAAATGGAGATTTAAAAGGGGAGAGAAAAATATGATTGAGAACAATTGAGAGAAAAAATGGAGAGAAAAAGATGATGTGATTGCTTAGGGAAATGTGTAGGGGTATTTAAGTAGTTTTGCTGCCTTCACTTGGCTATTTAGCTTTATTTTTGGGGGAAGTGGCTATTTGTGGCTATTTTGATATAATCCATTATTATTATTTTGGTTAAAATAAGACTTTTTGGCCAACCCATAAATAATAATACTTTTCAGCGTATTTGGTATGTAAAATACCTAAACAACCCTAACTAAACTTAATTAAGAAGGAAAAAAGATTTGAAAATGGTTAAATCAAGAAAATATTAAATATTAAAAAAAATCCTAAGAGAAAAAAAAAGAGATGGGATTTGAAAAAAATCAAATCTAAACAAATTTTTTTTTTCAAAACTGATGACAATTTTTTCCAACATAGCTTATAATAATTCGTTTATGATATATATTATGTACGGTGATACCATAAGCATATTCAATATTACATTCGATAATGTACTAATACTGGATTTTAGTTTCTCCTTAATTCTTCAGCCTCATCAGCATATTGTTTGTACATTCGTTATTGTACTATACTAGATTCGAGTTTCTTCAACTTAATCAACGTACAGTAATAGCATCTGATAATGTACTATACCGAATTTGAGTTTCTATTTTTTTTCTCTAGCCTCAACAATGTACCATTTGTATATTTCATACTGTAGTATACCCAAGGATGAAAATGTCGGCAGTGTCGGTGACATGTCGGAAAAATAAGACTTATGTTACTATAAAGGGGTGGTGGAACGTTTTTCCTTGGAGTCAGTGACTTGTCGTCAATATTTTTGAAAATATAATCGATTTGGCAAAGATGTCGTCGAAAACTTTAAGATATCGTCAGAATTTTTAAGGCATCGCCGACTTAAAAAGGTTTTTTTCGTTGGCCATGAAGGTTTGTAAAAAAAATGCATAAAGAAGGAGAAAGAGGCGACAGTAGAATAATAAGAGAGAAACAAAGGTGTTTTTTTTCCTTTCTTTTTTTAAAGTGAATTTGGTGGGATCATAAGGTTGGGTTGGGTTTTTTATTGGACTTGAAATGTATAGTTTTAATTTAGTCATAGTTTTAAGTTTACAATTATTAATAATGTAGAAAGAATTGTTTTTAAAATTTGAAATTATAATATTTAAAATAAGTGCCTTTTTGTAATACATGATAAATTTGATATAAAATTAAAAAACATCTATTAATAAAGAGTCATTAATGATTTATTTGTATTAAATGTTGTATTTTATTAGTAATGTTATAGTTGTTTATAAATTATATTATATATAAAAAAAAATTCATCTACACTTCTCAAAATATTTGTCAACATCGACATTTCCGTAAAATGGACTTTTCGACACCAACTCCAACATTTTTATCCTTGATTATACCAGATCTGAGTTTCTTCTTCGTCTCTACAAAAAATGAAATCAGTAAAAATATCCAGAAAATCATAATTGAATAGAACAAAATAGATGAAAACGTACAGGTACGATCTTCGAAATTATACAATACCAGATATGGGGCAAAAATTCTCACCGGAACTGTAATATCCAGTCAAGAAGATGAACACCTGAAGAAGATGAAAGAAAATCTGGAAAAACACCGGATTTGACTTCACAAAGAGATTAAGAGAAGAAATTTAACAAAACCAATTTTATTAATAAGACGTATTTAAAATAAAACACCAACTATCACAAAAATCATTTTTAATTTTTTTTAGAAATAATTAAATTTTGTTAATTTTAAATAGCATCGGACAAAAATAGAGGTCTACATTGATCACAGAAGTATATTATCTCTAGTTCGACTAAAGATAATGTTCATTGGAGAATCAGCGGGAACACAAGGATAAAGCGGTAATTACAAGGGTAAAACGGTAAATTTAATCCGCCTGTAATTATGAGGGTTCCACATGAAAGATATATCACAGATATACATAAAAGATAAACTAAATGAACATAACTCATCCATAGTGAGGGGAGTTCAACTATGAATCTATAGTGGAATTATTCATAATTAGATAATAAGTAATTAACTGATTATGAGTTAATCATTTAATTGACTAATTATTAAGCCCATGATCTATAGGTCCATCGGATCTCTATGCTAGCCCAAATATCGTAGTCGCGAAATCAAGTAGAAGAAATGAAAAATTTAAGTAAAGTTAATTACTTAAATAGGCGATATTAATTGTTTAAATAATGAGTTTATTTAAACAGGAAATTAATAATGAAATATTATTAATTATTTAAATATTGAGTATATTTAAATGGTAATTAATAATTTGAAATTAATTGGTAATTATTAATTGTTTAAATAATTAATTTTATTTAAATAGAAATTAATATTATTAATTAATAAAAAATATTATCAATTAAAATATTTATTATTGATTGTTTAAATAATGAAAATTATTTAAATGGAAATTAATAATTAAATGTCATTTGATAATATTTAGTTGGGAGAAAATATTAATATTATTAATTGTTTAAATAAAGTATTTTATTTAAATGGTAATTAAGAAATGAATTAATTAAGTTGGACTTATTAATTCAAGAGAGAGTTTCTAGCCCAATTGGATTAATGAACCCAATTGAAATTATCCCAAAATAATTAATTTATTATTTATTATTTATTATAGTATTTTCGACTATATCATATTATTTTAGGGAGATAATTGCTTGAATTATATCCTAAAATAATTATATAGATTTATTTACGTAAGATTAATCAAATAAAAGAAAAGAAAATATTCTCTTATTTATCTTTGGCATTTTCGAAATACCAAGATAAAGGAAAGAGATAATTTTTATTTTTTATTTTTGTATTTATCTCTATGGAATATCCTAATGTGATTAGATTTTCCATTAGCCTATAAATAGAAGGCTTGGATCATTCATAAATCACCCAACTCAATTCTTTAGAAATTGAAATTCTCTCTTCCTCATTTTCTCCCCCCTTAGCCGATTTTGCTATTAAAATTGGTAAAAAAAAAATTCTTTTTCTTCTTCCTATTTTCTTCTAAAGTTCGATCCCACAATCGGATTTCATTTGATCGATCGAGATATAGCGTAGAAGTTCCGGTATTGCTGAGGATTGATGCTGTAAAGAAACCCCCAACCATATTCTCCATTTATTTCTCAATCTAAGTAAAAAGGGTTTTAATTTTCGAAAATTAAGCATGAATCTACATGTTTTTATCACATATTACATGATATTAATAGATCCTTAATTAATCGTTAATTAGATTACTAAGTGATTTTCCGCTAATTTAGTAGATCCCTCCCTTCATCATTTCATCTATTTCTTCATTTATAGTAACATGTGATGATCGAAGCCAATTTTGCAAACAAACAAGAGTCTCCACCTTTCTTGGAGTTATTGAGTTACGAAATGGATCGAGCACTCGACCACCCGTGCTAAAAGAAAATTCAGAGGCAACTGTTTGATAGAAGATTAGCAAAAACATCCTTAGCCATTTTACCAAGGATTTTATATTTTGAAGAGTTCACTCTCCACCAATCTAATATTTCAAACTTATCAAGGCTCACATAGGTACTGTTAGAATATATTAGGATAGTCATTATGTTGATTTGTAGTTTCCTTATTTGCATTCGTGATTGTCTCTAATTTGCATAATTAGCTCGTTTACCTTATTTGTCTAGTCTGTCATTTCTATATAAATCATGTAATAGTGTTATACATTTACACCGATTCAATACAATGTAGTCTTTCCGCTAACATGGTATCAGAGCCCTGCTCTTTTTTTTTTCTTTCGCCTGCTTTCTTTATTCCTCTCGCCTAAACCGCCGTCGCTTCTTTCTTTGCATTTTCCGTCAGCCTTGTTAGCCCATGCTCATTTTTCTACCAGCCATTTGTTTTCCTCCAACCATTTGTTTTCCTTCATCTGCCTGTCCAGATCTGTCCAAAACCCACTAGCCTACCACATGTGTTTCTTCACATATCTCCAACCACCATTAAACCCAGCCTCACCATTCAGTCACCGTTCTTAGCCTACCACATGTGTTTCTGTCAGCACCTCTGCCCTCTGCCATCTTCCGCCACTGCCAACTTCGTCGCTGCTTCATCTTATTCAAATAGATTCCGTCTAATTCAGATTTCCCCTCCATATCTGTACTCATCGATGCCTTCTACTCTGACTCCCTTTCAGTTCCATTCTTCTCCGATTTGCTCCAATCATCGCCTTTAAACCCAGACCTCGATCACCTCGACTCCACGGAAACCCTCACCTGAAACCGCCCTATTCATAGCTTGAAAACCCATACCACCGCTTCGCTTGAAAACCAACAACCAAATCCGCCATTTTTGCTTGAAAACCACCGCTGGGCAAAAGCTTGATAATGTGCTACGTTCATCTCAGATCAGACTTCGATCTCAGATCTCGTCGAGGAAGAAGCTATTTGCATCATCTACGCCACAAACAAAACCCAGTTTCAGGCCATCTCCCCGCCCCTTCGTCATTTTTTTGCTACTGCAATACTGTCGTTTTCTCTAGTTTCTGATACATAAATGAAACCAACGAAGAATACCTGACCGTTTTGTCCCCTGCTCGTGTGCCTGACCCCATGCCTGCCCAGATCAGCCCACACTACCACTGCCCACGCTCTAAATCCCTTGCCCGAACCTGTCCTGCCCATATCACTGCCCGCGTTTCAAATCCCCTGCCCGCATTTGCCCCTGCCCTGAATCTTAGCCATTTTATCAATTGCTTTTCATCATAATTAGTTTGTCTTTCATATCGTTTCAAGAATTAATTTTTCTATGTTATACTCTTTTTGATTCTTTGATCGTAATTTGTTCTAGCCTCTCCCGTCAATTCCGCTCGTCGAATCTGTTCAGAATATACGCGCTTGCTCTAAGTTGCCTCTGCCAGTACATTTGTTGTACTCTGTTTCGGTCGGTATAGTCTGACATCTCTGTTCCGATATCGGTTCCATCCGATATCTCTGTTGCAACTTTGAGTACCGTCTGACGCATCTATTCAGGTTCCAGTTATGTTCGTCAACTTTGCAAACTCAAGTTGACCAACTTGAGTTTGAGAGGGGGTGTTAGAATATATTAGGATAGTCATTATGTTGATTTGTAGTTTCCTTATTTGCATTAGTGATTGTCTCTAATTTGCATAATTAGCTCGTTTTCCTTATTTGTCTAGTCTGTCATTTCTATATAAATCATGTAATAGTGTTATACATTTACACCGATTCAATACAATGTAGTCTTTCCGCTAACAGGTACTTATCCAACTCGATTTTTCTCTCATTTGTATCTTGTTGAATCACATGTTTGGAAAAATTTGAAGTGTAGTCCTCAATCATCATCCTCAACCTCATCACCCATAAACAGTTCATCCAAAGTGAATGGATTGCTTTACTAAATTAGCAGAATTTCATTTAGTAAACTAATTAACGATTAATTAAGATCTATTAACATCATGCAATTTTTGATAAAATACATGTAGATTCATGCTAATTTCACAAATTAAAGGCCTTTTATTTACATTGAGTAATAAATGGAGAATTGGTTGGAGGTTTCTTTACAGCATCAATCCTCAGCAACACCAGATCTTCTACACTATATCACGATCGATCAAAAGAAATCCGATTGTGGGATCGAACTTTAGAAGAAATTAGGAAGAAGAAAAAGAATTTTTCTTCCTAAAACAATAGGCCAAAAAAGGCAAAGGCAATGGGAGAGGAGAAAAGAGAGTTTCAATTTCTTGTGAATTGAATTGTGTGGTTTATGAACAACCTAAGTTTCCTATTTATAGGCAAATGGAAAATCTAATCCCATTAAGATAATCCATAGAGATAAATACAAAAAGAAAAAAGATTATCTCTTTCCTTTATCTTGGTATTTCGAAAATACCATGGATAAATAAGAGGATATTTTCTTTTCTTATATTTGATTTATCTTGGGTAAATAAATCTATGTAATTATTCTAGGATATATTTCAAACAATTATATTTCCTAAAAACTACTACAATGGCCGAAATTATCAATAATAATTAATAAATCATTCCAATTTATTTAATTAATTATTTTGGGCCAATTTTAATTAGGTTCATTAATCCAATTGGGCTAGAAACTCTCTCTTAAATTAATAAGTTCAACTTAATTAATTAATTTATTAATTACCATTTAAATGAAATACTTTATTTAAATAATTAATAATATCAATATTTTCTCCTGACTAAATATTATTAAATGATATTTCATTATTAATTTCCATTTAAATAATTTTTATTATTTAAAAAATTAATAATAAATATTTTAATTGATAATATTTTATTATTAATTAATAATATCAATTTAATTATTAACTTCCATTTAAATAAAATTAATTATTTAAAAAATTAATAATTACCAATTAATTTCAAATTATTAATTACCATTTAAATATACTCAATATTTAAATAATTAATAATGTCTAATTAATAATATTTCATTATTAATTTTCTGTTTAAATAAACTCATTATTTAAACAATTAATAATGTTTATATTAATTACCGTTTAAATATACTCAATATTTAAACGATTAATATTGCCTATTTAATTAATTCACTTTACTTAAAAATTTCATTTCTTCCACTTGATTTTACGACTACAATATTTGGGCTAGCATAGGGATCTGATGGACCTATAGATCATGGGCTTAATAATTAGTCAATTAAGTGATTAACTCATAATCAGTTAATTACTTATTATCTAACTATGAATAATTCACTACAAAAAAACTGTCAAAATGCGACCAGAAATTTGCGACAAAAAAAAAAGTGGTGGTTTTTTGGTGACCACCTGGTCACTTTCTTTGAAGGTTGACTCTAAGTGACCATCTGGTCACTTTTTTTGCGACCAGATTGCGACTAAAAGCAGAAGTAGTCATAAAAAATGGCGCGAAATTATGGCGCGAAAGAAGCGACCAATTGGTCACCTAAAAAAATGACCAACTGTTCGCATTTTTGTGACTAAAATATGCCTTGGTAGCAAAAAATGGCGTAATTTTGGAGGGAAAAAAGCTACCAAGTGGTCACAATTAAAAGTGACTACCTGGTCGCAATTTTTGTGACATTTATTGACTAGTGGTAGCTTAAAATTGGAGGGAAAAAAGCTACCAAGTGGTCACAATTAAAAGTGACTAACTGGTCGCAATTTTTGTGACCTTTATTGAGCAGTGGTGGCTTAAAATTTTGGCGGGAATTAAGCTACCACGTGGTCACATTAAGAAGTGACCGGATGGTCGCAAATTCTGTGATTTTATGTGACCAATAATTTATAAAAAATTTGGTGGGATAAAAGCTACCAACTGGTCACCAAAAAAGTGCTATCTAGTCGTAAATTCTGACTTGATGTGACTCTGGGCATTGAGGAAAATGGTGGGAAATTTTGGCAGGAAAATGCGACCAGATGGTAGCAAAAATACTACCATCTGGTCGCAAATGAGCAGAGGAGTCCATTATAAAATCCCTCCACCTATTGTTTGTTAGCATTAAGAAAAAAGAAAATGAGAGAGTGGATGTATGTTCGTTTGATAGACGGGTATTTGAACGATGAGTTCGTGGCCGGGGTTGAACAGTTTGTTGAGTTTTGCATGTCAACTGTCTATTATGAAAAGTATGGTGGAAAGCTACGTTGCCCGTGCAGGAAATGCGACAATAGGAGAATCATACCGGTTACAGAGTTGAAGGTGCATCTTTATAGTCGGGGATTTGTGCAGAATTATTATCACTGGGTGTTTCAGGGGGAAACACAGGAAATGTTCGACGCTGCATTACAGGAATCGAGACGATACGGAGATAGCAGCTCGAATGTAGAGGTTGTTGACGAGGAACGGAATGATGAACAACAGTATAGTCAGATGAAGCAAATGATACTTGATGGTGCGGGGTATGGGGGCAATGAAAATTTTCGTGAAAGTTTAAACGTAGACGAAGATGAACGGGTTGTAGAAGAGGAAATGAATCCGGATGCACGAAAAATGCACGAGATGCTGAAGATAGCCAGCCGACCATTGTACGATGGGTGTGAGGTAAGTCAACTTGCTGCTGCTACAGAACTTTTAAATATAAAGGCGCAATACAACATACCCGGTAGAGGATTTGATGCGATTGCATCGTGGTTTCGTCGAAGCGCTCCAGAAGAAAATAATATGCCCCACAGTTTGTACGACACGAAAAAGCTAGTGGAGGGACTTGGATTACCCGTGGAGAAAATAGATTCGTGTCAAAACAAATGCATGATTTACTGGGATATGAATGAGGACCTGCATCATTGCAAATTCTGTTTTCTTCCAAGATACAAACAAGGGAAACACAGCCTGATTCCGAACGCCCGCATGTTCTATTTACCGCTGACCCCACGTCTGCAACGGTTGTATGCATCGGATGTGATAGCCTCGCACATGAGATGACATCACGAGCATTCACAGGATGAAGGTGTTATGAGACATCCCTCAGATGCTGCGGCATGGAAGCATTTAAATAATTGTCATCCGGATTTTGCACAAGATCCTCGAAACATCAGATTGGGCTTATGCACAGATGGCTTCAACCCGTTCGGGGCATCCGGGGCACAATATTCAGTTTGGCCAGTCATGGTAACCTCGTATAACTTGCCTCCCTCGGTGTGCATGCGAGACCCGGTGATTTTTCTAACAGTGATCGTACCTGGGCCAAAAAGTCCAAAACAGAAACTGGATGTGTATTTGCAACCACTTGTTGCAGAGTTGAAAAGGATATGGACTGACGGTGTTATGACGTACGACATTTCGAAGAAACAAAATTTCTTGATGCGCGCCGCGTTAATCTGGACGATCAGTGACTTCCCTGCGTATTCAATGTTGTCAGGTATGTTGATCTTTAATTGCTTTCATATACATTTTTGAGTCTGTGTTTAGCTTTTGTTATTGCTTTCCTTAGTCAGTGTAGTTAATTGTGTGAACCTTAATTTCCTTCTCTTAAAGGATGGAGTATGGCGGGGACATACACATGTCCATATTGCATGCTAGACATAGATGCATTTTATCTCAGAAACGGTCGGAAAACTTGTTGGTTTGACTGTCACCATCGATTTTTGCCGTTGAATCACACTTTCCGTTCAAACGGCAATGACTGGAAGAAGGGTCGATGAGTAAGAAAACGAACCCCCCCGACCATGTATAGTGGAATACAGATTCTTCACGGTATAGATGCTATAGGGATGCAGAAGATTACAGTGGAAGGTGCAGAGAGTGCAAACAATGCGGCTGGGAAAAACACGGGTTGGAAGAAACGGAGTATTTTTTGGGATCTATCGTATTGGGAAGATCTACTGATTAGACACAATCTTGATGTAATGCATATCGAGAAGAATTTCTTCGACAACATTTTCAATACGATTTTGAACGTTCCGGGAAAAACGAAGGACAATCTGAAGGCACGTTACGATATAAGGGAGATATGTCACCGTCCTGAGTTGGAGCCTGACGACAATGATAATTACGCAAAAGCAAAGTACATGTTGACGATGGATGAAAAGAAAACATTATTTGAGTGGATCAAATCCATCAAATTCCCGGGACAGATACGTTTGATTTGAGTCGGTGTATAGACAGTAAAAAACATATCATGTTCGGGATGAAAAGCCACGTCTGTCATATATTCATGCAACGATTGATGCCCGTCGCGTTGAGCCGTTCCTAGAGAATAGACATTGGGAGCCGCTTGCCCGGTTGAGTGTTTTTTTCAGGGGACTTGACATGTACAGAAGCACGGAAGCTACCGTGGCTTCAATGAGTTTAGAGATCGCCGTTATTATTTGTAAGTTGGAGCGAATGTTCCCACCTGGCTTTTTTGACTCCATGGAGCATCTTCCAGTGCATCTTCCATACGAGGCATTCTTAGGGGGTCCCGTACATTACCGCTAGATGTACCCATTTGAAAGGTAAGCACAGTTATTTTGTAATGTACGCGTATAAATCAGTACAGTGATCATCGAATATAAATTATGTTTTGTACCCACAGGTACTATGTCGGTTGAAAAAGATGGTTGGAAATAGATCACAAGTAGAAGGATCTATCTGTAGTGCGTACCTGACGAAAGAGATTACCACATTTTGTTCATACTACTTTGATCAACACATTGCAGAGCAGTTTCGACCGGCGAAACGAAACATTGTCGAAAATTTACTTGAAGGTGTTGACATGAACGACTTGTCAATTTTTACGGAACCTGGCATGCAGTTGGAAGATCAGTGCGTAGGCCGTTGACCGATTCTGAGTATCACGTAATGCAGACATACGTGTTATGCAACTACGTAGAGATCGAGCCTTACATAGAGTGAGTTTGTAACTTAACATTATTTCATCGCATAAACAATTACAAACTATTTGCTAACTATTTTTGTAACACATACAGATTATTTCTAAACGTATACGTTCGAATGACACGACTTGGTCTTACAGATGCTGAGGAGGGGTCAATAATCGACAAAGAGTTTCGTTCTTGGTTCAGTGCATACGTGAGTTATTTTAAATTTTCAAAAAACCGTTGCATTATGTTGAAACAATTACTATCTTCCTAACATTACTGTATGTGGACAATGACACAGGTTGACTCCCCTACATTACCGGTGGATGATCCTCGCATCATTTCTTTGGCAAAGGGACCTGGACGGATAGCAAGGTCGTATGGTTGATACGTCGGTAACGGTTACAGATTTCAAACGAAGGCGCATTCAGTGAACAGGGCAACAAACAACAGTGGTGTTTGCATAAAAGGTCACGTGTTCGGCACAAACAAAGACGATTACTTCAGAGTAATCGATGAGATTCTTGAGATTCAATACGCAAGTCCGACGCTAAAACACATTGTTCTGTTCAACTGCACTTGGTTCGAGACAACCAGACGAGGCGAAGTCCATAAGATTGATCATTTACAAATCGTTGAGGTAAACAAGTCTAAGCATATGCGCACCGCTGATAGGTTCGTCCTGGCTTCACAGACGATTCAAGTTTATTACCTGAACTATCCGATTAATAGACGAGATCTGACAGATTGGTTAGTTGTTTGTAAAGTTAAACCACGCCAGGTAGAAGAAAACTTGTCCGAGAAAGACGACCATGCAGAGGAAGCTGTTGCTTTTCAAGAAGATGAGATAAGATCTCGTGCAATCGACGATGGTCAGAATGCAAGTACTGTTCGTCCTTTGAACGATGGAACGATAACATTGCATGATGATGATGATACAAATGCTTCCACTTCTCACGCACGTGACAATGATGCTGAATTTATTCGAGACGATGAATCTGATGAAGAAACAGAAGAAGAAGAAGAAGAAGACTTTTTGTGACGGACTTCTTGGAGACGATGATGAATGAGATATTTCGTTAACTTGATTATTCAATGTGTGTGTATGTGTTTATTAATTAAAACTATTTTTTTTAAGGAATGATTAAAATATATATATATTAATATTTGCGACCACATGGTCAAATATTTGGACAGAATCATCATTATCTTCATATTCAATATGCTCACTTTTAAACATCACTTTCTTTTCCTTGATTGGATATTGAATTTCAGAAGCACTATGATCAAATATAACAACATGGAATTAAGAGTTCCCTTCATATCTAAATATCAGAAAGTAACCCAATTTAACAGAGTAAAACTCCACAAAGTAACCCAATTAAAAAAAAATTATATATATATATATATATATATATATTAATATTTGCGACCATGTGGTCGCAATTTCACACAAAAAGTGACCACATGGTAGTAATTGTAAAGGGAAAGGCGACCAAATGGTCGCACTTTTGGAAAAGTATAATTATATTTTTTAAAAAAATATAAGTGAAATTGCGACCATATGGTCGCAAATATGAGCGGTAAATTTAAATTTTCATGAAATTTATAGTGGTGAATTTAAAGATTACGACCATCTGGTCGCAATATTTGGCGGTGAATTTCATTATTGCGACCAGATGGTCGCAATTATTGATGGGACTCGTGATATGACAGCTGTTCTGGATCATGGCAAAGTGGCGACCATATGGTCGCTTTTCCAAGAAATGCTACCATATGGTCGCAAATATCTCAAGAAATGCGACCATTTGGTCGTATTTTCCCTAGCACGCGCGCCCTTTCGTTTCTGGTCATTATTACACATTTGCGACCATTTGGTCGCAAAATCTGATTTAAAATCAGATCCCTTTTCCTTTCCCCCATTTCTTTTCTTCCTTTCTCTTTTTCTTTCTCCCTTTTCTTTCTTTTCTCTCTTTCCCCCGTTCCGTTCCCCGTTCTTTTTTCCCCGTTCCCGTTCCCCGTTTCTACTCTAAACCTAAACACCCTAAACCTCCAATCCCGGTTTCTATTACGAGGTTAGTTTCGTATCCGTTTTATATTAATTAATGTTAGTTTAATTTAATTAATTTTTTTAGTTAAGTTTAGTTTTTATTAATTAATGTTAGTTAAATTTAATTAATTTTAGTTTAATTTAATCTAATAGTTGAAATCTTCATTACTTAGTTTACTTTAATTAATTTCTTAGTTTAGTTTATTTTAAATTATTTACTTAATTTATGTTAGTTTAATTTAATTAATTTTAGTTCAATTAATCTAATTTATTTTAATTCTTCATTACTTAATTTAGTTTGATTTAATTAATTTTAGTTCAATTAATCTAATTTTAATTTACTTTAATTCAAATTAATTAATTAGTTTATTTTAAATTATTTACTTAATTTATGTTAGTTTAATTTTATTAATTTTAGTTCAATTAATCTAATTTATTTTAATTCTTCATTACTTAATTTCGTTTGATTTAATTAATTTTAGTTCAATTAATCTAATTTATTTTAATTCTTCATTACTTAATTTAGTTTGATTTAATTAATTTTAGTTCAATTAATCTAATTTTAATTTACTTTAATTCAAATTAATTAATTAGTTTATTTTAAATTATTTACTTAATTTATGTTAGTTTAATTTACATTATTTCATTAATTAATTAATTTAATTTATTTCAATATTTTACTTACGTAATTAGTATTAAATTAGTTTAGTTTGGTTGTAGGATTATGATGGGCAGACGACGTCCTCCCCAGTCAGACGAGCCTTAAGACGCGGGTGACGAGGCATCTCCGCAGACGCCTACTGCCGCTGCCCCTGATATGGACCTGACTACAGAGGAGTTGGACATCCTCTTCAGTTACGAGACGGGACTTGCTGCCACGCTCGATGATGCAGTCCCTGAGACCGAGTCTGCGACACCACGACTGCCGCAGGACTCCCTGGCCACGACTCCCGGCTTAGCATCAGGGTTTGCGTCCGGGTCTACATCAGGGTCAGATCCAGCTGGCCCCTCCACTTCATGCACGCAGCCGTCTCGGGCCGCAGACTCTACCCTTCGGATTGAAGGAGATACGTAAGTAATTTTGTTTATTATTTTAATTACTTAATTTTTAAAACTTTAAACTTTTTTCAAAGTGTTTTTTTTTCCCGTAACTAATAGTTTCTAATAGCACAATAATTTTTATGATTTTGCAGAGTACAGCCGCATACAACCGTTTCAAAACGGTTTCGCGAGGTCCTCCAGAGCATGCCTCTACCCAGCGACCTTCGCTGGCAGAAGATTCTGATGATGGAGAAACGTCGGATGTACGATAATTGGAAGGTAAAAAACATCATTTATTTTCATAATTAATTAATTTTGAAATTTATAGAAATAAATTTATTACTTTAACAATTTTTTATTTCAATTTTTTCAGGGCAAGTTTCCTGTTATCAATCCCGATATCACGGACGATAGATTGTTCCCCCTATGAGACAGTCACGTCCGGGATCGATTCAAGGACCTCATGTACGGGCGCGCAGAAAGCAAGCGACGAAACCGCCCCGTGTGGATGAGCCCAGAGGACCACGCGCGGCTTCCGCGAGCTTGAGCACTCCGAGGGCAAGGCAATGTCAAGCAGGAATAAGGCCAACCGCGCGAAGAATCCCACCAAACACACAAGGGGGCCAGGACACACGACGAGCACCATCGTCGATTGGTAAGTTTTTTTTTCGTCGTTTTCTTACTTACTTACTTTTTTCTCGTTTTCTTTTTTCAATTAGTTATTAATTTATTATGTTTTATTCTTCAATCTTTAATTTTTTAGGAAGCAAAGCACGGGCGCCCGTCCTGCCGATGAGTCGCCGCGCGTTCTTCACACGAAGAAGGGACGGTCGTTAATCGATGATAAGGCGAAAAGCGATTCGGTATTTAATAATTTTTTCAATTATTATTTTTTCTTTAAAATTTTTCCTACCTTATATATTAACTATTTTATTTTCTGAATTTTAAATGTTTAGGAACGTTTCACGGAGTCCTTGAGTCAGCGGTTGCCCACATCAGACTCACAACCGACTCAGGAGGACCTTAGAGAGGCGTTCTTGGAGGCTGCTGGAGGGGTTCGGCCTGATGGGTCAGTTCCTGGGCTCGGCTCGTATGGGCGACGCCTTTAGGCAGATGTGCCCCGGCCTCAGCGGAGCTGAGCGAGCACTAGCTCCGGTCCTTTTCCGGTTGAGCAGCAGCTGCGCGCGGACATGGACGCTATGCGTGAGGACTTCGTTTCTCGAGTCGCTGCGATTGAGGCCGACATGCAGACATGAGTCGAGGCCCAGGTCGCATCAGCTTTGGCCGCGCACTTCAGATCCCTAGGCGGCGGCCCTTCATCATCGACGCCTCCTCCGCCACCCCCCGCCCCTCCGCAGTAGTTCTAGGATGCTTTCGTCTGTATAAAACGTTTTTTGAATATTTGATATATATATATATATATATATATATATATTTTATTTTAATTCCAATTTTTTGTTATTAAATTTTAATATTAATTAAATAAATAATTAATAATTAATAATTAATTAACTAATTATTGAAATTTAAATTTTAAAAAAAAATTCTTAAATGCGACCATATGGTCACTTTTAACGCGACCATCTGGTCGTATTTTGACTGAGTCTAAAAGTGACCATTTTGTCACATAACATACGACCATTTGGTCACTTTTGTATGTGACCAATTGGTCACTTATCTTTCACATAAATTACGACCAGATGGTCACTTTTTAGGCGACCATCTGGTCGTATTTTGACTGAGTCTAAAAGTGACTATTTGGTCACATAAAATACGACCATTTGGTCACTTTTTTATGTGACCAATTGGTCACTTATCTTCAAGATAAATTATGACCATTGGGTCACTTTTTTATGTGACCAATTGGTCACTTTTTAGGCGACCATCTGGTCGTATTTTCAAAAGGTTGACTTTTTTGCGACCAAAAATTTATGGTCGTATATTTATGACTATCCAGTCGCACAAATTCTGGACCGACCAGGTTTTTGGCCACCACTTATTTTGTCGCTTTTTTGGTCGCATTATAGAAAAAAAACGACCATTTGGTCGCAATTTCATGGTCGCAAATTGACAGTTTTTTTGTAGTGATTCCACTATAGATTTATAGCTGAACTCCCCTTTCTATAGATGAGTTATGTCTATTTAGTTTATCTTTTATTTATATCTGTGATATATCTTTCACGTGGAACCCTCATAATCACTACAAAAAAAAAGTCTATTTGGGACCAGATATTTGCGACCAGCAGGTCGTTTTTATTGTAAAATGCGACCAAAACAGCAACCAAGACGGTGGTGGTAAAAACACTGGTCGTTCTGGAATTTTGTGCGACTGGATAGTCACAAAAATACGACCAAGAAAGTTTGGTCGCAAAAAAGTCAACATTTTGAAAAAACGACCAGATGGTCGCTTAAAAAGGGACCATCTGGTCGTAATTTAAGTTGAAGACAAGTGACCAGTTGGTCACATGAAAAAGTGACCACGTGGTCGTTTTTATAAGCGACCAAATGGTCACTTTTGGACTCAGGAAAAATGCGACCAGATGGTCGTTTTTTAGGGATAAAAAACGACCATCTGGTCGTTTATCTTCTAGGCAAAATGCGACCAGATGGTCGTTTATCTTCTAGGGTAAATGCGACCATCTGGTCGTATTTAATAATTTCTTTTTATTTAATTATTATTTATTTAATTAATATTAAAAGTATTATTTATTTATTATTTTAATATTAATTAATTATTATTATTTATTTATTTAATGAATATTAAAATTTAATAATAAAAAATTGGAATTAAAATAAAATATATATAAATCAAATATTCAAAAAATATTGTATACAAAAAGAAATCATCTATCTACTGCGAAGGGGCGGGGGGTGGCGGAGGCGGCGTCGATGATGAAGGCTCGCTGTCTCGGGATCTGAAGTACGCGGCCAAAGATGTTGTGTCTTGGGCCTCGACTCGTGCCTGCATAGCCGGCTCAATCGCAGCGACTCGAGAAATGAAGTCGTCGCGCATAGCGTCCATGTCGATGTGAAGCTGCTGAACCTCCTCGCGCAGCTACTGCTCAACCAGAGAAGGGCCGGAGCTAGTGCTCGCTCCGCTCCGCTGGGGCCGAGGCACATCCGCGTAAAGACGCCTCCCGTACGTGCCGAGACCAGGAACAGATCCATCTGGACGAACGCCTCCAGCAGCCTCTAAGAACGCCTGTCGACGGTCTTCCTGAGTCGGTTGCAAGTCGAGTGTGGGCAACCTCTGACTCAAAGACTCCTTGAAATGGTCCTAAATATATAAAATTCATAAAGTATGTAAAAGTTAGAAAATGATGAACAAATTCTAAGTAATAATTGAAAAAACATATTAAATACCTGAGTTTGTTGCGCATTGTCGTCGACAATCATCCCGTCCTTCTTCGTTTGAAGGACCAGGTGCAGCTCATCAGGCGGAATAGGACGACCGTACTTTTCTTCCTAAACATATTATAAAAAGAGACAGAAATTAAATTAATAAATAATTGAAACAAAAAACAAAAAAATGACTTGAAAGAAAAATGACAATTACTTACCAATATACGATGGTGCTCGTCGTGAGGCTTCGCGCCACCGGTGTGCTTCCTCGGGTTCTTGGCCCGATTGACCTTATTCTTTGTGGACACTTTTTTGCCCTCTTGAGACTACAAGCTCGCGAGGAGTCGGGCATGCTCCTCCTCGCTCATTCACACAAGCCGGTGTTCAGCTTGCTTCTGCCGCGCCCGGTACATGAGGTCCTTGAATCGATCCTGCACGTGCCTGTCCCATAGGGGGAACATCCGACGGTCCGTGACATCGGGATCGATCATAGGAAACTTGCCCTGAAAAAATTTGAAATAAGAAAACATTAAAGTAATAAATTGATTGTTACAAATTTATAAATTAATTAAGTATAAAAATAAGTGAAGTTATTTACCTTCCAGTTGTTGTACATCCGACGCTTCTCCGTCGTCGGAATCTTCGTCCAGCGAAGCTCGCTGGGTAGAGGCATGCTCTGGAGGACCTGTCGAAACCGCTTTGAAGCGGTTTGATGCGGCTGTATCTTGCAAAAAAAAAAAAGTAAAAAATATTTTTAGGTTATAAATAACATGAATATTTAATTAAAAAAAATACTTGTCTACTTACGTATCCCCTTCTATCCGAAGGGTCGGGTTGGCGGTGGCCCGAGGACGGCCAGTGCCAGAAGCTCCAGCTCCCGCTGGATCGGGTGCAGTGCCAGAAGTGGAGGGTCCCGCGACAGTAATGGCTGGGGCCTGTGAGTCCTCCCCCAAACGCGGTGTCGCAATCTGCGACTCGGGTACTGCGGAGGGATATGTCCGGTCGGGATTGTAGTCCAACCGTAATATCTCGTCCAGGTCAGCATGCGTCCAGTCCCCCGCATCTGGAGAACTGTCCAACTCCGGTGCATCATCCTCTGGCGGTAGATCAGTGCGGTCCTGCGCATCATCGCCGGACATCGGAGGACGACGTTGGCGTGCCATTTTCCTAATCAAACTAATTAAATTTATTAATTAAGTATATTAAAATAAATTAAATTAAAATAATTAATTAAATAAACTAAACTAAAGTAAATTAAATTAAATTAAATTAATTAAATTAAAGTAAGTAAACTACACTAATTATTTAACTAAATTAATTAATTAAATTTAAGAAAAATAGTTAAGTAAGTAATTAAATTAATATAATATATTTAATTTACTAAATTAAATTAATTAATTAATTAATGAAACCAAAGTAAATTAAATTAATTAAAGTAAGTAAACTACACTAATTAATCAACCTAATTAAATTGAATTAATTTAAAAAAAGTAATCTAAACTCATAATGTGACTAAATTAAATTAATAATTTATTAAACTAAATTTAATTAAGTAATGAAACTAAATTTAATTAAGTAATTAAACTAAATTTAATTAAGTAATTAAACTAAATTAAATTAATTAACTAATTAATTAACTAAGTTTAACTAAACAAATTAAAGTAACTAACTAATTAAGTAATTAATTACACTAATTTAACGTTAAACTAAACAATTCAATTAAATGTAACTAAGTTTAATTAAGTAATTCAACTAAATTAAATTAATTAACTAAGTATAACTAAACAAATTAAAGTAACTACTTCTTCTCCTTCTTCTTTTTCTTTTTCTTCTTCTTCTTCATCATCTCGAATAAATTCAGCATCAATGTTACGTTCGCGAGAAGTGGAAGCATTTGTATCGTCATCATGCAATGATATCGTTCCGTCGTTCAAAGGACGTGCGGTACCTACATTCTGGCCATCGTCTATTGCACGACATATTATCTGATCTTCTTGAAAAGCACCGCCGTCGCCTCGGATGGTCGTCTTTCTCGGACAGGTTTTCTTCACCTGTCGTGGTTTAACTTTACAAACAACTAACCAATCGCCGGATCTCGTCTATTACTCCTGGATAGTTCAGGTAATAAACTTGAATCGCCTGTGAAGCAAGGACAAACCTATCAGCGGTGCGCATATGCTTGTACTTGTTTACCTCAACGATTTGTAAATGATCAATCTTACGGACTCCGCCTCGTCTGGTTGTCTCGAACCAAGTGCAGTTGAACAGAACAATGCATTTTAGAGTCGGACTTGCGTATTGAATCTCAAGAATCTCATCGATTACTCCAAAGTAATCGTCTTCTGTGCCAAACACTTGACCTTTTATGCAAACACCACTGTTGTTTGTTGCCCTGTTAACAGAATGCGCCTTCATTTGAAATCGAATCATTGCAGGCGTATCCAAGATAATGACCTTGCAATCTATGCAGGTCCTTTTGCCAAAGAAATCATGCGAGGATCATCTACCGGTAACGTAGGGGAGTCCACCTGTCATTCAGCACACATAGAGTATAATTAGAAGGATATAACATTTTTCAACAAATGACTTAACATGATATTTTTGACAATTTCAAATAACTCGCGTATGCATTGAACCAGGAACGAAACTCCTTCTCGATTATTGACCCCTCCTCAGCGGCTGTAAGACCGACTCGTGTCATTTGAACGTATACGTTCAGAAATAGTCTGTATGTTACGAAAATAGTAAGAAAATATTTTAAACAGTTGTGATTGTTAAGTCAAAGGAATAATGTAATGTTACGAGAACTCACTCGATGTAAGGATCGACTTCTGGGCAGTTACATAACACGTAGGTCTGCACTACGTGATACTCAGAATCGGTCAACGGCCTACGCACTGATCTTCCAACTGTCATGCCAGGTTCAGTAAATATGGGCAGGTCGTTTACGTCAACACCTTCAAGTAAATTTTCGACAACGTTTCATGTCGCTGGACGAAACTACTCAGCAATGTGTTGATCAAAGTAGTATGAACAAAACGTGGTTGTCTCTTGCGTTAGGTACGCACTACAGATAGATCCTTCGACTCTTGCTTTATTTCCGACCGTCTTTTTCAACCGACGTAAGTACCTGTGGGTTACAAACAATTAAGTAAACCTCTGATATGTTTAACATTAAAAAAATTGAATTATATACAAAGTAAGTTTGCTAACCTTTCAAATGGGTACATCCAGAGATAATGGACCGGACCCCCTAAGAATGCCTCATATGGAAGATGCACTGGAAGATGCTCCATTGAGTCAAAAAAGCCAGGTGGGAACATTCGCTCAAACTTACAGATAATAACAGCGATCTCCGAACTCATTGAAGCGACAGTAGCTTCAGTCAGCTCTGTACACGTCAAGTCCCTGAAAAAAACACTCAACTGGGCAAGCGGCTCCTAATGTCTGTTCTCTAGGAACGGTTTGAACGCGACGGGCATCAATCTTTGCATGAATACATGAGAGTCGTGGCTTTTCATACCGAACATGACATGTTTTTGACTGTCTATACACCGACTCAGATTCGAAACGTATCCGTCAGTGAATTTGATGGATTTGATCCACTCAAATAGTGTTTTCTTTTCATCCGTCGTCAACATGTACTTTGCTTTTGCGTAATTATCATTGTCGTCAGGCTCTAACTCAGGACAGTTACATATCTCCCGTACATCGTAACGGCCTTCAGATTGTCATTTGTTTTGCCAGGAACGTTCAAAACCGTATTGAAAATGTTGTCGAAGAAGTTCATCTCGATATGCATTACATCCAGGTTGTGTCTGATAAGTAGATCTTCCCAATACGGTAGATCCCAAAAAATACTCCGTTTCTTCCAACCCGTGTTTTTTCCAGCCGCATTGTTTGCAAGCTCTGCACCTTCCACTGTAATCTTCCGCATCCCTATAGCATCTATACCGTGCAGAATCTGCCTTCCACTTTACATTATCGGGGGGTTTCCTTTCTTACTCGCCGACCCTTCTTCTTGTCAGTACCGTTTGAACGGAATGCGTGATTCAATGGCAGAAATCGACAGTTGCAATCAAACCAACAGGTTTTCCGACCGTTTCTGAGGTAAAACGCATATGTGTCTAGCATGCAATGTGGACATGCGTATTTACCGGCCGTACTCCATCCTTGAATAGAGGATGGGGATCGATATTTACAATTACTAAACTAATGAACGCTAAGCAAAACAATAACAAAACTCATACTCAAGAAATAATGAACGTGAACGCAACATACCTGACAACATTGAATACGTAGGGAAGTCACTGATCGTCCAGATTAACGCCGCGCGCAACAAGAAATTTTGTTTCTTCGAGATGTCGTACGTCATGACACCGTCTGTCCACAACCTCTTCAACTCTGCGATAAGTGGTTGCAAATACACATCCAGCTTCTGTTTTGGACTTTTCGGACCAGGTACAATCACTGTGAGAAAAATCACCGGGTCTCTCATACACATCGAGGGTGGCAAGTTATACGGGGTTACCATCACCAGCCAAACTAAAGATTGCGCCCCGGATGCCCCGAACGGGTTAAAGCCATCTGTGCATAAGCCCAATCTCACATTTCTCGGATCTTGTGCAAAATCAGGATGACAATTATTTAAATGCTTCCAAGCCTCAGCGTCTAAGGGATGTCGCATAACACCTTCATCCTATGCATGCTCGTGATGCCATCTCATGTGTGAAGCTGTGACATCCGATGCATACAACCGTTGCAGACGTGGGGTCAGCGGTAAATAGAACATGCGAGCGTACGGAATCATCTCACGTTTCCCCTGTTTATATCTTGAAAGGAAACAGAATTTGTAGTGATGCAGATCCGCATCCATATCCCAGTAGATCATGCATCCGTTTCGACACGAATCTATCTTCTCTACGGGTAACCCGAGTCCCTTCACTAGCTTTTTTGTGTCGTACAAACTTTGCGGCATCAGGTTTTCTTGTGGAGCGCATCGACGAAACCACGATGCTACCGAATCAAATCCTCTAGCAGGTAAGTTATACTGCGCTTTTATATTTAAAAGTTCTGTAGCAGCAGCAAGTTGACTAACCTGACAACCTTCGTACAACGGTCGGCTCGCTGTCTTCAGCAGATTGTGCATCTTACGTGCTTCTGGATTCATTTCTTCTTCAACAGCCCCTTCTCTTTCGTCGTCTACGTTCAAACTTTAGCGATAACTTTCATTTCTGCCCCCATATCCCACACCATCAAGTATCATCTGCTGCATCTGACTATACTGTTGTATTTCATTGGGTTCTTCGACGACAGCGTCCGCATTCGAGCTACTACCCTCGTACTGTCTCGCTTCCTGTACTGCAGCGTCGAACATTTCCCTCGTCTCCCCATGATACACCCAGTGATAATAATTCTCCACAAATCCCCGACTATAAAGATCAACCTTCAAATCTGGAACCGGTATGATTCTCCTATTGTCGCATTTTTTGCACGGACATAGTAGCTTTTCACCATAATTCGCGTAATGAACAGTTGTCTTGCAAAACTCAACAAACTGTTTAACCCTCGCCACGAACTCATCGCTCAAATACCCGTCTATCAAACGAATATACATCCACTCTCTCATTTTTCTTTTTTCTTTTTTCTTATCTTTACAAACAATGGGAGGAGGAGATTTTATAATGCATTCCTCTGCTTAATTGCGATCTTATGGTCGCAAAATTACTACTATCTGGTCGTATTTCTCCCGCCAAAATTTCCCGCCTTTTTTTTACTACCAAGTGGTCACTTCCAAAGGCGACTACTTGGTAGCTTTCTTCCCGACAAATTTACGCGCCTTTTTTTGCTACCAACGTATATTTCTAGTCTCCAAAATGCGACCAGATGGTCACTTCCATAGGTGACCAACTGGTAGCTTTCTTCCCACCAAAATACGCTAAATTTACGCGCCTTTTTTTGCTACCAAATTATATTTTAAGTCACAAAAATGCGACCAGATGGTCGTTTTTTCAGGTGACCAAATGGTCGCTTCTTTCGCGCCATTTTTTGCTACCAAGCCATTTTTTAAGTCAAAAAAATGCGACCACTTGGTTGTTTTTGAAGGTGACCAACTGGTTGCTTCTTTCGCGCCATTTTTTATGACACCTTCTGATTTTGGTCGCAATCTAGTCACAAAAAAAGTGACCAGATGGTCACTTTGAGTCTACCTTAAAAAAAAGTGACCAAATGGTCACCAAAAAACTACCACGTTTTTTTGGTCGCAAATGGTTGGTCGCATTTTGACTTTTTTTTTTTTGTAGTGAATTACAGGCGGATTAAATTTACTCTTTTGCCCCTGTAATTTCCGCTTTATCCTTGTGTTCCCGCTGATTCTCTAATGAACATTATCTTTAGTCGAATTAGAGATAATATACTTATGTGATCAATAGTAATCGTGGCACCACTTGTTCATGTCTCGAATCAGTACATCAAGAGAGTTTCCTAAAGTTCCTAAAATATTTAGGTATCACATTGATTCCGTTAATTTATAGGAAAGTTATGAATTCCATCTCGTGAAAATGCGTTCCCAGCTTATCTAGTTATGTTCCCAAAGCAGGAGTGTAGTATTCTTATAGATCGCTCTCAACCATATGAACCAAAGAACATAACTCCACAAATAGGAGTCCACATTTCACTCAGAATTGAGATCTATCACGCTTGATAAACTTAGTTTGATATTCAATCATTTCTCGTAAATGGTACTAATGAGAAATTTGATCAAACATCGGGTCCTGTCTTATACAAATCAACATTGCATATGATACTTTCATTTCATGTCACTCACATGAATGATCAGGATTAGATCATTTGTCTATAAACAAAATACGAAGCCATCAACAGTGTTACCAGGATAAGGTTCCCAAACGTTATCCATTTACTGTAGACACTTTTAAGTTACTCATCTCGATTTTAATCCTCTCGTATGACTCACATATTGAGTCGTGATTTCATAAGAGTAACTTAGGGTTTTACTATTTGAATGTTTGATATTAATATATTTTCATATATTCCTGATATCATTCAGTGAATCAATATAAATAATAGAAAAAACTTATGTTTATTTATTTAATTTATTCGAAAAAAATTATCTTTATTAAATAATTACAAGTTCTAGGAAACCATTCCTAACACAAAGATGTCTCATTGCCTACATTTAAAGCTTCATATTCAATATACAAACGTCTTGTCATATCCTCAACTTTCTTTCCAACATCTCATGATATTTCTTCCTCGTACAAATATGACAGTGTGAACTTAACAAAGTGAAGCTTGAATCTAGGGTCAATCACAATAACAACATATAAGAGGGTCAACTTTCATTATTCCTCCAATATTTTTCAAACTTTGCTCTTATATTTCTTGCCATGTCACTTAAAAGAGGGTCAACTGATCTTGAATAGTTATTTATTTGTTTTTTTTATTAAACAAATCTCATGAAAAAATCTACTTGAAGTAACATACAATGATCCTGAAATCCTCAAAGTGACATCATGAAAGATTTTTAAAAACTTGGCAAACACACGAGCTTTATCCCAATCTTCACTAAGAGGAGTGCCCTTTTTCTTCTCACTTCCACTAAGTTCCAAACAAAAGTGTTCATCTTCAACCTCTAACCTTTCAAAAGCTTTTTGAATTTTTTGTGCACTGTCCAACATAGTGAAAGTGGAATTCCATCTTGTTTGAACATCTGAAGAAAGAAGATTCTTATATGTTTTTTTTTTCATCTTTCACACAAAGTTTGAACATTTTCAATCTTGAAGGTGATGATTTTACATACTAGAATCATTAAGTTCCTTTAGAGCACATCATTCAAAATAAGATTAAGAATGTGGGCACAACATCTAACATGCATAAATTCTCCATTTAGAACAACCCCCTTCCAATTTCTGACCTTCCTTACCAAGTATGCTAGAGCTACGTCATTTGAGCTTGCATTATCTACCGTCACGGTCAATACTCTCTCAATTCCCCAATCTAATAAACATTTTCAATACTTTTTCCTATGGTATCTTCTTTATGATTAAGAATCAAACAAAAGTTCAAAAGCCTCTTTTGTAACTTCCAATCCTCATCAATATAATGTGCAATGAGAACCATGTAATTTAAATTCTGAATTGATGTCCATATGTCGGTAGTTAAACAAACCATATGATCTTTTTTCATTAAAATCCTTTTCAACTTTTTCTTTTATACTTCACAGAGTTGAAGACAGTCCCTAGCAACAAATGTACGCGAAGGCAAACTAAATTTGGGTTGTAAGGTAAGACAAAACTCGTGAAAACCTACAGACTCCACAATCTTAAAAGACATCTCACCCATAACAAAAATCCTACAAAGCATATTTCTATATTTATCCTTGTTAAATGTAATGGCAACCAAACTACCACCTTCTCCCTCCTTTGATGGACCAAAGCATAAGGTTTTTTTGCTTTAAATCACATACTCTTCCGGGAAACTTTTTGCACTGAGATTCTATATGTTTCGACAAGTTGGTGGCTACTTTTTTTTGTGTATCACATGCATAAGTGGCTCCACAATAATTACATGAAGCTTTTGGAAATTTAGAATTCCCACCATCAGTTTTAGTAAAATGTTCCCAAGCTCTAGAAGTTTTACCTCGCTTGCCCTTTTGTAACGGATTTCATTTATCTCTCATTCATTCTTATCTGTACATTTCTCTCCTTCATTCTCAACTTTGCGCTTTTGATCCTTAGTTTTGATAGCATTAGCATTAGCTTTATCATCTATTTTATCTAGTAAAATCTTTCATTTAATATAATGGCTATGTTATATGATGAAACAACAAATAATAACCATCACAAAATCAAACTATTATCAAATTTATTTAGAACTCTGTTTTATGAAATGAAATTTTTCTGCATAAAAATAATATTTTATCAACGAATTAATCTCCATGAAAGAAAGGAAAAACAAAGATCAAAACATTCAAGATTGAGAAAAATATTGGAGCTAACAAGAAGGATCTGAAAAGCTTTTATAAAAAATAAAAGTTGTAACAATTTTATTAAAATCGGAGAACAAGAAAAAACAAAAAAGAAAATCCTTATAAAAATATACATATGAGATTTTACTTTCTATTTTTATTAAAAACAAAGGTTTAGTATAAGATGTAGGAAAATGAAGAGGTAATGAAATGAAAACAGATCATATACAAATGAGAGAAAGTTTAGAAAAAGTAGAGAAAACTCATAGAAAGGAAATGATGAATTTTAGAATTAGAACAAAGAGTAAAAAAAGATTAGAGACCAAGATAGAACAAAATACCTCCACTCTATGTCATTCAGTTCGTCTGTTAGAGAAACACAATGGAGATATATGAGAGATTGATACTGATATGCTATTGAGTTAGAGACAGAGATTGAGAAGTGAAGGAAAAGAGATGGAAGAATATGTTAGGGTTTCTTTTAATCGCACGCATGGTGAAGGTGAGGAAAACGACAGAATAGGGAATGAAAAAATGAGATGGGGGGATAATAAGAGATTCATATACTTAGGGTTATTTATCTGGTTCAGTTTGGTTTTTATATGGTTTTTTAAATATAAAAACTGGACCAAAACCGGTTCACTCTGTTTTTAAGCCATTTAAACCAAAAGAACTGTTGGTTTGTATATTTATGAAGCAATCTAGCATTCGGTTTCGTCGATTTTTTGGACATTTGAACACCCCTACTTGTGAGCCCCATACAATTTTTTGTTTGTTAATAACATTACTTGCAGCTATGTCTAATGCAAAAAGACTACAAAAACAACAAAATAAACATTATGCTTTAGATTCGAGGACAAATTCTCTCAAGAGAGAGAGAATGATATGAATCATGGAGCCTCAAAAGAGATGAATGAGTTTAGCTTCACTCAAGGATCAAGAGCCAAGAAATTACAATATGAAAGAAGAGCTTGGCTAGAAGTGGAAACTTTCCCGAAATGGAAATTTTCCATATATGGTAATTTCGTGGAGAAGACAAAATGTACATTAAAAGGAAGCTCAACACCAATGATTGAAGACTTTATATAGAATGAAAGTTCCACGTAGTGTAGGACTTTAATTTTGGCATTTTAAAATTTTTAAGAGTAGTAGTTTTATTTTTTGATGGCCATCATGGTGTGATGTCATGATAAGGTCATCCATATAAGCACTTTATTTTATATTTTAGAAATTAGAGTCATATTAGAAGTAAGAAACTTGTTTTTTTTGCCTATTTAAAGACTTTATTATTCAATTAATAAAAAGATTTGATGAATTAAAGAAAATCTAACCTATTGTGTGCTTGTCTATGTCTTGGTTGAGAACCACATCTCTCATCCATGTTATCTTGCTTTAGATTGCATGCTTAGGAGCATTCAAGCAACCTCTTAAGACCACCCAAGATCCAAAGCGAAAATTGACGGAAACAAGAGGAAAGGACGAGTGTTTTTTTTCTGAAGTCGGCACTTTTGGTTAAACGAGTTTTGAGTTTATTGACAATTTGGTCCATGAGTTTTCAAAATCGACCTTTTTACGCGTGAGTATTCAAAACCGAAATAATAACCGACATTATGTGTTATAGTTATAATTATATATGTATTCAAATCATCCATCATTCTGTCCCTGGACCTAAATCATATATGCGATGCCCAAAAATTGGGTTTTATGGAATAAATTGATGAAATATTATATATTAAATAAAAACCTCCTTTTTATTTTTGAATACTTTTCTAAAATCTTTTATCCTATTATTTTATTGTTATTGTGTTTTAATAAAAGTACTTTTTTTGGGTATTTTTTTTTATATTAAGGATTATATGATATAGAAGGTCCAAAATTATATATCGCACTGACCATTATGTTTTTAAGATCGACCCTGTATGTTTTCATGTATTGCATATTAGGGGGTATTTTTAGTTCGGTTTATATCAGTTTTAAATAAAATTGACATTGGATCAATTAAAAGAAACTACAAACTGAAAAAGAACCACTTATGTGTGAAAATGACATGTATTGAAACAATTTTGAACATATAACTGGAGCGGTTTAATGTATCGATTTCTATAGGTTTTAGCTCTTCCTCTCGTCTTCGTCGCCACTTCTTATTAATTAATAAATCCAGTCAAGTTGTTTATTTATTAATAAATTGAGTCAAGTTGTAGTCAGCTTTTTGGATAGGAAAAACCATAATAAATTCAGTACAGTTGCTTATTCACTAATAAATTCAGTCTAAGTTGATGTCTGCTTTGGATAGGAAAAAGAAAAACCCATATGAGTTTCCATGGTAATTTTTACTACGTTAATAATTATAGGAGTCTCATTTATATTTTACCTTAATTTTTATTATTCAATAATAAATTTCGTATAAAAATATATAATTCAATATTTATTATTTATTTATCCGATCAAAATTTATTACACAAATATTTTTAAGAGTTTAGATTTGCAATTTTCCCAAAAAAAAAAAGGGAAACTTCAAGTAAATTTATTAATGAATGGAAAGCCCATGTGGTTTTGCCAATTCAAACAGACAAACAACTTGACTTAATTTTCTCTTATTTAATTTTTTGATAGCTAGTTGTGTACTCTAAAGTTCACCCTATTTGACTAAGTCATCAATTTGCAAAAAAAAAAAAAAACATATAATTTATCTTAATTTCTATCCATTCAAATTCTCTATATATATCATTTAAATGAATATCACTTCATATATTTATAAAACTATAATTTTTGAGAAATAATAAAGAGAGAAATATGTCAAGAATAATGAACAAGATTCAAGAAAGTCTTCATATCCATGGAGGCCACAACCACAAGAAAGAAGAAGATGATCATCATCATCATAAAGATGGAATTGTTGAAAAGATAAAAGAGAAGATCCATATTCATCATGAAAAGAAGAAAAACAAAGAGAAGAAACAAAAGAACCACAAGATCATAAAGCTTAAGAATAACAATAAAGAACAACAAGGAGGAGGAGGAGGAGGAGGAGGAGTAGTAGTAGAAGAAGAAGAAGAAGAAGAGGAGGAGGAAGAAGAAGAGGAGGAGGAAGAAGAAGAAGAGGAGGAGTGATAGTGAAGAAGTCGACGGCGACGGCGATGAGGCCGAGGGCGAGGGCGGTGTCTTTAACTTTAGCGAGTTTCTTGAAGAATTATCAGCAAATATCAATATCAATATTTGAATTGAGTATACATGCGTTTCTCAAATATTAAGGATTGTTGTGATTTGTTATGTCATAATGAATTTGTTAAAAACGTTTCTATTTTTATATTCCAAGACTCAGGAGATGTTTATTGCAATAAAATACAACCCATGTTATAAATTTTACTTTGGTTTTTTTAGTTAAATATTGATTTTTATTTCATTTAGTTTTAGGGCAATTTCAAATATGTTAAATTTTTATATAATATTTATAAATTTGTTAGGAAAAAATTATTTATAAAAATATTAGAATTTCATAAATTCTGAGTATATCAGGCAATCACTAATTAGTATAGCAGTGAACTATTAGTATATCAATGATAGGTTTATCAGTCGATCATTAACAATCTATCACTCATATACTATTATATATTATCACTGATATACTATTAGTATTTGATCGATATACTAATAGTGATTGACTGATATACTCGTCTTTTGAAATTAGAATATTTTTGTAAATATTTTTTTTCTAACAAATTTATAAATATATTTGACCCAATTATAACTTTCATATAAATTTCCCTTTAGTGGTTTTTATATTTGAAAAATGAAAAATTTAGGTGGCAATGAGTTCTTGCTATCTCATTTTCTATTCTATTTTTTGTTACCCGTTTCTAACACTTAAGTTTATTATACCAATTATATAATGAACGTTCTTTTTTTAATTTTTTTTTTTTTAAAAGCTTTTGTTATTTTTGAAATTTACATTTTCTAAAATGTCATTTTGAAAATACCACATAACTAACTAGAATAGGAAACATTGAGCCTGTTGTTTTCTATGCAAAGTTGTTTGGCAAGGATTAATTTAAATACATCAAAAAAATGAAATCAATATTTTATTGTTTTCATGTGTTTCCTCATTGATCTTCAATAATCAATAAATCTTTTTTTTTTTTTTAAAAGAATCAATAATTAAATTAAATTTATCTAAAAATAAATATGTGATCTTTTTAAATTAAATGGACAAACAAAAATAATATACATCTATCTAAACAATTTTTAAATTTAAAAAAAAAAAAGATGAAAAAACTTATAAAAAATATTGGACCAAACAATCACTAAATTGTGTTATGATGTATTTCTAATTACAAACAAGAAACGATTTTTACTAGGTTTTGTTAAAATATAGATCATTAACAAGTTTTACATAAATAATTTTTTAATTTTATAAACAAAGCCCTAAATGGGCAAAACAAAAGCAACACCTTACGGAACAAAACCCCTGGAAACAAGGGTTTGCAGCAAAGAAGGTAGGGATGGCAAAAATCCCCGCGGGTTAGGGGCCCCGACCCTATAGGGGCGGGGAATCCCCGCTTTATAGGGTTAGGGTTAGGGTTAGGAGGGGAATTTTTCCCAATTTTGTTTTAGGGTTAGGGGATGGGAACACATCCCCCGCCCCGCCCCCGACCCCGAACCCGACATTTTAATAACATCTTATGTATTTTGTTTACTTTTATCTTTATTTATTAGAAAAAATATATAAAATATGGTTATATCAACTTATAAATTATAAAATGTTTAATATTATGTTTTCTTTTTATCTTAAAAATGTATATTTTAAATATACATTTTTTTTTTATATTTCTTTTTAACAAAGAATTAAAATATAAAAAAATGAATCTTCCCCGCGGGGAACCCGATCCCCTAACGGGGATTCCCCGAACCCGCCCCGATTCTTTAATTAGGGGATAGGGTAGGGTATGGGGATTTAAAATCCCCGCGGGTTAGGGGATGGGAATGGCATCCCCGACCCCGCCCCGCCCCGTTGCCATCGATCCCTAAAAGAAGGGAAAGACGAAATCCAGCTAGAGGATGAAGAAATCATCCATAGCCAGACGAGCAAGACGATCAACTACTCTATTTGCATTCCTAAGAGTGAAGACAAAGCTACAACTTCACAAAGAGGAAGCCAAGTGAGCGATTTCAGCCACAAGACCTCCTAACTCAGATAAATCCGGTGATCTTACAACTCCCATCCGTATTGATCTTACATAAATTTACAGGAGGGGGGCTCCAAGAAGAAATAACAAAGCAGGATCTGTGTCAATATCAGTCAAAGAAGGTCTATAAGCAAGTTTGTAATCATTCCAATATTTGCGAATCCATTCCCCTTTAAAATGCCCTTCAAGCACCAGTGTCTTGTGAATTGTAGAATTCATGTCCTACCAAATACTCTAAGCTGTAATGTAGAAGAGCTCCAACTGATCCGTAGTCCCAGAAGAACCAATATGAAAAGCCTATCTTGAAAACGATAGTTATAAATATCTATTGCCCAATCATCCATCTGCAAAAAAACTCCAAACCATCCACGCTTTTGGACAACTGACTAAAGCATGATCAACAAATTCAACACAAGAACCACACCAGGGGCAAATAGGGCGAACATCAATACCTCTCCTATTTAGATTAGCATTAGTAGGCAAGAAAATATTAAAGGCCTGCCAAATAGTTAACTTGATCTTACTTGGAATTGAGAGCCCCCGAAATTTCCTCCACCAAGAAGAAACCTGATTCATATTGGAAGAAGCTAAAGAGTATTTTCGAGCTAAAAACACATAGCCACTACGGACAGAAAAAATACCCTTCTTTTCATAGTGCCAAATAATGGAATCGACTTGAAACCGAGTATCAAGAGGAATTCCTCTGATTGCCTCAACATCATAATCAATAAACAAATATGCGAGAAGATCCTCATTCCAAAAGCCACCATCAGTAATAAGAGAGGAGACCAACGAAGAATTATTAATAGCTGAAGGCAATATAAGGCGAAAAGATGTTTCTCTCGGAATCCACTGATCTTGAATCTGAATTGAAGTTCCATACCCACATGCCATCTCAAGCCTTTCACCAGGAGACCTCTACCCAAGATAATACTTCTCCAAGAATAGGAGGGATTATTTCCACTTGATGCATCCAAGAAAGAAGAATCTTTGAAGTATTTTCTTTTGAGGAAAGTAGCTACAAACAAGTTTGGATTATGGATAAGCCTCCACGCTTGTTTAGCAAGTAAAGCCTGTTAAAAATCATACAATCACAACTTTTTATTATTGTCATTATCTATTAAGTGTTGGAAAAATTCAATAATTTGGACCACACATGTAGTTATTAAATGTGTATGCTATCTTTGGATTAGCCAAATTAAAGTGATCTACTAATGTTTTAATGTTGGCTTAAGAGTAATTACATAATTCCGTGGAATTATATAAGCATAGATACCATTTAGAATTTCCAATTTGATGAGGGGCCGAATTGGAAATTCACATTGTAAATAACTCTCATCAGTGGTTATGGTCCCCATCCTTTGCAACATATAACGTATTCTTCTCATCCCATCAGAGGAGAAATTCTCTCAGAGAAAACTACAGATAACGTTGATTGCATAAGGATTGGAAGATCCAAACCCGTATGGTAATCGCTTCCAATCATGAAGTAAGGTACGCTTCCGCATTCGGTCTTTCGGTATTTTCTTCGTTTCTCTTGAATTCAGTCATGGGCTATTTAGAAATCTCCCAACAAGTGGTATCAGAGCCTTCCTATGACTGATTCACGAGAATTTATGAGAAATTTGTGAATAAAAACGTTACAGTTTGGGAGAAAATAAGATTGAAAATTCTTGAATTATGGGAAATTCAAATTAGCAGTTTATTTATCTGCTTTTGCGGATTGAATTTCGTATAGTATGCACTTTTGAGTTTGCAAAATTTGAATAGATTCAGATATGATTTTCTTCATTGGTTTACAAAATCGGTGAAAAATCTATATTATTTTTTTGATTTATGAAGTTTATCATTTGCAATTCTTGATTGGTATGTCCAGATCGGTGATTTAGAAATTCAAAATTTTGAAATTTGTGCCTATTTTGGATTACATGGTGAATAAAGGATATTCAAAAGTATGGGTTCAATTTTGAAGAAACCATGGGAAACCGTTAAAAAAAAAAAAAAAAAAAAAAAATATTGGGTGTATCTTGATGTTCTTGAGAAAGATTCTGATAGAAACCTTTTTTTTTTTAAATGGTTTGATATGTTCTTGTGATTCGAGTAATTTGAAATCAACATCCTCAAGAATACGCATATCAAGACTCCCAATTTTGTTAAAAAGAAATAAAATCTTCTCTGGAAAGGTTGGATTTCGTAAAACTTATTGTGAAACATGGTGACTGATAAAGATAATTACCATATTATGTTTCCTATGGTCATTAATTCTTCAAATGTACCGTGTATTTGATGGCATACATTCAAAATTGAAAATTGTGAAGTGTTATAAGCTTTTAATGGCATTGTGTATATTCAGTCACCGTTATTTGGAATCAAATTTTGGTTTTATACTTCATGTGAAAATGAAATACAAGACACACATTATATATAAGAATTTGGTTTAGTGTAAATGCTTTTAATATTATGAAATCAATCTAATTGCATTTGAATTATGCTCAATTTTGGACTTTCTGATAAAGTTTTGTTGATGAATTGTTTAAGAATTGTGTGGCAAGAGTTTGGGTAATTGATCAAGAGTTTGATTGGTTTCAAACTTTATTTGATGAATTTAAATTTGATAAAATACCCACTTTTAATGATACATAATATTTCAGATGTACAAAATTTAATTTGAAGATTGCTTTCAATTTTGAATATTGTTCTAAATTTATTATGTGATATCAAAAGGGTATACAATTTATGGTTAGTCACTTTGGTATATACAGTTTGTATTTGGTAAAGTTTCAATTGTATCATGCGGCTATATAAGTTAATAAATTAGATTATGGGTAAGTCATGGAATTTATATTCATGATATTATGATATTTATGACCCATATTTTATTTATATGTATTTTAGTTATATATATATATATAATATAATATAACTATTTTGAGTATAATAAATTCGACATTTGGCATATATATTAAGGATGTTTAACATTTTTAATTGAATTAATTGAAACAAGATGTTGCCAAAGTAACCTCTCTTGTGTAAATTTTTTCATGAGGAATGTTAAAAGTTTAAGGTATATGTGAATTCATGCGAGTATTAGCCGGCCCAAAGGAAGGTTAATGTTTGGCAGAATTGCATACACACTTGTAGTAAATATGTGACGATTATTTAAAGTAATTTGCATGTAAATAATAAATCGATCCAAAGATAGTTTTATTATTTGACATGAACTTATTGTCAATATGTTATCACGTATCAAGATACCACTTGCAGTTAATATTACTGTCCAAAGACTTGATATTAATGGTGTATCGGAATCTTGAGATGGGAATTGCCAGTCTTTGAATTTATTGATGATAAAGTATAAAGTGAGCATGGTTTGCTTGTTTTGTTCTCTACAATTCATACATGAGGATGTCCAACTAAGGGTAGGTTTTACCGACCACATGAAAATAAATTGGACTCCAAAATAGTAAACAATTATGTATTGGCTATGATAAATGATCCAGGGGCATAAACTTTATGGTCTCACAATTAGGAAATTTTTTGGAGGTGAGATCTACAACATTTTGAGGAAGTTGAGTTTGGGGAAGAAATAAAGTTAAAGATAATTAAGGATGAGGAAACTTATAAGGATACCAATTTCATGTTGGTAAAATTATTCCCGAGGAACAAACTCAACAACCTCAAGAATTAGTATATTTAAGGAGATAATTTTAATCTCAATAAGTGCTCGAAAAGTAATTTTGCAGTTAAGGAAATACAAAAGATTTTCTTACTCTTTAGAAGTACGAAGTCTAATGTATGTACAGATATGTATGTCTTCGAATATCGTATACATTTTTTGGTAACCCTGGTATGGATCATTAGAAGGCACCCAAGTGGGTTATGAGGTATTTGTAGAGAACTAAAGATTATATGCTCACATATAAGAGGTCGGATAAGTTAGAGATCATTTGGTATTCCGACTCTAATTTTTATAGATGCCAAGATAATAAGGAATCCACTATAAGATTATATTTGTATGTTAGTTGGTGGATCTAAGTTTTGGGGAAGTGTCGAATAGACACTCATAATTTCTTTTATTAAGGCAGCAAAATTTTGAGGCATCTAATCATTGAATATGGTTTTGAATATTTATCACGGAGCTGCATATTTTAGAGGGTGTTGAAAGACCACTCAAATTTATCGTGATAATAAATTAGTGATGACATATTCTAAAAAACAATAGGAGCTTCTATGTTCCTAGTTGTGAAGGAAAGAAACAGAGTGAACATATATCAAATAGAGTACATTCGGTCAAACTTCATGATAGTGGATCCACTTACTAAAGAAATACCACCCAAGATCTTTCATGAGCATACCGCTCATAGGGTGTTATCCTATATCAGGATATCTCATTTCAATGGGAATTTGAATAATTTTGTATTGCTCTATGTATGGTTTTATGGATATATTGTTCAAATATTTTGGATATTTTCTGATCAGAAGTAAGGAAATTAAGTTAATTACACTCTGTTACATTCAGTTAAAGTTTTGATCTCACTAAAGTAAGGTAGGACCAGTTGGAATAGATATGTACAGATCACACTACATATAATTTCCATGCTATGCATCCATGGTTGATCTATGTCATTTAGTTATATTGGTGTTTGTGACCATTGATGTGGGTTTAGTTACGATAAATGTGACGAATACCGCTTTGATCCAATACTGATATAACTAATGGACGAGATTGTTTAGGTACTCTTTATTATGATAGCATTCTTCGGAGATCTCATAAGGTTAAACACATCTGTAAAGTTTACATATGTGGTTCAGTGGGAGATTGTTGGAAAAATTCGATAATTTGGACCACACATGTAGTTATTAAATGTGTATGCTATCTTTGGATTAGCCAAATTAAAGTGATCTACTAATGTTTTGATGTTGGCTTAAGAGTAATTACATAATTCCGTGGAATTATATAAGCATAGATACCATTTAGAATTTCCAATTTGATGAAGGGCCGAATTGGAAATTCACATTGTAAATAACTCCCATCAGTTATTTGGGCAGTTAACAAAAAGGGGTTATGGTCCCCATCCTATGCAACATAACGTATTCTTCTCATCCCATCAGAGGAGAAATTCTCTCAGAGAAAACTACAGATAACGTTGATTGCATAAGGATTGGAAGATCCAAACCCGTACGGTAATCGCTTCCAATTATGAAGTAAGGTACGCTTCCGCATTCGGTCTTTCAGTATTTTCTTCGTTTCTCTTGAATTCAGTCATGGGCTATTTAGAAATCTCTCAACATTAATATGGGCACAATTTATGAAGAATTTGAATAAGAGAATTTGTCACTAAAATAGTTGCTGAAAAGCCAATATATATAAAATAAGAATTAGGGATGAGGAAATAAAATAGCTAGACAAACTCATTAAGGGAAAAAATGCCCAAAAATACGGGTTGTCGAGTTTTTGGTCAAGGGGAGCAAAAAACCTGTAGGCTTCAACCTCGAGGGCAACATGAGGAAATATTCCCCCTCAAGTTAGAGTATGAAGATCACAAATATCCAATTTGGGAAGAGGAAAGTAGAATTGAGATTTTCCAAGAGCCATGGTCAAAACATCCGCAAGTTGATCACCGGTTCAAATGTGTTGACGAGAACTAATCTCATCATTAAGAACATCACAAACAAAATGACAATCGATCTCAATATGAATGGTTCGTTCAAAAAATACAGGATTCGCTGCTATGTGATTGTTTTAGAGAGATGAAAACTGAAGGGAAAAAACATTTTATTCCATTTTCATTTTGTTTACAATACAATGGTTATATATAAGATTATACAACAACTTATTTTGGTATATACGAGCGAAGATTAACGCCTAATTTGATTCTAATTGACCCATTGAAGAAGGGATTTCAATCCCTTAATTTGCTCATTTATCAACCCATGTTTACACTCCCCCTCAAATTGGTGTATATACGTCTCTCATACCCAACTTGTCAAGTGAGTTGTGAAAGTTTTTGCTGCATACCGCCTTTGTAAGAATATCAGTTGATTGTTCTTCTCACTATACAAAAGGAAATTGAACAATCTTGGATTCAAGATTTTGTTTGATAAAATGTCGATCAACTGTTATGTGCTTGGTTCGATCGTGTTGGACTAGATTGTTTGAAATATCAATTGCGCTGCTTACTTCTCAAAGTAACTAAGTTCAGAATAACAATCCTTTTCCTTGAGAGGACATTAGATATTTAAGGATCAATTTGAATCACGACATTCATATAGTCTTCACTAGGACAATGCTAACCACACTTACTGCGTAAGCTATGTCAGGTCGTGTATCTGACAAATATATCAGTTTGCCAACCAGCCTTTTATATCTACCTTTATCCATTGGAACTTGGTTTTGATATATCCCGAGTCGATGATTAGAAGTTATTGGTACTTCGAAAAGCTTACATTCTAATAACCCAACTTTGGCTAATAAATCTAGGACATATTGCTGTTGAGACAGAAATATTCCTTGGTAAGGTATAGGAACTTCAATTCCTAGAAAATGTTGCTACCCAACAAACGATGCGGAGCGGCCGACCCTTTATAAAACACAGTTCTTTTCTAATTTGAGAAAAGAGTAAAAGAAAAGAATAAGAAGGAAAATAATAGTCGCCACCAATGATTGGTTTTGAAATGGGTGTTATTGGTCACCCAAGAACGACAAAATAAAATTGTCTGAATTTTTTTTTGAAAAATGGTTTCAGGAGTTTATTCATGTTTAGGGAAGATATTAGCACCCTAAAACATTCGTTTAAAGAACAATTACTGTTTTGGTTTCTCAGATATGTCATTAAAAGCCCTTTTTACTAAAACAAAATGTTTTTATTATTATTTTAGAATATCCCACATTTATTAGTCAATAAAATTTCACTAATTATTTTAATGATATTGTTAATAATTGTGAGTGGCATTAAGCCATTAGAAAAAAAAATATTATTTTAAAATGTCCCATGTTAATTTGATCATATCAATAATCATTATAATGATATCATAAATTACTATGAGTGGCGTTACGCCATTAGAAAAACATTTTTTTTTAAATCAATGATAAAATTATCAAACTATAAATCTTTTTATTTAATAGAATTTGAGATCAAAGTATCCTTGTACTCTCAAATTTCAATTGTAGAGAGTTCTTTAGAATGAACATATTAAAGAAAAAGTCTTTTAATTTGATTTTAATGTCAAGCCATTAAACTTCTCGATTCATGAAATTTGGGATAAAAATATTCTTGTACTTCCCAAATTTCAAATAGGAGGAAATTTTTTTGAGAAACTTTTGAATAAGACATTTAAATGGTTTTAAAATCAAGGCATAAACCATCTCAATTCATTAAATTTAGGTTCAACGTATCCTTGTTCACCCAAATTTCAAATCATACAAAGTTTTTTGGAATGAAAAAGTTTTGAAAAAGTCATTTCAAATTGATTTTAAAAATCATACCATAAAATTTCTTAATTCATAAAATTTCGGATCAAAGTATCTTTGTACTCCCAAAATTCTATCCATATGGATTTTTTTTAATGAATTTTTTTTTGGAAATGTTATTTCAAATTGTTTTTAAAATCATGCCATAAAATTTCTTAATTCATGAAATTTGGAATCAAAGTATCCTTATACTCCCAAATTTTAATTCATAGGAAGTTTTTTTGGAATAAAAAGAACTTTTTGAACCGTGATTTCAAATTGGTTTTAAAAAATCATGCCATAAAATTTCTTAATTCATGGAATTTGGGATCAAATTATTCTTGTACTCTCAAATTTCAATAATAGAATTTTTTTTGGAATGAAACAATTTGGAAGAAAAGTCACCTAAATTGATTTTAAAATCAAACCATAAAATTTCTTCATTCATAAAATTTGGGATCAAAGTATCATTGTACTCCCAAATTTCATTATGAGAAGTTTTTGGAGAGAAAAAGTTTTAAAAATGAATTCATTTTTTTTTTAATTTTATCAAAACCACAAAGAATTCAAATTTTGAAATTTGAGATCAAAGAATCCTTGTACTCCCATAATTTAATTGTAAGAATTTTTTGAAAAAAAAAAAAGAAGTTTCAAAGAAAATTTCTCTCTTTTTTTTTACTATCAATTCAACTAAATAATGAATTTAGTTTTAAAAACTTCAAGCACTATGAAAACAAGAGTTGAAATTATAAAACCAAACAATATAATAGAGAGCAAGTCTAAACACTTCAAGCACCTTAGATTAAGAGAAAATTTGAACCTATTCATTTTAAAACTAAATATGCATGGCATAGCATTGGAACAACCTAAACATTTTCAAGCCAAAAAAAAATAAAAATTGCTAAACTTAAATTTGAATCTTCCCATTAATTTTAAACAAGCAAAAGACAAAACAATATTAACATTTTCAAGCATTCTAAAAAAAAACCTACATAAGCAATGAAACATATTCATTTTAAAGCAAGCAAAAGATTTGAACATTTCCAAACATTTTCAAGCATTTTTAATGGTAAAAGAAACATACATGGACATTTGGGGTACATTTTAAAGAAAATGAGCAAAACCAATTAAACAAAAAGTCTAGAGAAAACATCCTATAGAGAATGACCATGAGCTTAAAACCATCCCATTTACTCAAGAAGACAAAGAGAAAACATAAAAAAAGTAAACCTCAAGTTTTGGTCATTTGAAAAAAAAAAAAAAGATAAAAAGCATCCTACAAACTTAAATACCATAAATTTAAAACCATCATTTTTAAGAATCAAGAAAGATATTGAATCAACCTTACCAAAATCATCTCAAACTTTTTTTTGAACAAATGACATTGAAAGGAGGAGATGCTTTTAAAAAAACTTTTTTTTTATAATAATGAGTAGTGAGGATGAAGAGAAGGGAAAAAAAAATTAGGGCTTATGATGGTTTCTTCTTGAGCTAGAGAAAAAACATAAAGAAATGGAAGAGAGTTGGGAGGTGAGAGGTTGAGTGAATGATGGGTGGAAAAAGATGGAGGAATTGGAGGTGATGGAGTTTATTATTATTATTATTTAAATAGAGATGTTTTCAATGGTGGGGGAGGATGTCAAAAAAAAATGAGGAGTGGAGATGATGGAAGTTTTTTATTTTTATTTTTAAATAGGGCCTTCTCCTCTTTCTAGATGAAGAATATGATGAATTTATAGATGGTATGTTAAGGTTCATTTTTTTTTTTTTTTTTTTAAATTTTACTCTTTTCGGTTAGAAATTTGAAAAAATCTTCCAACCCTATTCCACCTCTTTTTACCTACCCCTTTTGTCAACAATTTGAAATAACATTTCCCCCTCTTTCTTTTTAAAACAATGTTTGAAATATCACTCATTTTTTTCATTTTCTTTTAATACCTTTTTTTACCTAATGAATTCAAATTTTCCCACTCTTTCTTTTCTTTTTCTTTTATTTTAATCACCCATACATATCCACCATTTTCCCCTTTTGACAAAAAGTATTTTATTTGAATTTTCACTCTTTTTTCTCTATTACTTTTCCATTTTCAATTTATCTAACCATTAAAAATTCATCATATTTAGAAAGTTAGGAAGCAATCAAGAATATTCCTCATCTTTTAGAGAGAAGAAAAATGAAGGGAAAAAACTTTTTATTATGTTTTAATTTGGTATACAGTGGGTCACATATAAGATTATACTGCAACTATTTTTGGTATATACAAGAGGAGATTAAGGCATGACTTGATTCTAATTAACTCAATGAAGAAGAGATTTCAATCCCTTAACTTGCTCATTTGCCAGCTCATGTTTACACTATGTATAAAGCAGATTGACTATTACAAAATAACTTAACTGGTTTGTGAAAAATGTCAAAACAAGCCAAGAGAGACTTTACCCATTTTAACTCACAGGTTGCAGTTTCCATATAATGATATTGGCTTCCACGGATGAATGAGAAACATTAAATTGTATCTTTGTCTTTCAAGAGATTGGAGAAGAGCCCAACAAAATATAGTAGCTAGTTAATGAACGTCGAGTAAGTGGACAACTCGCCAATCACTATCACAATATGCAGTAAGTTGTATATCACACTCACCATTAAAAATAATATCTTGACCGAAACACCCTTTCCAAATACTGCAAAACAGGTAACTCAACCTCCCAATATACAGTTCGTGAATTACTCATAAATTGTGCTAAAATGTGAATTGAATAAAAAAGTTTTGGTCAATGATGGTTAAGTTATAAACCATAAATTTTGCCTATATTTTACTTGATTAGCAAGGACCTTACAATCAATGGTAGCAAGATTTTGTTAAATCGTTGTAGCGATAGGTTTTGCGCCAAGTAAACCTACCATATTTTCGTTGAGAGAGATATAATCTATCTTTCCCGTGAGCAACCTCAAACCCAACGAAATACTTCAGAATGCCTAGATTTTTCATGTGAAATTTCTCACGAAGTTGCTTCTTGCAAGAAGATATAGCCTTGGAAGAAGAACCTGTGATAATAAAGTCAGGATAAGAATGGACAAAACCAATATCTTGTAGGGCAGAAGACAATTTTACAAACCAATCTTGAGGAGCTTGACGAAGGTCATACAAAGACTTTCTCAAACAACAAACTTTACTAGATGCACAGTAGAAGTAAAACCTATAGGTAACTGCATATATACTTCCTCATCTAGGTCGCTGTGAAGAAACGCGTTATGCACATCCATGTGATGAAGTTCCCATTTTTTAGCAATCACAATGGATAAAAAACTACAATGAATCGATGATTCACTTATTGTTAAAAAAATTTAACTCAATACTACAAAATATTTTTAAAACGTGATAGTTTTATAAATATCACATAAAATTTTAGAAAATTTCATTGCGTAGCAGATTTTGATGCAATATTTGTAAAAATAGCTATTCAAAAAAATATTTGTAAATATAGCAATTTTTACTTTGTTACTCATTGATTAACAGTGAAAAATGTGTGTATTAGTGATAAACTTAATGTTAAACTATGTAATATAATAATTATTAATGATTCACCCTACCAAAATTTTTTATATTTACAAATAATTTTTATAACTTTTATTTTTACAAATATTACTTAAAAATATGCTACGTTTACAAATCCCCCTAAAATTTTACTAGCTAGATTTATAATTCATACCTACAATTACCTCACAAAGGGGCAATTTCAAATATGTTAGAATTTTTTATAATATTTACAAATTTGTTAGGAAAAAAATATTTACAATATGTTAGAATTTTAAAGATTTTGAGTATATCAGTCAATCGCTAATAGTGATTGATTGATATACTCGAGTTTTGAAATTCTAATATTTTTGTAAATATTTTTTTTTCTTAATAAATTTGTAATTATGTTACTCAATTATGACATTTATGTAAATTTCCTAATAATATAAGTAAAGGAGAAAAAAAGCGTTGGGACCATGACCGGTGATAGTATAATATATATGCATGTTTTTTTAAAGTCAAAGGTCAATGGCAAGCCCATTGTTTTGCCAATTCAAACAGACAAACAACTTGACTTAAATTTCTCTTATTTAATTTTAATAGCAACTAACAAAATAAGCAAGTTGTGTATTTTAAAGTTCACCCCTATTTGACTAAGTCATCAATTTGCAAAAAAAACATATAATTTATCTTAATTTCTATCCATTCACGTTCCCTATATATATCATTTTAATGAATATCACTTCATATATTCATAAAACTATAATTTTTGAGAAATAATAAAGAGAGAAATATGTCAAGAATAATGAACAAGATTCAAGAAAGTCTTCATATCCATGGAGGCCACAACCACAAGAAAGAAGAAGATGATCATCATGATCATAAAGATGGAATTGTTGAAAAGATAAAAGATCGAGAAGATCCATATTCATCATGAAAAGAAGAAAAACAAAGAGAAGAAACAAAAGAACCACAAGATCATAAAGCTTAAAAATAATAATAAAGAACAACAAGAAGGAGGAGGAGGAGGAGAAGAAGAAGATAGCTGCAGTGATAGTGAAGACGGCGGCGGCGGCGATGAGGGCGAGGCCGGTGGCTTTAACTTTAGTGAGTTCCTTGAAGAACTATCGGCAAATATCAATATTTGAATTGATTTGATCGAGTATACCTTCTCAAATTTTAAGGATTGTTGTAATATGTTATGTCAATACAAATTGGTAATGATTTTTTCTATTCTTATTGAAAGGGAGATATTTATTACAATGCAATACAAACCATGTTATAAAGTTTACTTTGGTTTTTTCATTAATATGTTCAATTTTTTTTTTTTAATTTCATTTAGTTTTTATATTTGAAAATTGTAAAATTTAGTTGGCAATGAGATCTTGCTTCTATTCTGTTTTTTGTTATCTGTTTCTATAACTTAAGTTTATTTTACTAGTTATATTTTTATTTACTTTTATTAGCACAATTGTTAATGTAGAAAACGGATAAAGTGATAAAAACATCTGAAGACTTTTGTTATTTTTATCGGCCAAAACAATGATAAAAATATCTCAATGTGCTTGAAGTTTTCCGGTATATGGTAAAACATATCAATGGAGGGCATATAACACTAAAAGAAATTCCACTATATGCCACTTTTAAAATTGATATTTTCAAAATTAGTAAAATTTTGAAAGGTTTTATGATACTTTTTTTCTTAGGTTTTATAATAATTCATAATCAATTAATTACTAATATTTAACTATGAATAATTTCACTATAAATTCATAGTTGAATTTTCACACTATAAATAAAATTATGTCCATTTAGTTATCAAAATGAGTTTGTGATATATCTTTCATGTGGAAAACTCATAATTACAGATGATTAGAGTTACATATTTATCATTGTGTCCCTGCTGATTCTCCAAATGAACTTTATCTGCAGTTCAACTAAAAATAGATACTTTTGTGATCAGTAGAAGTCGTAGTGCCACTAGTTCAAGACTTAATCAGTACATCAAGGGAGTTTCCTAAAGTTCTTAAAATGATAAGGTATCTCACTGATACTGTCATTTTTCGAAAAATTATGAATTCAATCATGTGTAGATGTGTTCCCAGCTATTATCTTGTTATGTTCCCCAAACATGAGTGTATCGTTCATTCAAATCGCTTTCAACTATGTGAATCAAAGAGCACAATTCCATGAATAGAAGTTCACATTACACTCAAGATTAAGATTCATCACGTTTTGATAAACTTAGTTTGATATTTTGTCATTTCTCCCAAATGTTATAGATGAGATATTAATCAGAATATCCAAATTCGTCTTATAATTAAGATTAGTATTGTATATGATACTTTCACTTGCTGGGGTTTCTACCCGAAATTTTATATAATCCAATTAAACTATAAATAAATAAAGGAATTATTAATTAGTAATATTTACATTGTCATTTATTATTGTTTAATAAATGTAATCCATCATAAGATCCAAAGTTACTGTAACGCCCCGTCACGAGAAAGTTAAAAATCAATATTATTTTGTTAAATAATATTAATCAGCTTGATCGATTAATTAGAACAGAATATCGTGTTATTTCAAAAAGGGTATTATGGTAATTTTTCCCGAAAAATCTCTAAATTTGAAACTTATGATTTGATTAATATTTTGACATAAAATTGATCGTCTCGATGTCATGATTCCAACGCAACTAACGGTTTGTCATTCTGAGACCCGGTGATCAAGTTATAGACGTTTTAAGGTGAGTGGCAATTTCGTAATTATGGCAACTCGGGATTTTAACCTAAAGGAGGACTTCTCATTATCAAATTTTTAGAATTCATTTTCCTCCTCCTTCCCCACACCCTTGCCGCCGCCCCCCTTAGAGAAAGAGAAGAGGAATCCGTCGTTTCGTCTCGTTTTTCGTTTGATCATGAATCGAGATTTGAATTCAAGCATTTTGGAAATCGATTTTGGACACGAAGGTAACAAAAACTCTCCTTTCTCTTTTCCTTCTTGTTGCCGTGGAGCCTAGGGTAGAGATTGATGAGATTTGTTAATTAGGAGATCAGTTGAATCGCACGGAATCGAAGAGGGAAAATCGGAAGCCCTTTTCTTGAAATTCAAATAACGGGTAAGCATTCGAGATTGATTATTCGATCATTTAATTTCTGGATTTTAATTAATTATTATTCATATGAACACCAAAAACCCTAACCCTTGATCCAACCTCCATATTTGTCAATTTTCCAAACCGTGGCCAAACACTCAATCGATCTTGATTACCGATACCTAGAACCATCAAGATTGATCACCCTAGCTACGAAACCGCGACCGAACCACGTCCCGAGGACCATGGCCAGCCGCGGCCCACACACCCCCCCCACGCCTCCGATTTTAGCCAATTCCCTTCGTCGTTTGTTTTCCGTTCCTTGATCCATCGAACCCCAAACCTTTTGTATAAATTTAGTATAATTCAATTTGTATTTTAAGTATTTTAGGATCTCCGTTTAAGGTCTGGTTCGTCAAGGGAAGTAGCGTTGATTTTGGATTTAAGCGATTTCGAGGTGAGTTAACGGTTTATTCGTTGGTGGGGTTTTAGAGAAATCTAAAGCTCTTACCGTAGATTTTATGTTTCGATATATTCAAATATAATATTCTGGAGCTTTAGGAAGTGAACTCATAATGGAAACATCGAAAAATCATTTGGTGAAACAATTTTTCGGTTAGAACTAGTTTAGTCGTTTTTCGGCAGTTTTTGATGTTTTTCGATTCTTTTTGTTTCTGATTGATTTGGGAGTTAATTCTGGAAAATTATGGAGTATTTTATGATGATTTTGCATGAGATTTGAGTTGAGTATGATTAAGAGCGAATAGTTAGTTTTGACGATTTTCGGCAGTTTTATCGTAAAAATGTATTTTGCATGCTTTAATTAGAATCTTTGAGCTGCTGTATTTTAATTGCCTTTGCTGATTTTGAATGAACATTATCAAGAGGATGATGTTAAGAGATTGTGGAATGATGGCTTGACAGGTGTGTTAAACTAGTATGAGGCTACGAGCTCATACTTAGTAAAATATATAGTTATGAGAGTGAGCTCATAACAGTGAATGGACGTTGCTCGTATGAACGATCCATTAAGGGATTAGTTATGGTTACGACTATAACTAAGTACCTAAGAATGGTTGTAGTCCCGAGAGACCGCCTTCTTAGTGGATGGTTTGAATAATTGTTTGATTGTATTTGTTAAATTAGAATTGGCTTATGTATCGGATTGGGATGTGTATTGAAAGGATGATTATGAATGTGGGTCTTGGATATGGAATTTGGTTAATAATTGCCTATTCATGTAAAGAGATTGAATGTGAGGTTTAAGAGAAGTTATGTGAAAGAGACATTGGAGAGTGTTGAGTGTTGGGACTCGGTTTAAGTTGTTAGAGACTATTTAAAGCTTTACGTACCTTCGTTTAGATCGTTTTCTCACTGGCTTTAGCCTCACAGTGCTATATTTTTTTTCAGGTAATAATGGACCGAGAGGTGGCGGTTGATGAAGTGGAAAAGATGAGGGGTTCATGTCGTGGTGGCTAGCCAATGCATCATTTATTTTCATTGTGTTTTGAGAATAAAGTATTTGAATTTTATTGACTATATTTGTTTTGTGAGATTTGAGTTTTATGTTAGTTTGAAACATTTTGTTATTTGATTTAGTACATTGTTCTTTTGTTTTAAAGAATATAACTCCGGAGTTGTTGTTTTTATTTAAATGACTATTTGGTTGAGGATTTTCATATTATTCAATAAATATCATTTATTGAGTCTTTCCGCTGCATTTATTAAGTTTGATTTAAACTCTGAAAAGTCGGGTCTTACAGTTACTTATGATAATTTAAAGTGAGCATGTGATGTAGGACGATTCACTTAAGTCGTAACTCAAATAGTCTGTGGTATATGAAAAAAAGGTTGGATGCCTTATTTCTGGTAACACCACTAACATGACCCACTTGTGAATTGGCACAAGTGATCTCATCTGGATTGCTCATGTAGAGACATGTGAGTCGGGTGTTGCTGCAATAGAGATTGTAGTAGACTGGACTAAGATATACTTACTATCTTCTGGTAAAACCGTTACAGAAAGACACTTCATATATCAATCGGTTGATCATGTACAATTGATCTTAATCCAGAGTGGATTATGAACTCCTGTTCGCAAGAGACAAACCTTTGATTTGCATAGGTGAGAGTGACTCGATATAGTTCGCTCAATATGTCTCCCACTTTAGGGATTGCATCTTGCTTATAGCTGGGAACGTAATTACACAAGAATGGAATTCACTCTTTTCCATATAGGAAAATAGATAAGTAGTTCCCTTATGGACTGATTCGGGGCTTAAACAGTGTGGCCCCATATTCCTTTGATCAAGGAAAACGCAAAGATGTATAATGGAGATTATGTAAGGTTGTTCATTAGAGAATGAGTTGGGCTTAAGGAACAAAATGTATCATGGAGGTTAATACAAAAAAATTACCTAGCCATGGATACGAACTACTTGTGAAGGATCAAAGTGTAGTTAATGATATTAGCCAATGGACATAACTATGCCTATAGTACTAAGAGTGCAACTCTAGATATTTAGTGGAGTTATCTAAAAGTTAATGAATAAGAATTAATTGATTGAAGGCGTTTGATCAATGTAATTCTAGATTATTGGAGCTTAGTCCTATAGGTCCATTAAGTCCTCCGAGCTAACTCATGTAATTGAGAGCATAAATTAATATGGATTAATTGTTTTGGAAAAATAGTTTTTAGTATTTGATTTGAAGTTGTCAAATCAATTAAGGCAAATACAAATAGAGGAGTCTATTTGATTAATTAAATGAAATTAAATAAAAGAGTCTATTTAATTGTTTAATTAATAGTGAAATTAAATAGAAGAGTCTATTTAATTATTTAAGTCTATTTACACTACAAGAAAAATTGCATTTTGAGACCCGGGTATAGAGACGTAATTCGTCTCTAATCAAAAATAGCGACGAAATTAGAGAGGAAACATTCCATCTCTGAAAATGGCGTCGCTTCTTCATATTAGAGACAAAATTTATCGCTATTAGAGACAAAATAAATGTTGACCATTTAGAGACGAAATACATCTCTAAAATAAGGACACAATATAGACACAATATAGTCTCAATATTAGAGACGAAATATGTCGCTATATTGAGAGTGAGAGTTTGTCTCTAATATTAGAGACGAATTACATCTCTAAAACAGAGACGTATTGAGTCTCTAATAAAGTGACTTTAGAGACGAAATGGATCGCTAAAAATAGTTGATAAAACTGTATTTGAAATATTTAGAGACGTATTGAGTCTCTAAAAATCTGACTTTAGAGACGAAATGTATCGCTAAATAAAGTTGATAAACTGTATTTAAAATATTTAGAGACGTATTGAGTCTCTAATAAAGTAGATTTAGAGACGAAATTTATCGCTAAACAAAGTTCATAAAACTGTATTTGAAATATTTAGAGACGTATTGTGTCGCTATTTCCGAATTTTAATTTAAAAAAAAATATTTAAAAATTAATTTTAAATATTTAATATTTAAAATTAATTTTTAAATATTAATTTTTTTAAATTAAAACAAAATGAAATAAATATTTCCATCAAAAACAAATTAAATGTTTCCATCCAAAAAAAAAAATCCAAAAGCAATTTAAATTATCCCAAAAAACAAAGAACTAAGGAGCACTCGTCATATCGTCATCTGCACGATGAGAAGTAGACCCGGAACCGGGAGCCCTATGCTGAAGCATAAATGCTTGCATTTGAGCCATAATATTATTACATTGAGCTTGAAGATCGTCTGTACGGGCCTGAAAGCGGATCTCGTTAGCTTGAATTTGCAGACGCAATGATTCGTTCTCTTTCCTCAAAGCCTCCGTCTCAGCACGTACACTAATCGAAGAACGCGGCTGGTCTGCATAAAGCTCCCTCCCATAAGCGCCAAGACCCGAGACTGAACCATCAGGCTTCACACCACCAACGGCCAGAAAGAAAGCATCACGATGGTTCTCCTGAGTAGGCTGAGACTCAGGAGTGGGCAATAACGACTCGAGCTTATCTTTAACTTTTCCCTACAAAAAATAACAATATACATATGAGTAATTAAAAAAAGAAATATTTTAAATAAATTAAAAAGCACGAAAAAGACGAAACTAACATGTATGTCTCGAGCTCGATCATCTACATAAGTAACCCCATCGTGGCCCTTCGTATGCAGATGGAGGAACAACTCAATCGGGGGTACCTCACGTCCATCCCGAGCCTATTAAGATGAAAAGAAGAAAAATAAGAGATTAGTTAAACATGAATTGAGAATATTAAAGATATTAACGAAATAGTACAATGACTTACCAAGATCTCGTAATGCTCGTCGTGACTACGAGTCCCACCTGTGTGCAAAGCCGGGTTGGCCAGTCGATTGGCCGAGTTGATTTTAGAAATGCGCAACGCCTCCTCAGTCTGAGCATCCGCCAGTAGCTTCAGACGAGCCTCCTCTGTCATCCACAAAAGCTTTTGGCTGGTTTACCCTTTGCTTTATAGATGGTGTCCCGATAACGTTTCCCTGCCATTCCGCTCCAGGTGCTTAGGAATAATCTCATCGGTGAGCTCCTGGAGGGATCGTAAAGTGTGTCTGGAAAAATAAGAAAGTCTTAAATTTGTTAGAAATTTAAAAAATTATAAAATCAAATTATAAAATACAAGTTTTACCTTCCAGGTTTGAAACCACCGTATTTTGGCGAGATCAGAAATCTCTTTCCATTTCCCGAACTCGGGACTCTTCTTGTAAACGTCTGTGAAAACTCGGGAAACCTTACCCGATGGATGTAATCTATAAAAAAGGAACAAAATGAATTTTTTATAAGTTAAAAAATTAAAAATGTAAATTGTACTCACTTTCTTCTGGTCAGCCGCAAAAGAACCCCGGTGATCGGTATTTGCTCAATGGCCTGGGTGTCTGATGCTGCTGATGACGTGGTCGGGATGATGGGGACATGTGTATTGGATACCTGTGTATCCCCTATTGCCCCTGCGCTATCAGGTGTCACAGGAGTATCAAACTCCTGTGACCGAGGTGGATGGCGCCGCGACGTAGACATCTACAAAATAGATAACATACAATGAATTAAATAAATTAACATTTAATATAATTATTAATTAAACTAATTAAACTAAATTTTACTTAAGTAATGAATTCTATTAACAATTAACAAACTAATGATTTAAAAATGAATATACAACATACAAATTAATTAACTCTAAATAACACGACATTTTAAAAATGTACATTGTAATGAAATAAAAATTTAATTAAAGAATATGGATTCAATTAACAGTAGAATTTGAAATTGAACCTAATTAATTAATTAAACTTAATTAATAACATATAATTTAAGTAATTACCTAATTTAATTAAATTGACACTAGATTATGAAAACTAACCTAACTAATCAATTACAAAGTGATTATTAACACCTAATTGAATTAAGTAAGTAACATTATTCACCTAACACTACAAGTATACAATTTATTTGTTTTTAGTTTTAGAATTTGAAATTGAGCCTAATTAATTAATAACATATAATTTAATTAAATTGGCCCTAAATAACAATAAACATATGAGTAATCAAAATATATTTAGCTATAACCCTAAATGCAACAAATAATCCATAAAGTTCAATAACTCATTAATAATCCAGCTAAATAACTCATCAACAAACAAATAATCCAGCTAAATACATCAACAAACAAATAATCCAGCTAAATACAGATCCTAAATTAAAATTAAAAAACAGATTAATAAAAAAATTGAACAATCCATCGATATAAGGAAAAGTAAAAGAAAATCCATATATACCAGAATCGGACCCCAAAGATGAAGGCTTTAAATCGCCGACTTAACGATAAGCACGAAGAGGAAGATCGGCAAAAAGGAAGATTTGAAATCCAAAACAAACGAGAAATCACGAAATCAAATACAATCATCATTGCATAAATCAAATTAGCGTATGTTATTTAAAGTAAACAAATTTAACTACATGTAAAACATTCCAAAGATCCTCAGATGGTTTAACATTTTCAGAACAGATGGTTACATTAACAGCAAACCAAACAACCTATGAATTTTTAAAACAGGGCCGACTAAATGAGATCAAGCCCGTGAAATATTAGAGAGATAGAGAGATAGATAACACCTGGTGTTGCATTTTACCTAAAACTCAAGAAAAAATGGCGTCTGATCCGAATGTGAAATGGAGACGAGGAAAGGGAAAACTTCTTAGAGCTCTAATCGTGAAATTACATGGCTTTCACGATGTTCGGGCGTTCAAATCGAATAGGGGATTTGGTGATTCAAGGTAGCAACAGTGAGGTAGTAGACGAGGAAAGGGAAACCTTCTTAGAGCCCTAATCGTGAGGTAGAAGACGATCCCACAGAGAGAGAGTCGGGGAAGGAAAAAACTGACCAAAAGAAAATTGGGGGAAAAGCGTTTTCAAGGTGAGGGGTTGTGGTGGTGGCAAGGTGAGGGGTGGTGGTGGCTGGAAGAAGAAAAGGAAAAACGAGAGAAAGGAAGAAGAAAAGGAAAAACGAGAGAAAGGAAGAAGAAGAGTCGGGGGAGGGAAAGGGTCTGTTGATCCCCTTTAATTTGATTTTAGAGACCAAATCCATCGCTAAAGAGAAACGAAATGCGGTGGGATATTTTAATGAACCGCCAAATTAAAATTTTGTCCTACGCGCCTTCTCATTTCGTTTAGAGACGGAATTCGTCTCTATTTATTTTAAAAAAAAGTAATTAATTAGTATTAAAAGCAATCCTCTTTCTTTTAGAGACGAATTGTGTCTCTGTCTATGTCAATTAGAGACGAATTGTGTCTCTGTTTCCAATAGATATTTCATTTTAAAAAAAAGTAATTAATTAGTATTAAAAGCAATCCTCTTTCTTTTAGAGACGAATTGTGTCTCTGTCTATGTCAATTAGAGACGAATTGTGTCTCTGTTTCCAATAGATATTTCATTTTAAAAAAAAATTAATTAATTAGTATTAAAAGCAATCCTCTTTCTTTTAGAGACGAATTGTGTCTCCGTCTATCTCAATTAGAGACGAATTGTGTCTCTGTTTCCAATAGATATTTCATTTTAAAAAAAAGTAATTAATTAGTATTAAAAGCAATCCTCTTTCTTTTAGAGACGAATTGTGTCTCTGTCTATCTCAATTAGAGACGAATTGTGTCTCTGTTTCCAATAGATATTTCATTTTAAAAAAAAGTAATTAATTAGTATTAAAAGCAATCCTCTTTCTTTTAGAGACGAATTGTGTCTCTGTCTATCTCAATTAGAGACGAATTGTGTCTCTGTTTCCAATAGATATTTCATTTTAAAAAAAAGTAATTAATTAGTATTAAAAGCAATCCTCTTTCTTTTAGAGACGAATTGTGTCTCTGTCTATCTCAATTAGAGACGAATTGTGTCTCTGTTTCCAATAGATATTTCATTTAAAAAAAAGTAATTAATTAGTATTAAAAAGCAATCCTCTTTCTTTTAGAGACGAATTGTGTCTCTGTCTATCTCAATTAGAGAGGCATTGTGTCTCAGTTTATTGAATGTTCTGGAATCCTATCTCCATTAGAGACGAATTGTGTCTCTGTCTATCTCAATTAGAGACGAATTATGTCTCTGTTTCCAATAGATATTTCATTTTAAAAATGTAAATAGTTTTTTCATATTTGAATGATTAAAATAAAAATTGAAATGTTTAAAAAAAGGATCAGTGTGTAATTTCTCTTTTATTTCTTACATGTCTTAATTTTTTATAATATAATAAAAATAAAAATGACCCTCTCTTAACGAAGGTTTGAATCTGTCGAATGTTCAATGATTAGATAAATGTTCAACTTCCGATTACATTGACGATTTGAGTTTGACCTCTTTTAATTTAATTTAATTAAAAATACGAGCATTAACAACTAAGAAGTTGTTGATTTTTTAAATCGATTCCTTCGTTTAACAATACACCATCTTCACGATCATCGCTTGTTGATGTAGAACCGTTGTCTTGATATCTTCTTCCTCCTCCTCCTGAAGGTATATGGGATGAATCATCAATGAAAGGAAGTTCAATATATAAGCCGTCGGGATCAAACAATGTTTCGCTTTCGTCATTCAACGGTCGAACGGAGTTTGAGTTTATTCCTTCATCTATGTGACGACTCTGAACCTCTTCTTCTTGGAAAGCTACAAATTCCTCGCTATCTTTATCTGGGAGACTTTCTTCAATGTGACACGGTCTGACTTTGCAAACCACTAACCAATCATTCAATGGTCTACAAGATGGATAAGGCAGGAAATACGATTGAATCGCTTGTTGTGCCAATACAAATCGATCATTTGTGCGCATGTGCTTTCTCTTATTCACCTCTAAAATCTGCAAATGTGGTATCTTCCGCATCCCACCTCGCTGCATTGTCTCAAACCACTTACAGTTAAATAATACGGTACGTTTTACACTCCCTCTTGCATATTCAAGCTCAATTATTTCATCAATGACTCCAAAGAAATCCTCTTGAGTGTTTCCGAACACTTGACCCTTGATGCAAACGCCGCTTTATCGGTTGCTCGCTCTCGTGAATGAGATTTTGTTTGAAATTTGTAGCCCTTCCCTAGATAACCAGAGTATGATTTGGCAATTCTAGCAGGGCCTTTTGCCAACATTACTATGTGATTGTTTGTAATCGTGCGATGGGTGAATCAACCTTCACAATCGTTAACTTAGGTTGAGAAATTACATTATTGCAGATCATATGAACAATAATAACATGTAATCATACTCACGAAAGCATAAAACCATAAACGAAGTCTCTGTCAATTATGATCCCCTCCCACTGGCGTTTATTCCAGGATTAGCCGGACGTACAAATAACTTAACGAATAACCTATTATTCAATTTAATATATTATGAAATAAATTAATAATATAAATATTTCACTGATTAAGTTAGTTCATCCTTACTCGATATACGGCTCCACCTCTGGACAATTACACAACACGTACGTCTGTGCGATGTGAAACTCTTCCTCGTTTAAAGGTCTCCGCACGGGTTTTCCAATAGGTCTCCCAAATACTGTAAAAATAGACAAATCATTTGGATCGACTCCAACTGGAAGTGAATCTTGCACAAAATTCCGCTTCACGGTTCGGTATTGTTCTGCAATTCGTTGATCAAAGTAATATGAACAGAACGTGGTCGTCTCATGTATTAGGTATGCATTGCATATAGATCCTTCCACTCTAGACCTATTTCCTACCGTTCTTTTTAGCCTACGCAAGTATCTGACATAAAAATATATCAATTACATACAGTACCTTTAAGAAACATTTAAAATACAACAATCAAAATATGTACCTTTCAAACGGGTACATCCATCGATATTGAACTGGACCTCCTAGATATGCCTCGTAAGGTAGATGCACTGGTAGATGCTCCATAGAGTCGAAAAAAGATGGTGGAAACATTCTCTCTAACTTGCAAATGATGATAGCAATCTCACTGCTCAATGACTCGATAGTGGCTTGGGGATGACTCTGCACATGTTAACTCTCCAAGAAAACACTCAATTGTGCCAACGGTTCCCAATGTTTTTGCTCAAGAAATGGTCTGAATGCAGCAGGCATGAGTCGCTGCATGAATACATGACAATCATGACTTTTCATTCAAAACACAGTATGACTGTGCACGTCAATGCACCTGCTCAGATTTGATACATATCCGTCCGGAAATTTAATCGATCGCATCCACTCGAACAACGTTTTCTTCTAGTCTGCTGTTAGCATGTACTTTGCCTTCGCATACTTTTTTCCACTTTCATCCGGCTCTAACTCTGGTCGATGACAGATTTCTCGAATGTCGTAGCGTGATCTTAGATTGTCTTTCATTTTTTTCGGAATATTTAGAACCGTGTTGAAGACATTATCGAAAACGTTTTTCTCGATATGCATGACATCTAAGTTATGTCTAATCATTAAGTCTCCCCAATATGGTAGCTCCCAAAAAATACTTCTTTTCTTCCAACTGTATTTTTTCCCTGTCTTATTCCAAGCCTCACCACCAATCTCTGTAACAGTTCGCATCTCAAGCGCATCTAACCGTTGCAGAATTTGGTATCCATTTATAATTTCAGGAGGGCCTTCGTTCCATACACTCCTCCCTTTATACCAATCAGTTCTATTCGATCGAAATGAATGATTGAGCGGTAAGAACCTTCTATGACAGTCAAACCAACACGTTTTGCGACCATGCACTAACGAGAATGCACCGGTATCGTCCATGCAATGAGGGCATGCAAACTTTCCCGAAGTGCTCCACCCTAACGAATTTAGTTAGGGTAGTATATTCCTTATGTTTTGTGCTCAAAAACATAAATTTTATTCTAATCTAAACAATTATAAAATTATTTTACAAACGTACCTGATAACATTGAATATGCAGGAAAGTCACTTATCGTCCAAATAACTGCTGCTCGCATCACGAAGTCTTGTTTCTGTGAAACATCATACGTCACAACGCCTTCGTTCCATAAACCACAAAGCTCAGCAATTAATGGTTGAAGGTAGACATCCAACTTCTGCTTTGGACTTTTTGGCCCAGGTACAATGACCGTTAAGAAAATCACAGGATCTTTCATGCACATCGATGGAGGCAAGTTATACGGCGTCACCATAACTGGCCACACTGAATATTGAGCTCCCGAAGCCCCAAAAGGGTTAAACCCGTCAGTACATAACCCCAATCGAATGTTTCGGATTTCCCGTGCAAATTCTGGATGACAACGATTTAAATGTTTCCATGCCTCAGCATCAGAAGGGTGTCTCATTACTCCTTCATCTTGCGAGTGCTCATGATGCCACCTCATGTGAGAGGCGGTGACTTCGACGCGCGTATAAGCGTTGCGATGGTTGCGTGATCGGTAGATAAAACATGCGAGTATGTGGAATAAGAGTTTTTTTACCTTGTTTGTATCTCGTATGATTGCACATTTTACACATATGAAGATTTGCATCTGCACCCCAATATATCATACATCCATTTGGGCAACAATCGATCTTCTCCACGGGTAAACCGAGACCCTCCACTAATTTCTTCGTATCGTACAGACTCTGTGGCAACGTGTTGTTCGCTGGAGCACAACGATGAAACCATTGTGAAATTGAGTTGTATCCTCTTTCGGGAATGTGAAATTCGCCTTTATATTCAATAACTCGGTAACCGGCTGCAAGTTGCGTGACATCACAACCTTCGTACAACGACCGCTCACGATTCTATCATCTTAAACATTCTTTGCGCATCCTGATTTAAATCTTCATTTAATAAATTTTGAGAACCGTCACCTTGATAACCGCATCCATCATAAACCATCCTGTTCTAGATGATCGTAGTGATGTTCAACATTTTCGAACTTTCATTCAAATTCAAATTGCCTCATGCGTGCTTCCTTCATTTAGACATGACTCCCCCTCATTGCATTGAACATTTCTTGATTCTCCTTGATAAACCCATTGATAATAATTATCAACGAAACCCTGACTATACAAGTGTAACTTCACATCATCTGTCGGTAATATCTTTTTATTCTTACACTTTTTACATGGACATCGTATCTTCTGTCCGTTGTTATGAAAAATCACAGTAGATTGACAGAACTCAACAAACTCTTCGACCCCGGCTAAAAATTGGTCGTTGAGAAACCCTTCAAGTAAACGGACATACATCCACTCACGCATTTTCTCTCACTCGAGAAAGTGTTATAACGTAATTTCTTTATATTCAAAGGCATTCTCAACACACCTATTTATAACAATTGTTCTGTCTTTTTTAGAGACGAAATATGTCTCTAATTAGGTGGGAACCCTTCCCGCCAAAAAAATTGGAGGGAAAATTTCCCGCCAAAAAAATTAGAGGGAAAATTTCGCGCCACTATTAGAGATAAAATTGGTCTCTAAATCAAAAGAAGCTCCTTCCCTGACACGGACTTCGTCTCTAAATAAGGAGGTGGACTAAAATTTCAATTTTGAGGCGCATTTCGTCTCTATTTTAGAGTCCAAATGAGTCTCTATTCTAGCGGGAACATTTCCCGCCTCATTAAAATGGAGGGAAAAATTCCCGCAATATTTTAGCGACGAAATGTGTCTCTAGGAAAAAGATAGTTTTACTTTTCAAATTAGAGGCCAAGTTTGTCTCTATTTTAAATTCCCTCAAATTTTTTAGCGACGAAATGTGTCTCTAGTCAAGAAGATAGTTTTACTTTTCAAATTAAAGTCCAAGTTCGTCTCTATCTTAAATTTCCTCGAATTTTTTAGCGACGAAATGAGTCTCTAGTCAAGAAGATAGTTTTACTTTTCATATTAGAGGCAAAGTTCGTCTCTATTTTACAGTCAAAATACGTCTCTAATCGAGTGGGAATAGGGGAAAAAATTCCATCATTTTTTTAGCGACGAACTGTGTCTCTACTCAAGAATATAGTTTTACTTTTCATATTAGAGGCAAAGTTCGTCTCTATTTTACAGTCAAAATACGTCTTTAATCGAGTGGGAACAGGGGAAAAAAATTCCATCATTTTTTAGCGATGAAATGTGTCTCTACTCAAGAAGATAGTTTTACTTTTTATATTAGAGGCCAAGTTCGTCTCTATTTTTACAGTCAAAATACATCTCTAATAGTAGATATGTAATTTAGAGACGAAAATGGTCGCTGAAAGTCAAACGTCTGATTTAGAGACGCATTACGACTCTAAATAGCGTCCCAAAATTTTCGTCTCTAATTTTTGGACGCTAATTGCAGTTTTTCTTGTAGTGTTAATTATTATAATAGAGAGATTAAATAGAAGAGCCTATTTAATTAAATTAATTTTGCAATTTCTAAAATTTATGAGGATTTAAATAGAGAAATCTATTTAAATATTTATTTATTTATATATTTAATAGAATTGTTCTATTAAATAAAAAGGAAAATAAAATGCCCAATATCATCATGGTGATGATGATGTGGGCGTGTGACCTATGGGTAGGGTCACATGCCACCTTGGTTAAAGATTAACCAATTATTTACATTTTATTTCATTTAAAATATATGTGATATCTTAATTTAAATTAATATGATTAATTTACATGAGTAAGATATGGAATAATTATTTTAAATTAATAATGATTAATTTAAATAGTGAATTGGGAATATCTTATTATGGAATAAGATATTATATCTTAATTATTCAAAATATATTTTATAATATCTTTATTAATTATTTGATAATTAAAAAGATATTCAAAGATTTTCTAAGACTTTAGTTTTCCTATAAATATGAACTTTGGGGTGACCCCAAAACACACAACTAACACTACAAAAAAACTGTTAAATTACGACCAGACATTTGCGACCAAAGGTATTGGGTAGTTTTTTTGGTGACCACTCTGGTAGTAAATATGAAGTTTGACTTAAAACAACCATATGGTCACGTTTTTTGCGACCAAATTGCAACCAAGTAAAGAATTAGTCATAAAAAATGGCGTGAATTTTTGGCGCGAAGAAAGTGACCATATGGTCACTAGAAAATTACGACCATGTGGTCGCAATTTTGTGACATGGGTTATCATTTAGTAGCAAAAAAAGGCACTTAAATTTGGAGGGAGAAAGGCTATCAAGTGGTCACAATTCAAAGTGACTATATGGTCGCAATTTTGGTGACCTTTAGTGACCACTAGTAGCTTAAACATTTGGCGGGAAATAAGCTACCAGGTGGTCACATTTTGAAGTGACCAGATGGTCGCACTTTTGGTGACCTTTAGTGACCAGTGGTAGCTTAAAAATTTGGCAGGAAATAAGCTACCAGGTGGTCACATTGTGAAGTGACCAGATGATCGTAAATGTTGTGATTTTAAGTGACTTGTGGTAGATAAACAATTTGGCACGAGAAAAGCTACCAAGTGGTCACCAAAATAAGCGACCATGTGGTCGTAAATGTTGTGACTTGATGTGACCCGGGGTAGTAAGGAAAATGGCCGGAAATTTTGGCGGTAAAATGCGACCATTTGGTAGCAAACATACGACCATCTGGTCGCAAATGAGCAGAGGAGTCCATTATAAAATCCCCTTCTCCCATTGTTTGTTAGCATTAAGAAAAAAGAAAATGAGAGAGTGGAGGTATGTTCGTTTGATAGACAGGTATTTGAACAATGAGTTCGTGGCCGGGGTTGAACAGTTTGTTGAGTTTTGCATGACAACTCATGTCTATTATGAAAAGTATGGTGGAAAGCTACGTTGCCAGTGCAGGAAATGGGACAATAGGAGAATCATACCGGTTACAGATTTGAAGGTTCATCTTTATAGTCGGGGATTTGTGCAGAATTATTATCATCGGGTGTTTCAGGGGGAAATAAAGGAAATGTTCGATGCTGCATTACAGGAATCGAGACGATACGAAGGTAGCAGCTCGAATGTAAAGGTTGTTGCCGAAGAACGGAATGATGAACAACAGTATAGTCAGATGCAGCAAATGATACTTGATGGTGCGAGGTATGGGGGCAATGAAAATTTCCGTGAAAGTATAATCGTAGACGAAGATGAATGGGTTGTTGAAGAGGAAATGAATCTGAAAGCATGTAAGATGCACGAGATGCTAAAGACAGCCAGCCGACCATTGTACGATGGGTGTGGGGTAAGTCAACTTTCTGCTGCTACAGAACTTTTAAATATAAAGGCGCAGTACAACATACCTGGTAGAGGATTTGATTCGATTGCATCGTGGTTTCGTCGATGCGCTCCAAAAGAAAATATCATGCCCCACAGTTTGTACGACACGAAAAATCTAGTGGAGGGACTTGGATTACCCGTGGAGAAAATAGATTCGTGTCGAAACGGATGCATGATTTACTGGGATGTGGATGAAGACCTGCATCACTGCAAATTCTGTTTTATTCCAAGATATAAATAAGGGAAACGCAGCCTCATTCCGTACGCCCACATGTTCTATTTACCGCTGACCCCACGTCTACAACGGTTGAATGCATCGGATGTGACAGCTTCGCACATGAGATGGCATCACGAGCATTCACAGGATGAAGGTGTTATGAGACATCCCTCAGATGCTGCGACATATAAGTATTTAAATAATTGTCATCCTGATTTTGCACAAGATCTTGGAAACGTCAGATTGGGCTTATGCACGGATGGCTTTAACCTGTTCGGGGCATCCGGGGCACAATATTCAGTTTGGCCAGTCATGGTAACCTCGTATAACTTGCCTCCCTCGATGTGCATGCGAGACCCGGTAATTTTTCTAACAGTGATCGTACCTGGGCCGAAAAGTCCAAAACAGATTCTGGATGTGTATTTGCAGCCACTTATTTCAGAGTTAAAAAAGTTGTGGACTGATGGTGTTATGACGTACGACATTTCGAAGAAACAAAATTTCTTGATGCGCGCCGCGTTAATCTGGATGATTAGTGACTTCCCTGCGTATTCAATGTTGTCAGGTATGTTGATCTTTAATTGCTTTCATATATATTTTTGAGTATGTGTTTAGTTTTTGTTATTACTTTGCTTAGTCAGTAGTTAATTGTGTGAACCTCAATCTCGTCCTCTTAAAGGATGAAGTACGGCAGGGAAATACTCATGTCCACATTGCATGCAAGACATAGATGCATTTTATCTCAGAAACGGTCAGAAAACTTGTTGGTTTGATTGTCACAGTCGATTTTTGCCGGTTAATCATACTTTCCGTTCAAACGACAGTGACTGGAAGAAGGGTCGACGAGTAAGAAAAGAAACCCCCAGACAATGTATAGTGAAAGGCAGATTCTTCACGGTATAGATGTTATAGGGATGCAGAAGATTATATTGGATGGTGCAGAGAGTGCAAACAATGCGGCTGGGAAAAACACGGGTTGGAAGAAACGGAGTATTTTTTTGGATCTACCGTATTGGGAAGATATACTGATTAGACACAATCTGGATGTAATGCATATCGAGAAGAATTTCTTTGACAACATTTTCAATGCGATTTTGAACGTTCCGGGAAAAACAAAGGACAATCTGAAGGCACGTTATGATATACGGGAGATATGTCACCGTCCTGAGTTGGAGCCTGACGACAATGATAATTACGCAAAAGCAAAGTACATGTTGACGACGGATGAAAAGAAAACATTATTTGAGTGGATCAAATCCTTCAAATTCCTGGACGGATATGTTTCGAATTTGAGTCGGTGTATAGACAGTAAAAAACATATCATGTTCGGGATGAAAAGCCACGACTGTCATGTATTCATGCAACGATTGATGCCTATCGCGTTCATACCGTTCCTAGAGAATAGACATTGGGAGCCGCTTGCACAGTTGAGTGTTTTTTTAAGGGACTTGACATGTACAGAGCTGACTGAAGCTACTGTCGCTTCAATGAGTTCACAGATCGCTGTTATTATTTGTAAGTTGGAGCGAATGTTCCCACCTGGCTTTTTTGCCTCCATGGAGCATCTTCCAGTGCATCTTCCATACGAGACATTTTTTGGGGGTCCGGTACATTACTGCTGGATGTACCCATTTGAAAGGTAAGCACAGTTAATTTGTAATGTACACGTATAAAGTACATTGATCGAATGTAAATTATGTTTTATACACATTGTACACCCAGGTACTTACGTCGGTTGAAAAAGACGGTCGGAAATAAAGCAAGAGTAGAAGGATCTATCTGTAGTGCGTACCTGATGCAAGAGACTACCACATTTTGTTCATACTACTTTGATCAACACATTGCAGATCAGTTTCGACCAGCGAAACGAAACATTGTCGAAAATTTACTTGAAGGTGTTGACATAAACGACTTGCCGATTTTTACGGAACCTGGCATGACAGTTGGAAGATCAGTGCATAGGCCGTTGACCGATTTTGAGTATCACATAATGCAGACATACGTGTTATGCAACTGCGCAGAGATCGATCCTTACATAGAGTGAGTTCATAACTTAACATTATTTCATCGCATAAACAATTACAAACTATTTGCTAACTATTTTTGTAACATACAGATTATTTCTACACTTATACGTTCGAATGACACGAGTTGGTTTTACAGCCGTTGAGGAGGGGTCAATAATCGACAAAGAGTTTCGTTCTTGGTTCAGTGCATACGTGAGTTATTTTAAATTGTCAAAAAAACCGTGGCAATTTGTTGAAAAAATTACTATCCTTTTAACATTACTGTATGTGAACAATGACAGGTTGACTCCCCTACATTACCGGTAGATGATCCTCGCACTATTTCTTTGGTAAAGGGACCTGGACGGATTGCAAGGTCGTATACTGGATACGTCGGTAACGGTTACAGATTTCAAACGAAGGCTCATTTAGTGAACTGTGTAACAAATAACAGTGGTGTTTGCATAAAAGGTCATGTGTTCGGCATAAACGAAGACGATTACTTTGGAGTAATCGATGAGATTCTTGAGATTCAATACGCAAGTCCGACGCTAAAACGCATTGTTCTGTTCAACTGCACTTGGTTCGAGACAACTAGACGAGACGGAGTCCGTAAGATTGATCATTTACAAATCGTTGAGGTAAACAAGTCTAAGCATATGCGCACCGCTGATAGGTTTGTCCTGGCTTCACAGGCGATTCAAGTTTATTATCTTAATTATCCGATTAATAGACGAGATCTGACAGATTAGTTAGTTGTTTGTAAAGTTAAACCACGCCAGGTAGAAGAAAACTTGTCCGAGAAAGACGACTATGCAGAGGAAGCTGGTGCTTTTCAAGAAGATAAGATAAGATGTAGTGCAATCGACGATGGTCAGAATGCAAGTACTGTTCATCCTTTGAACGATGGAACGATAACATTGCATGATGATGATACAAATGCTTCCACTTCTCACGCACGTGACATTGATGTTGAATTTATTCGAGACGATGAATCTGATGAAGAAACGAAAGAAGAAGAAGAAGACTTTATGTGAGGGACATCTTTGAGACGATGAATCCGACGAAGAAATAGAAGAAGAAGAAGAAGAAGCGACGACCGAAGAAACTGAGGATGATGAATGAGACATTTTGTAACTTTATGATTCACTGTGTATGTTTTATTAAAACTATTTCTTTAATGAAGATTAAAATATATATATATTTATATATATATATATATTTGCGACTATCTGGTCGCAAATTAACACAAAAGGTGACCACATTGTAGTAATTTAGAAGTGAAATGCGACCAGTTGGTCGCAATTTTGGAAAAGTAGATTTATGTTTTTCCAAAACTCTAAGTTAAATTACGACCAGTTGGTCGCAAAACTCTAAAGGGTTATCTAAAATGTTCATGAAATTTTTGGCGTTTAATTTCATAAGTGCAACCATCTGGTCGCAAATATGAGCGGTAAATTTAAATTTTCATGAAATTTATGGCGGTGAATTTAAAGATTACGACCATCTGGTCGCAATCCTTGGCGGTGAATTTCATTATTGTGACCCGTTGGTCGCAATTCTTGATGGGACGCGTGATATGACAGCTGTTGTAGATAATCACAATTTTGCGACCAGCTGGTCACTTTTTTAATAAATGCTACTAGGTGGTCGCAAATGTGTGTGAAAATGTGACCAAGTGGTCGTAATTTCCCCAGCATGCGCGACCATTCGTTTCTAGTCATAATTACATATTTGCGACCAGTTGGTCGCAAATTCTGATTTAAAACTCAGAACCTTTTTCTCTCCCCCCCCTTTCCGTTTTTCTTTCTTTCTCTTTTTCTTTCTCTCTTTTCTTTCTTTTCTCTCTTTCCCCCGTTCCGTTCCCCGTTGTTTTTTGCCCGTTCCCATTCCCTGTTCCTACTCTAAACCTAAAAACCCTAAACCTCCAATCTCGGTTTCTATTACGAGGTTAGTTTTCGTATAGATTTTAAGTTTTAAGTTAGTTTTAATTTTTAGTTTTTAGTTAGTTTTAGTTTAAGTTTAAATTTAGTTTAGTTAGTTTTAGTTTTTAGTTTTAATTAATTAGTTTAGTTTAATTTTGTTAATTTAATTAATTTTAGTTTAATGAATCTAATTTAGTGTAATTAATTACTTAGTTTTTAGTTTAATTAATCTAATTTTAGTTTAGTTTAGTTTAATTAATTAATTAGTTTAGTTTAATTTTGTTAATTTAATTAATTTTAGTTTAATTAATTACTTAGTTTACTTTAGGTTAATTAATCTAATTTTAGTTTACTTTAATTAATTAATAAATTTTAGTTCAATTAATCTAATATTAATTTACTTTAATTTAATTAATTAGTTTTGTTTTAATTAATTAATGTTAGTTAAATTTAATGAATTTTAGTTTAATTAATCTAATAGTTGAAATCTTCATTACTTAGTTTTCTTTAATTAATTACTTAGTTTAATTAATCTAATTTTAATTTACTTTAATTTAATTAATTAGTTCAGTTTAATTTAATTTTAATTAATTAATGTTAGTTAAATTGAATTAATTTTAGTTTAATTAATCAAATAGTTGAAATCTTCATTACTTAGTTTAATTAATCTAATTTTAATTTACTTTGATATAATTAATTAGTTTATTTTAATTTAGTTTTAATTAATTAATGTTAGTTTAATTTAATTAATTTTAGTTCAATTAATCTAATTTAGTTTAATTCTTCATTACTTAATTAACTTTAATTAATTAATTAATTAATTTTAATTCAATTAATCTAATTTTAATTTACTTTAATTTAATTAATTAGTTTAGTTTAGTTTATTTTAGTTTTAATTAGTTAATTAATTAATTTTAATTCAATTAATCTAATTTTAATTTACTTTACTTTAATTAATTAGTTTAGTTTATTTTAGTTTTAATTAATTAATGTTAGTTTAATTTAATTAATTTTAGTTTAATTAATCTAATTTAGTTTAATTCTTCATTACTTAGTTTTTTTTTTAATTTAATTAATTTTAGTTTAATTAATCTAATAGTTTAATTCTTCATTATTTAGTTTACTTTAATTAATTAATTTTAGTTCAATTAATCTAATTTTAATTTACTTTAATTTAATTAATTAGTTTAGTTTAAATTAGTTAATTAATTTATGTTATTTTAATTTAAGTAATTAATTAATTTAATTTAGATTATTTCATTAATTAATTAATTTAATTATTTTAATTACTTAGTATTAAATTATTTTAGTTAAGTTGTAGGATTATGACGGGCAGACGACGTCCTCCCCAGTCAGACGATCCGGACGACGAGATTGACGACGCGACTCCTCAGCCGCTGCCCCTGATGCGGACCTGACTACATATGAGTTGGACAGCCTCCTCGTAGTTTATGAGGCGGGAGTTGCTGCAACTCCCGATAATGCAGTCCCTGAGTCCCAGCCTGCGACAACACGATTGCCGCAGGACTCCCAGGCCACGATTTCTGCGGGAGCATCAAGGTCTGCATCCCAGCCCAATCCAATGACCATCCACTTCGCGCACGCGACCTCCTGGGCAGCAGACTTACCCTTCCGGATTGAAGGGAATACGTAAGTAATTTTGTTTATTGTTTTAATTAATTAATCTTTAAATCTTTAAACATTTTAAAAAAAAATTTCTTTTTTTAACAAATAGTTTCTAATATCACAATATTTTTTATGTTTTTGCAGAGTACAGCCGCATACAACTGTTTCAAAACAGTTTCGCGAGGTCCTCCAGAGCATGCCTCTACCCAGCGACCTTCGCTGGCAGAAGATTCGGACGAAGGAGAAACGTCGAATGTACGACAATTGGAAGATAAATAACATCATTTATTTTTATAATTAATTAATTTTGAAATTTTTAAAAATAAATTTATTACTTTATTACTTTAACAAATTTTTATTTCAATTTTTTCAGGGCAAGTTTCCTGTTATCGATCCCGATATCACGAATGGTAGATTGTTCCCCCTATGGGACAATCACGTCCAGGATCGATTCAAGGACCAGTGTGGATGAGCGAGGAGGACCACGCGCGACTGATCGCGAGCTTGAACACTCCCGAGGGCAAGGCAGTGTCAAGGAAGAATAAGGCCAACCGCGCGAAGAATCCCACTAAACACACAGGCGGGGCCTGGACCCACGACGAGCACCATCGTCGATTGGTAAGTTTTTTTTTTTGTTCTTTTATGTACTTTTTTCTTGTTTTATTTTTTCAATTAGTTATTAATTTATTTTTTCTTCTTCAATCTCTAATATTTTTAGGAAGCGAAACACGGTCGCCCTGTCCCCCCTGATGAACTGCACCTCGTTCTTCACACGAAGAAGGACGGGACGATAGTCGACGGGAAGGCGAAAGAAGTTCAGGTATTTAATAATTTTTCAATTATTATTTTTTGTTTACAATTTTTTCTAACTTATATATTAACTATTTTATTTTCTGAATTTTAAATGTTTAGGAACGTTTCAAGGAGTCTTTGAGTCAGCGGTTGCCCACACCAGACTCGCAACCGACTTAGGACGACCGTAAAGAGGCGTTCTTAGAGGCTGATGGAGGGGTTCAGCCTGATGGATCAGTTCCTGGGCTCGGCTCGTACGTGAGACGACTATACGCCGACGTGCCTTGGCCTCAGCGCAGCGGAGCGAGCACGAGTTACGGTCCTTCTCCGACTGAGCAGCAGCTGCGAGAGGAGGTTCAACAGCTGCACACCGAGCTGGACAATATGCGCAGCAACTTCGATGCTCGATTCGTTGCGATTTAGGCGGATGTTTAGGCCCAGGTGGAGGCCCAGGTCGCAGCTGCATTGGCCGCGTTCTTCGGACCCCGAGATCCCGGTTCATCATCTTCGGAGCCGCCTCCACCACCCCCTGCTCCTCCGCAGTAGTTTAGACTTCTTTTCTTGTATAGTACATTCTTTTGGAAATTTATTTTTATATATTTTTATTTAAATTCCATTTTTTTATTATTTAATTAAATAGTTAAAATAAATAAATAAATAAATTTAAATAAAATAAAATAAAAATAATATTTACAAATTAAATAATTTAATTAGAAATTAATTAAATTATTAATTACATTAGCGACCATCTGGTCGCATTTTATAAAATATAAAACGACCAGCTGGTCACAATTTATAAAATATAAAACGACCAGCTGGTCGTAAATTATACGACCAGCTGGTCGCCTTGGGCTGATGCTCAAACTACCAAATGGTCACTTAACAAAGTGACCATTTGGTCACTAATATAAACGCCCATGTGGTCACCTTTTTTATGGACCAACTAGTCACTTGTCTACAACTTAAATTACGACCAGGTGGTCACTATTTTACGCGACTGTCTGGTCATTTTTTCAAATGTTGACTTTTTTGCGACCAAACACGTTTGGTCGTATTTTGATGACCACTTGGACGCACAAATGTCCTGGACGACCATCTTTTTTGCCACGCCAGGTTTGGTCACTTTTCTGGTGGCATTTACCTTAAAAATGACCGTCTGGTCGCAATTAGTCTTTTTTTTGTAGTGTAAGAGAGCAAAAAAAAAAAAAGGCTCAGGAAAAATTCCTCTCCTCCCCCCCTCTCTCTGTGGCCGCCTCCCCTAGGGTATAGAGAAGAAAATTTTTTCTTCCCTCTTCCTTTTTCCAAAGAGGATAGTGCTCACGCACCGATTCTCTTTTGTTCTTAGTGAGCAAGAACTTTTTGGTGGTCCCAGGATTGTAACCAAGAACGAGGAGAAAGAGCTAGACACTTCTTGACAAGGGTTAGTAATTCTTTTATGCATTTGTTTTTTATTATATTATAATGCAATGAAAGATCATTGGGACTTCCGTTTGCAAACTCTTTTAGAGGCCTCAATCCTAACACCACTTTCATGTCACCCACATGAATGACCTGAACAAAATCATTTCTAATCTATACAAAATGTGTTATTGGTAGAATTTCATAAGTACTATATATCTACGTCGCTCGGGAAGGTATGTCCACATCACCTGGGAAGGTACGTACACGTCGTCTGGTAAGACATGCTACACACTTGGTGATAATGTCTACGCACCTGATTACGTATGTCTATGTCGTCTCTAACAGACCTACATATATGAGTCCAAATACAAACATCCAATTAGGACACAACACGTGGCGTAACCCACAAGTGACACATGATTGGAGGTAACACATGACCCAATCTCGACGAGACATGTGGCATGATGATATCATCAACTTCTTCTTCTATAAATAGGGGAAAAACTCAATCATAAGATAATTCATTTTTATCATAAATTATGTCTGGCACATTAGCTCTGCTGTCTCTGACTTAAGCATCGTTTGGGTGTTAGGCCGACATCACACAAGTGCTTCGCTTCTTTTCTTTGCAGGTACATAAGCTGCTCGTCACCTACGCAACACACCACATACTTACCACCTCAAATGCAGCACACTACCTTTGACTCACCTTATCTTTTAAGTTCGTTGCGTATGTAGAAACCCACCATTTTTACGCAACAAAAAAAAAAAGACAACTATCAATAGTGTTAACAGGTTATGGTTCTCAAATATTATACAGATACAATAGACTCTTTAAGTTACTTATCTCGACTTGAATGCTCACGTATGTTTCACATACTCAGTCGTGATTTTATGACAGTAAGTTTAGGGTTTTACTATTTCAATGTAAAATATATCAAATATCGTTAATGGATTAATATACTCAAAAGAACTTCAGTTTATTTGTTTCAAATTGATTCAAAATAAATTATGTTTATTAAATCATTACAAGCTCTTGGACACCAATCCTAACATATCTAAAGTTACACTCTCAATCCTTACCTATATGATTGATTCTTCACAAGTGGTTCATTATTACAATATAGTGATATTACCAGTTAACCCCCGGTAATACATCTTGTTTCTTAAATATTACTGATTCTCTAATGACCAATCTTACATTTGTTGGGAATTTGAAGATTAAATAATATGTCAGAGAATATAAAGACATCAAGGATTTATATAGGTTCACAATTAGTACGTTCTTTCTTCTACAAACTCTACAACTTCCACTATAAAGATGAAGATTACATCAAATTGAGACGAATAATAAATAGTGTATAATTACTCACAATTATACATAACTTTCGAAAAATCACCCACATAGTTCTCCCTCTTTAATTTACTCTCAATAGAATAAAGCCTAATTGCCTATTATATTGAGAGGCCAATTGGCCACCACTCACATTTGGAGATTTTCTCTGTTATGGTTGAGTGTGAGTACTATACAAATGTTTAAAGCCAAAATCAATTATATGGCCATGACCCACCCATATTAAGCCCATTGAAATTTATTAAAGCCCATAAAAAATTTAACCTTTTGTTGCTTAATGTCTTCAGACGTGTGACTAGGAAAAGTTGTGAGCAACTTGGTTTTGGTTAAAAAAAACAGAAATTTCATTGGGCAGTAGAATTTTCTGCAATATTTATAAATATGACATTTTTAAAAAGTATTTACAAATATAGCAGATTTTTAAAAACTCTTATTCATGTGAATCAGAGATATCGGTGATAACTTGTAAAATAATCAGTGATAACTATTAGGTAATCAGTGATTCATAAAATAATCAGTGATTACTTGTGTAGAAATCACCGATTACTTGTGAGAAAATCACTGATTACTCATACAAATTTAGTGACAATTTTGTAATATTTTAGGGGCGAATTTGAGTTTTTTGCTATTTTTGCAAATAACTTTTTTTACTGCTATTTTTATAAATATTAGACCTAATTTTACTATTTTTACAAGAGCCCCTTAAAAAAGATAGGGCAGCTTGATTATTTAAAAAAGGTCAGTGGCGGTGCCTTTTTTATCCAATAGGCTGAGAGGGTGTAATTTTGAAGTCGCTTAATTACAAAGTGAGGCGGTGGGATTTTGAGAGAAAAAAGGTCGAGAGATTAAAAGGAGAGGCGGCGTTCTGTTACTCTTCACCATTGAGTATATTGAACCAACATTAAGGTGAATCAATATAAATTTTGGTGTCGTATTTTTTCTCTATAATTATTGTTTATTTATTCCGCTATCATTTCATATGTGTGAATTTTAGGCTTCGCGAGCTTATCATTCTTAACATTCTCTCGGCAAGAGTAAAAGGTCACCATCGTTCCTATTTAAAACCAATTTCACCGCCTACGTGAATACACCACTGCCAATCAAATGCCTAAAATCACCGCCACGAAGCCCACGCTTGAGCAATTTTGGTGAAACCAAAATCTTTATCCAATCATATGACTTCTCTTTTTGATTCCACGGCTGTAGCAATTTTTGTTCCTCAAAACTTCATATTTTGACTAATTGATGTGCTTTAATAATTTCAATTATTTGATTTGGGTCTAAAACACAACAACAACCTATATAAACTTTGTTTAACCCCTGTAATAATAAAGTAATTTTCCAATTTTATTATTTAATACACTATTGGGTGTGGAGGTTATGCCACTCTAAAGCAAATAATTGGGTTGGGGATGAAATCTCCATCAGCAGGCCATGTGTGATAAAACCATTATTAAATTATTTTATATTATAAATGTATGCTTTTTTTTATTTGCTCTTAGAGACAAAGTCAATGGTCAAGGGAAGCCCAATGAATTCATGTAATTATCAGGCAGCAACGCCGTGTCCTTCCAAGTTCAACCATTTTTGACTAATAATAATATATTATTCATATTTTATATATATATATATATGTCAATGATTCCTTCAGATTCATAAAACTATCATTTTCAGAAAGAGAAATATCAAAATATTCTTCAGATAATTCATAAAACTATCATTTTCAGAAAGAGAAATATCAAAATATTAAGAGAGAAAAATGTCAAGAATAATGAACAAGATTCAAGAAAACCTTCATGTCCATGGAGGCCACCACAAGCAGGAAGAAGATCATGATCACAAAGATGGGTTCGTGGGAAAGATAAAAGAGAAGATCCATAATCATCATGACAAGAACAAAAACAAAGAGAAACAAAAGAAACACAAGATCATAAAGTTCAAGAATAACCATCAAGAACAACAACAAGGAGAAGGAGAAGCAGAAGAAGAAGAAGAAGGCAGCTGCAGTGATAGTGATGGCGGCGGTGACAATGGGGGCGAGGACGGCGGCTTTAGCTTTGGCCAATTCCTTGAAGAATTTGCCGCAAATATTAGTACTTGACAATACTACTCTTTTTTTTTTTCATTATTCCTTCTCAAATATTATGCATTGTTTTAATATGTCATATCAATATAATTTTCTTAAATTTTTCTATTTGAAAACTCTAACTCATGAAAAGAGATGTTAGTATGTATAACTTGATTTGATCTAAAGTACGACAAATATCGTCGCAATCATTGACAGCAGCGACGATAACGATGACGATGATAATTGTTTTATGTTAAGCAAATCTTAAAATGAGACTAGAGGCAGAGACATCATCAGTCGATCTAAAACGACTAAAAAAAAAAATTAAAGCTATTTTATTTCATAAGTGCTTTTAATTTGATTAAGTATACCCTCAACTACTAAAGATTGTTGGGGCAATTACTGAAATAGCATATTTTTGCATACTAATTACTGAAATGTTAGAACTTTTCAAAAATTACTCAAATATCATAATTATAGTTCAATAATTTATTGAAATATAGTTCAATAATTTATTGAACTAAAAAAATTAAATTTTTTAACAAATTTATTGAAAATAATAATAAAACATGATCAAATAGTTCAATAAATTCTTGAACTTGAACTTAAAAAACCAAAAAACAAACAAATTCATTAAAAATAGCTATGAAAAATAGTTCAATAATTTATTGAATTATAGTTCAATAATTTATTGAACTATAATTATGCTATTTGAGTAATTTTTAAAAAGTTGAAACATTTTAGTAATTAGTATGCAGATTTATGCTATTTGAGACAAATTCTTAAGATTGTTTTATGTCCCGTATCATGTCAATATTACATTTGTTAAAATTTTAATTTTTCTATTTTAAAACTCTTAACACTCATGGAAAAATAGATATTTTATTGCGTTACAACCAATTCGTTAAATTTCATGTGATATATTTTGTTATAAAAAGTAAATATTTTACTTGAATATTAAGAGCTCTATTTAGATAGCTTTTAAAATTGTTCAAAAGTGTTTTTAATCTAGACAACATTAAAAAGAGGTTTTATTGGAGAAACTTTTTATTTTCCCTTTTACCTTTTAAAATTATTAAATAAATTTATTTAAAGTTTTATTTTTGGGGCATTTACTAATTTAGCAATTTTTTTAGTAATATTCATAAAATTAGCAACTTCAATTTTTTTTTTAAATATAGCAAATTTTGATCGGGTAAAATGTAAATCAATGATAAACGTTGAATTTAATATTTTTACACTAATTTTATCACTGATACACACATTAATCACTGAATAACATAACAAAAATTGCTATATTTGCAAATATTTTTTTTAGATCAGTTGTTATTTTTATAAATATTGCATCAAAATCTGCTAACCAATGATGTTTTTTTTACTTATTAATGATAGATTTTAAATACACTTTTATGAACGTTTGAAATTTATTAGACTAGTTGGTCAATATGTGCCTTGCGCGTGTCTATATTATATATTTGAAAGGAAAATATAGTAAATATTATCTAAAGAATTTGTCTCAAATAGCATAAAATCTGCATACTTATTACTAAAATGTTAGAACTTTTAAAAATTACTCAAATAACATAATTATAATTCATTAAATTAATGAACTATAGTTCAATAAATTATTGAACTATTTTTCATGTTTTTTTTTTTACTTTTTTTAGTTCAAGTTCAATAATTTATCGAGTTATTTGAACATCTTTCATTATTATTTTCAATGAATTAGTTAGTTTTTTTTTTAGTTCAATAAATTAATGAATTAGAATTCATTAAATTATTGAACTATAATTATGCTATTTTAGTAATTTTTGAAAAGTTTTAACATTTCAGTAATTAGTATGCAAAAATATGCTATTTTAGTAACTGCCCCTATTATGTATCTAAATATTTTATAATATAATTCAAAAAATTATCTTCTTGAAATATACATATATGACCAATTTTCTCAATGAAAATTATTTAATAAATCTAATTTATTTAATTATTTATCTGAGACGTTTTCAATTGTGTTGATTAATCCAACTAGGCTAGAAACTATCTCTTAAATTAAGTAAGTCCAACTTCGTTAATTATTAAAGTTTAATATGAATTAATTTATTAATTACCATTTAAATAAAATAGTTTATTTAATTAATTAATAATATTAATGTTTCATACCAATTAAATATCATCAAGCAATATTTAATTATTAATTTTTATTTAAATAATATTTATCATTTAAACAATTAATAATATTTATAAATATTTCAATTTATAATTTCCATTAAATAAACACATTGTTTAATTGATTAGTAATACTAATTGATATTTTTTCATTTTAATTAATAATTTAAATTTTATTATTAATTTTCATTTAAATAAATTAATTATTTAAACACTTAATAATTACCAATTATTAGTATTTCAATAATTAATTAACATTTAAATATACACAATATTTAAACAATTATTAATGTTCAATTAATAACATTTCATCATTAATTTCATGTTTAAATAAACTTATTATTTAAACAACTAATAATGTATTTATTAATTACCATTTAAATAATCTCAACTATTTAAATAATTAATATTGCTTATTTATTTAAGTAACCTAACTTACTTAAATTGTTAATTTCTCTCTACGTTAAATTAATTACTTGATTTTATTGACTACGATATTTGGGTTAGGATATGGTCCCGATGGTCATATAGACCATGGGCTTAATAATCAGTTTATCAATTGATTAACTCATAACTAATTAATTACGATTATTTAAATATGAATAATTCCACTATAACCTCATAATTGAATGCTCCTCACTTGTAATGCCCGGGTTATGGAAAAATAATTAAAATAGTTTGATTCACTTACTTTATTTTGTGGAAGTAGGAAATTTATTTAGAATGAGAAATTTTGTTTTAAATAAAGTTAAATAACTATTTTAAAATGAATTAACCATGGTTAAGTGAGTTAACCAAATTTAGGTTAACAAAATTAACCATGATTAAAGTGTACTGGAGGTTAGGTAAATTATTAACCATAGTTGCCTAGGAGTAGGGATGGAAAAATTCCCTGATGGGCCCTGCCCCTATAGGGTTTAGGGTTAGGGGGGAAATTTTTTCCCCGATTTGTTTTAGGGTATAGGGATGTGAATACATTTCCCGCCTGCCCCCAACCCGATATTTTAATAACATCTTATGGATTTTGTTTACTTTTATCTTTATTTATTGAAATATATATATATATATAATATGGTTATATTAACTAATAAATTATAAAATGTTTAGTATTATGTTTTCTTTTTTGTCTTAAAAATGTATATTTTGAATATATATTTCATTTTTATATCTCTTTTAGATAAGAATTAAAATATAAAACGGGGAAATTTCCCCGCGGCAAACCCGATCCCCAGATGGAGAATTCCCGAGCTCGTTCCCATTTTTTGATTAGGTGATAGTGTAGGATATGAGGATTAAAAACCCCCGCGGGTTAGGGGATTAAAAATACCCGCGGGTTAGGGGATGGGAGTGCATCCCCGACCCCGCCCTACCCTGATATCATCCCTACCTAGGAGGGACAAATTGCTGAATGGGCTGATTTGTAAGGTATGAGGGCATCCTTCTATAATTAAAAACAAATGGTTCTATTTGCAAATAGTTAACTAGCAAAAAAATTTTAAATTAAAAAAAACACACACACACAAATTTGTTCATCTTTTCTTTCTTTTTCTCTTGCGCACGTCAAAAGACAATGGGAGGGGATGAAGTTCTTGTTTTTCATCTTCAACTCCAAGATGATTCCTCTTCGAAATTCAATCCCAAAATATTTAAAACCAATTATGTTCTTACTTTCATCTACTTTCCTTCAATTTGCTCAATATTTCTTCCTTTTCTTTCCTGTTGTTCGGTAGTAGCAGCCCATAGAGGAAAAACATTGGGTTTTTCATTTCCTTGCTCAAATTTACTCAAATCAAAACCAAAGGTGTGAGTTTTTGTTAGTAGAATTTAAATCTAGAAGATTTTAGGGTTATGGGGTGTTTACATTTATTTAAAGTTATAAGGAGGTTTGGGTTTTAATAGGGTTTATGGTGGGTTTAAATTTAGGGTTTAGAGTTTTAATTTTAGGGTTTAGGGTTTTCAAGTAGCTATTAGGTTAAAATTTAGGGTTTAAGGTCTAAGGTTTTAATTTAGGATATAGGGTTTTCAAGTATGGTATTTAGGGTTTAGGGTTTAGAGTTTTTAAGTTAGAGTTGGGGTTAAATTTTAGGGTTTAGCTTTTTAATTTTAGGTTTTAGAGTTTTCAAGTAGCGAGTTTAGGGTTTAGGGTTTAGTTAAGGGTTTTTGTTTTTGTTTTTGTTAATGGTTTGGGTTTTAATTAAAATTTTATTTTTTTTTAATTTTAAATTTCGGTTAACAGGAGGTATGTCAGGCGTTATTTGCCCATGACTCCTCATCTTCTCAATAAATATATAATGTGAAAACTTTTAGGAAAAAAAAGTAGATGATGAGGTACAGTGTGTATATATATATATATAATATATATAGCATTTGTTTATAAAATAAATATATTCATATACTAAAATGAAAACGTAAGTGAAATTGAAAGAAATATTTTACTATATAATGTACGCAAAGGCACATTACACATATCGTGTATATAATAATAATATATATATTTATGTACATTACGCAAAAAATGTATGACACTAGAGGATAATATATTGTACATAGTACGAAAAAAGATGTAAGGAAATATAAGACATTATACCTTACATATAATTAAATATATTTATGTACAGTTGTACGAAATGATGTAAGGCGGGAGGTTTTAATGTAAAAACGTTTAGAAAGTATCAAGAAAACAATGATTGAAAGTACAAAAAGGATGAAAACGTACAGTATGAGCTTGGATATTATACTATACTAGAATTGGGTTTCTCCACGATCGTTTTCTACAGTGGCTAATGTACTTTTCCAACAATTTGAGTTTTTGTATCCTAGGCTATGTTCGAAATCCAGTGAAATAAAATCTGAGAATCAAAGAGATATAAAACATCAAGGAAAATGAGAGGAAAATCCCATATTTTGAAAAGTTGACGTGAGTAGATGTGTCAAGTGGGTCATATCAAGTCAACCCAGCTCACTAGAATTAAAACCCACATTGACCCACGAATCAAACTGACCCGATCCACATCAACCACCGGGTCAAGTGACACGAAAATTATGCATGGTTGGGTTTGGATTGTGTTGATATTGGTATGACAAAGGATAAACATTAGTTTTCTAAATTACATTATAGAAATATCAATAATAATTTATAGGAATATTAAAATCTTCAGCAACCTGATAAGGAAAGGATAAACATAAGTTGTCTAAAGGTATTATTATAATTGATACTCAATCAATAAAACTTTGATAAAGTACACAAGGGTGATTGATATTGGTATGACAAAGCCTGGAATAAATGGTTATTAAAGCTAAATGAAAGAGAGAATAAAAAAAGTTTAATCAAATTGGTAAAACATCCAATACTTAGGAAGGCAAAGAAAAACAAATGAATGTCTCAAGTTTAAAGCAATGTATTTAGCAAATAGCATAGAATAAAGATAGACAAAGAATATTTTTTCTAGTGTCAGATTAGAAACTATACACAATGTTATCATAATATAAATTTTCATATAATTGACCAATGATTTTTTATTAATAATTAAATTTATCTTAAATAGATTATTGAACTTACAATTTACATGAGAGAAAAAAAGTTTTTATAATACAAAGAATAATGATTTTAATATATCACTAATTGACATAAAATATGGCAAATCATAGACTTATCTTATTATATTTCAATCATTGATATACTCATACAATCAATTAGGGTATAGTTTTCGGTCAAAAGTTTTATAATATAAAAAAAATGCTTTCATATTTGCATATTCTCTTTTGACAAATCAGTAACAACCCAATTTTAAAAGAGGTAGTTGTAAATATAGCAATTTTTTTAGTAATATTTGTAAAAATTGTAACTAATAAATATTTGTAAATATAATAAATTTTGATCGGTGAATCAATGATAAATATTGAAGTACATATTTTTAGATTAAGTTTATCACTGATACACACATTAATCATTGTTAATCATTAGTTAACATAGTAAAAATTGTTATGGTTGCAAATACATTTTAAAGTTGCTATCATTACAGCATCAAAATATTCTACCAAATGAAATTTTCCATTTTAAATGGGTTGTTATATTAGTAATTACATCTAAGAAATAGATGTTATTTAAGCAAATGTAACTCTTAGAAAATACTATCTATTACAATTTTTTCTTGAATTAAATTCTCGTTATAAAGAATTATGTTATGAGAAATTACAGTCAGTTCATCTATCCTCTACTTCTAATAGCCAAAGTTTGATTTATTTTTAAAAATATCACTTTTTCCTCTCATTGAACTAACAGCTTTATTTTTAATAAAAAAAAGTTCTTAGATGACAATTAGTCGGTCTAAAATAAAAGTTGAAACTAAAAAAATAATCAATTATTTAATAATTTAAATAAGTAGAAGAAATAATCTATTTTTATAAATTTTCAAATTTGTGCTCTGTGATAAAAGTGAGGCAATAACATCTAAGTTGTTTAGGTGAGGTACCCGTGAGGTAATAATTGGTTTTGGTAGTATATTACCCTGGAATATGGGGTGGTAATTAATGGTTTAAATCGTCTACTATCATGTAGCATTTTTTAAGAAGACTTGTTGCACAAAATGTACTTCTAAAGTAATCGATCTATAGATCCTATATATGAAGATGAAATCATGTAATGAAGGGGTGTGAGATATGAACAAGTTAGCATTGTTTTTCCAGCTCATTATAGCAGCTCATGCTTAAGGCTCTAGTTAGCATTCTGTTTAGGGTAGTTAATAGAGTCTGTTAGCAGCTTATATTTTCATTCACGTTTGACAATGAATATACTTTACTTCTTCTTCTCTCTCAGATCTCATCTTATCATTTTCTTAGTCTTCTTGTTGCTCGATTTCTTGGCTGTTTCCTTAACAAATTGGTATTAGAGCATAGTTGAGGGAAAGAAGAACTCGAGATCTATGTCCATGGCGAATCAAAGGATTGAAATAGAAAAGTTCGATGGAAGTGGAGATTTTGGTCTCTGGAAATTGAAGATCAGGGCAGTGATGGTTCAAAGGAAGGTTCTCTTGGCCCTCGATGAAGAACCTCGATGGCCCAGTGGGTTCAACAGAAGAACATAAACAGAATGTGGTTGACAATGCCCACAGCATCCTGATCTTGAATCCTAGTGACAATGTTCTACGACAAGTAGCCGAGGAAGATACGACATTGAAGATCTGGAACAAGCTAGACTCAATCTACATGGCCAAGGATCTCTCAAACAAGATCTATGTGAAGGAAAAACTCTTCACTTTCAAGATGAATCCGCAGAAGTCATTGACAGAAAATCTGGATGAGTTCAAGAAACTAACCATAGATTTCAATAGTCTGGGAGAAGATCTTGGTGGTGAGAATGAATCAATTCTCTTGTTGAACTCCTTACCTGAAGAATACAGAGCGGTTAAGGCAGCCATGAAGTATGGAAGGGAGAGATTATCAGTTCCTGAAATCATCTCTGCTGTAAGATCAAAAGAGCTTGAATTGAACATGGAGAAGAGGGATTCTGTAGCAGCTGTTGGTCTTTATGCTCATGGAAACAAGAAAAACAAATTCAAGAATTCAAGATTCACAGGGAAACCGAAGAACAAGACAAAATTGAAATGTTTCCTCTGTCATAAGGAGGGGCATTTCAAGAGGGAATGTCCAGAAAGGAAGAATCACCAAGAAAAAGGAAGAAATAATGAAATCAATGGAGAAGCATCCTATGGTGAAGATGGTTTCACTTTTGCTGAAGCTTTGACAGTGGAGGGGGACAAGAACTCACGACTGGATGAGAAGAGGCAGAGGGAGTGAGTCCTTGATTCAGGGTGTTCATACCATATGACCCCTTCTAAAAATTGGTTCAAGACATATAGAGCTTGCAGTGGAGGCACTGTCTACATGGGAAACAACAACATATGCGATGTTGTTGGGATTGGGACAGTGGAGTTTAAGCTCTCTAATGGATCCATTAGAATCTTGAAGGATGTAAGACATGTTCCCACACTAAAGAGGCATCTAATCTCTTTAGGAGTATTGGATGAACAAGGATGCAGCTACAGTGGAAAAGGAGGCCTGCTAAAGATCAAACTGGATGGCAAGTTGATTCTTGAAGCAAAGAAGGAAAATGGAGTCTCTCTTGTAGTAGAATCAAAGGACATGTCAGAATCAGACCTTTGGCAGAAAAGATTATCACATATCAGTTCCAAGGGCATGTATGAATTGTCAAGACAGGGTATCCTGCCCAAGGGAGTATCAGAAGGTCTAACATTCTGTGAGCACTGCATATTGGGTAAAGCAACAAGGCAATGCTTCAAGAAGGGAGAACATCACACAAGGGAAGTACTTGACTATGTACATGCTGACCTTTGGGGGCCAACAAAGACAGCTTCAATAAATGGATCTAGGTATTTTCTCTCCCTGATAGATGACTACTCAAGAAAAACTTGGGTGTATTTTCTGAAAACCAAAGATGAGACACTGGGAAAGTTCAAACAGTGGATAGCATTGGTAGAAAATCAAACTAACAAGTCAGTGAAACACTTGAGGACAGACAATGAGCTGGAGTTTTGTGGAGAACCTTTTGATGTTTTTTGCAGAGAAAAAGGGATTGCAAGACACAAGACAGTGAGATTTACACCCCAACAAAATGGAGTGGCAGAAAGAATGAATAGAACCATTCTTGAGAGAACTAGATGCATCATGTTAGATGCATCAGTAAAGGAGTTTTTATGGGCTGAGGCAGTATCAATAGTGGTATATACAATTAATAGAGGACCAAATGCATCACTTGGTATGAAGACACCAGAAGAAATGTGGTCAGGGCATCCTCCAAATCCAGAAAATCTGAAAGTCTTTGGCTGTGTAGCTTTCATGCATATTTCACAGGGAAAGTTGAAACCAAGAGTAGAAAAATGTCTGTTTCTTGGGTATCCTGAAGGAGTGAAAGAGTTCAGATTATGGAATCCAAGAGAAAGAAGGTGCATAGTAAGCAGAGATGTGATATTTAGAGAAAATGAGATGTTTTACAATGCAAAACAAGAAGTAGCAGAATCTGTAAATGTCTCAAATAAAAGGAGAGCTGGTTTTGAAGTGGAGTCTTTAGAGCCAGAATGTGAAGAGCAAATCTCTGTCCCAGTGGTAATACAGCAGCCAGTCATAGAAGAAGGTGATTCCGCATCCCATGATGATGAAGAACAGCAAAACTTGACAGACTATTCTTTGGCCAGAGATAGAGAAAGGAGAAACATTAGACCACCCAGCAGGTTTGATGGTGAGAATTTAACTGCATATTCCTTCAATGTGATCTCTGAATTTTGTGATGAAGAACCAGCCAGTTTTCAACAAGCAACCAGTGGGCCTAAAGCTAGAAAGTGGATTGAAGCAATGAGTGAAGAAGTGGCTTCACTGAATCAGAACAAAACTTGGGTCTTGGTCCCAAAACCTACTAATTAGAAACTCATTGAGTCTAAATGGATATATAAAAAGAAAGAAGGAATCCCTGGTGTGCAGCCTTTGAGATTCAAAGCTAGATTGGTGGCAAAGGGGTATACTCAAATAGAGGGAATATACTACAAAGAGGTATTTTCCCCAGTTGTTAAACATAACACCATTCGAATTCTGCTAGCAATTGTAGTTCAAAGGGATTTGGAGTTACAACAGTTAGATGTAAAGACAACTTTTCTTCATGGAACTTTGGAGGAAAAGATCTTTATGAATCAGCCACAGGGTTTTGAGGTATCTGGCAAAGAAGACATGGTCTGTTTACTAAAGAAGTCATTGTATGGGCTGAAGCAATCCCCTAGGTGTTGGTACAAGAAATTTGATGATTTTGTTCTGAGCATTGGGTTCAAAAGAAGTTCATTTGACAGCTGCACATATGTAAGAGCAAGAGAGAAACAAGAATCCATTTTCTTGTTACTTTGTGTAGATGATATGCTATTAGCAGGAAGATGCAAGGAAGATCTAAATCATGTCAAGAGTCAATTGAATTCAGTTTTTGATATGAAGGATATGGGAGATGCAAGCACAATCCTTGGAATGGAGATTTCAAGAGATAGAGAAAAGGGGATACTTTGTGTCAGGCAGAACAAATATTCTAAAAGGGTGCTTGCAAAATTTAAAATGCAAGATGCCAAGGCTGTCAAATGTCCTTTAGCACAACACTTCAGACTGTCTGCTGAAAACTCACAAGAAGAAGATGATTTTGAGCATGTGAGGTACATGAATTCTGTTCCTTATGCCAATGCAGTGGGCTGTTTAATGTATCTTATGGTTTGTAGCAGACCAGATTTAGCATTTGCTGCTAGTTTGACAAGTAGATATATGGCCAATCCTGGTAAGAGGCATTGGGAGGCTGTTAAATGGATATTTAGATACTTGAAGGGTTCAACTGAAGTGGGATTAGTCTACAGAAAGTGTGAAAATCAAGAATTCCTTGGTTTTGTTGATGCTGATTATGGAGGGGATCTAGATAAGAGAAGGTCTATGACAGGGTACATTTTTACTTTGGGAGGGAATGCAATAAGTTGGAGATCAGTTTTGCAACATGTAGTAGCTCTTTCTACTACTGAATCTGAGTTCATAGCCCTGGCAGAAGCAACAAAGGAAGCAGTTTGGTTAGCTGGAATTGTGAAAGAGTTTGAGATGAAGCAAGATTGTGTGAAGGTGATGTGTGACAATCAAAGTGCCATCTATCTTACAAGGAATCAACAATTCCATGAGAGATCAAAGCATGTAGATATCAAATTCCATTTCATTAGGGAAGTGATTGAAAGGAAGGAAGTTGCTGTTGAAAAAGTCCACACATCTGAAAATTTGGCAGATATGCTTACTAAAGTGGTTACACAGCAGAAGCTTAGTTTTTGTATGAAAAATGCTGGAATAATGTAGTTGCATTGTTGTGTGAAGTTGTAGTTTTACTTGTTTTACATGTAATTGTTCATATAGGTGGAGATTTGTGAGATATGAACAAGTTAGCATTGTTTTTCCAGCTCATTATAGCAGCTCATGCTTAAGGCTCGAGTTAGCATTCTGTTTAGGGTAGTTAATAGAGTCTGTTAGCATCTTATATTTTCATTCACGTTTGACAATGAATATACTTTACTTCTTCTTCTCTCTCAGATCTCATCTTCTCATTTTCTTAGTCTTCTTGCTGCTCGATTTCTTGGCTGTTTCCTTAACAAGGGGTTCTTTTTTGTACAAAATGGTATTTCGAATTTTGAAGCAGTATAAAAAAATTAACGGTACTTCTTTATCTTTTGAGTTGTTCTGCCGGATCGATCGTTCTAGACCGGGTCTCTACCCGGACGCAATGAAAAAAATTACAGGGTAGTAGACCATTTTAACCTGAAGTACACTGCCAAAAACAATTATTAGTGCATTGGTACCTTACCGACCATGAACATGTAGGACCATATTTTTTTTTAATTCTCCAGAACAGTTAATTGTTCAATATTTTCTTTCTTTCGATTTATTTATTTATTTGATATTAAAATTTTATATTTTATCACAATGGAGAAGAATTATGAGACATAATTTTGTGCACGTGCAAATTCAACAACACGAACATTATTTATTGAAGAATTATGAGACATAATTTTGCGTGATTTGTATGAAATAAATAATAAAATTCTCAATTTACACATTTCATTTCCAATCTAGTTTTTTAATAGCTTGATGGGATTTAAAACTTTATACTTTTTTAGGCATCCGAAATTTACAATGTTTTTAATATTATAATTTTTTTTTTTGAATTAAAATAAATAATTCTATTAAGAGTGATGAAGGTCAACTGTAAATAAAACCTTTGTATTATGCAAGGATTATCTCTTAAAAATCATATATTTATGCATTTTTAATTATTTCAATCATAAATATTGTGTTTTTTTTTTAAAATTCGACCGCATATTTTTTGCTTCTCTCCTTCCTTTTTTCAATTGACCCACTTTCTTTATTCTTTTTGTTAGAATATATTAGGCTAGCAATTATGATGATTTGTAATTTCCTTATTTACATTCGTGATTGTCTCTGATTTGCTTAATTAGCTCGTTTACCTTATTTGTCTAGGTTAGTCTTTCTATATAAACCATTGTAACACTCATGTTCAATATACAGATTCAATACAATGTAGTCTTTCCGCTAACATGGTATCAGAGCCCTGCTCTTGATATTTTTTTTTTGTTTTCTGTCATAGTCTTGTGTCCTTTTTTTTCAGAACCATCGCCCTCTGCCAACTTCGATCCCGTCTATTTCAAATTTCACATCCAACCACCAAATCTCAGCCCTCTGAACCCAGCCAGATCTTACCCCGATTTCCTGAAGTTTTTTTAATCATTCAAATCCAACTCTCATCTGCAACCTTGCTCTTCATCTGAAACATCCACCCATTTGGCCACAGGCTTCAGATCTGCTCGCCCCATCTTCACTCCCGACTTCTCCTAGCCACAACAAACTCTGAATCGCTACTCCGGTAAGATCTGGCAGAGGAGGACGAATCTTTGACATCCTTGTTCTTATTCCCGGTGCTCACGAACCAGAAAACCCAAACCGCATTGTTCATCTTTTTCTTTCAGCTTCGCCGTTCATTCCAGATTCGTTCAAGATCTGCATCGCCCTCCCAGCAGACCCTGCTTTGAAAGTGATGATAATCCCCTTTCACTGATATGTGCCAAATGTCTATGCCATAATTGCACTTCATTTATGTTTGGTCCTTCAGTGATATTTGCTTGGGCAAAAATAGCATGTCCCTGAAGCACATAAAGGTTGTGCTTCAAATCACCTTTCAATACCAGAAGTGACCCCTTGTATATTCTCAAGACTCCTCCTTTGGATCTGAATTCATAGCCAGCCTTGTCTAATGTCCCCAGTGGTATGAGATTCCTCTCCAGATCTGGTACATATCTGACTTGTGGCATCAATTTTGTCATGCCATTTGACAGAGTGAGCAATACTGAGCCTATCCCTTTCACTGTGCATCTGCCATTATTTCCCATTTTCACTTTTCCTCCATCAAAGTCTTGAAAATCTTGAAAGTAATGTTTATAAGGAGACATATGGAAGGAACATCCTGAGTCTAGGATCCATTCCTCTTCACCATACTCTCTGTCTGATGCCATCACGATCTCAGCTGAGTCATACCCTTCATGTATGTTTGCTGCCTGTTGATCCTGGTATTTGAAAGCATGCCCATTGTTGCTACCCTTCATTTGAGGACAGTCTTTACGCCAGTGCCCTTCTTTATCTCAATGAAAGCACCTCTTGTGCCTTACTTTGGATCTTGATTTGCTTCTTCCATGCCTTCCACCATTTCTCTGATTTCTGTGTTCTTGCCTTCCTCTTGAGAAAAGAACCTCAGAGTCCTTCTTTTCTGACTTCATTTCCAAATCCCTGGATCTCAATGCATCAAGAACTATGTCCAGGGTGGGATTGTCCCTTCCATACTTGATAGCATGTTTTATTTCTTTAAAACTTTCTGGAAGAGAGTTCAACAGGATAATGCCTTTGTTTTCATCACTGATCTTTTCACCAATTTGAGAGACCTCAAGGCAGATCTTGATGAAGTTATCCAGGTTTTCTTCCAGCCCCTTTGAAGAATCCATTTTATACCCAAAAAATCTTTCTTTGATGTAGATCTTGTTGGTGAGCGTCTTAGTCATATATAATGACTCAAGTTTCTTCCATAGTTGATCCACATTCTCTGCTTCATCAACCTGTCTTAACACCTTGTCTGAAAGATATAAGATGATGGTACTGTATGCGATTTCTGCCATTTCAAGCTTCTTCTCTGCTGTAATCGTATCAGGAAGTGTTGGTGGAGAATCAAGAATCCTTGCTACCTTCTGTTGTACCAAGATTGCTCTGATTTTCTTCCTCCAAAGCCCAAAATAGCTTTTACCATCAAATTTCTCCATTTCAAATTTGGCTGCCATTGTTGTTCCTGGAATGGTTACTGTCCTTGACTGGTTCTTGGAGCAGATGCGTGAGAGATAGTAATTAGGGTTTCTGAGATTCAATTTCTATCAAAGGATGACAATCTGGATCGAGTGAGCTGAAGCTCTGATACCAATTGTAGATGCAAAACTAAGCAAAAAGAAGATAGAGAGAGAAGAAGGAAAGAAAGAAGAAGTATATTTCGTATTAACCAAGCAGCTGAAGCTTTTACAAAACTATATTTACAAACAACTAGACCTCAACTACTCTCTAAGTCAACAGCCAATCACAAGCAAGATGACTAACCACTTATTAACAAACTAACTAAAGAATTAACCATTGTTTAAGAGTCAATATTACAACAATCATCATCATCATAAAGATAGAATTGTTGAAAAGATAAAAGAGAAAATCCATATTCATCATGAAAAGAAGAAAAACAAAGAGAAGAAAGAAAAGAACCACAAGATCATAAAGCTTAAATATAACAATAAAGAACAACAAGGAGGAGGAGGAGGAGGAGAAGTAGTAGAAGAAGAAGAGGAGGAGGAGGAAGAAGAAGAGGAGGAAGAAGAAGAATAGTTGCAGTGATAGTGAAGAAGTCGACGGCGACAGCGACGACGATGAGGGCGAGGACGAGGGCGGTGTCTTTAACTTTAGCGAGTTTCTTGAAGAATTATCAGCAAATATCAATATTTGAATTGAGTTTATATGCGTTTCACAAATATTAAGGATTGTTGTGATTTTTTATGTCATAATGAATTTGTTAAAAAAGTTTCTATTTTTATATTCCAAGACTCATGGAAAGGGAGATGTTTATTGCAATATAATACAACCCATGTTATAAATTTGACTTTTATTTATTTCATTTAGTTTTGGGGCAATGTCAAATATGTTAAATTTTTTTTCTAATAAATTTGTAAATATTTCACCCAATTATAACTTTCATCTAAATTTCCCTTTAGTGGTTTTTATATTTGAAAAATGAAAAATTTAGGTGGCAATGAGTTCTTGCTATCTCATTTTCTATTCTATTTTTTTTATTACTGGTTTCTAACACTTAAGTTTATTATACTAATTATATAATGAAATTTTTTTTTTTTTAAATTTTAAAAGCTTTTGTTATTTTTGAAATTTACATTTTCTAAAATGTCATTTTGAAAATACCCATAACTAGCTAGAATAGGAAACATTGAGCCTGTTGTTTTCTATGCAAAGTTGTTTGGCAAGGATTAATTTAAATACATCAAAAAATGAAATAAATATTTTATTGTTTTCATGTGTTTCCTTGAATTCATTGATCTTCAATAATCAATAATTATATATATTTTTTTTAAAAGAATCAATATTTAAATTAAATGTATCTAAAAATAAATATGTGATATTTTTAAATTAAATGGACAAACAAAAATAATATACATCTATCTAAACAATTTTTAAATTAAAAAAAAAATAGAAAATTACTTTTTTTTTTAAATATATTATATGAAAAAACGTATAAAAAACATTCGACCAAAAAATCACTAAATTGTGTTATGATGTATTTCTAATTACAAACAAGAAACCATTTTTACTAGGTTTTGTTAAAATATAGATCATTAACAAGTTTTACATAAATATTTTTTTTAAAAATTTTTATAAACAAAGCCCTAAACGGGCAAAACAAAAGCAACCGCTTAGGGAACAAAACCCCTAGCAAAGAAGGGAAAGACGAAATCCAGCTAGAGGATGAAGAATCGTCCATAGCCAGACGAGATCCAGCTAGAGGATGAAGAATCATCCATAGCCAGACGAGCAAGACGATCAACTACTCTATTTCCATTCTTAGAAGTGAAGACAAAGCTACAACTTCAGAATGAGGAAGCCAAGCGAGCAGGATCTGTGTCAATATCAGTCAAAGAAGGTCTATTAGCAAGTTTGTAATCTTGCCAATATTTGAGAATCCATTCCCCTTTAAATGCCCTTCAAGCATCGGAGTCTTGTGAATTGTAGAATTCCCGTCCTATCAAATACTCCAAGCTGTAATGTAGAAGAGCTCCAACTGATCCGTAGTCCCAGAAGAACCAATATGAAGAAACCTATCTTGAAAACCATGGTTATAAATATCTATTGCCTAATCATCCATCTACAAAAATTCCAAATCATCCACGGTTTTGGACAACTGACTAAAGCATGATCAACAGATTCAACACAAGAACCACACCAGAGGCAAATAGGGCAAACATCAATACCTCTCCTATTCATATTAGCATTAGTAGGAAAGAAATTATTAAAGGCCTGCCAAATAGTTAACTTGATTTTACTTGGAATTGAGAGCCCCCAAAATTTCCTCCACCAAGAAGAAACCTGATCCATATTGGAAGAAGCTAAAAGGTATTTTCGAGCTAAAAACACTTTATAGCCACTACGGACAGAGAAAATACCCTTCTTTTCATAGTGCCGAATAATGGAATCGACTTGAAACTGAGTATCCAAGAGGAATTCTTCTGATAGCTTCAACATCATCATCAATAAACAAATATGTGAGAAGATCCTCATTCCAAAAGCCACCATCAGTAATAAGAGAGGAGACCAACGAAGAATTATTAATAGTTGAAGGTGATATAAGGCGAAAAGATGTTTCTCTCAGAATCCATTGATCTTGAATCTGAATTGAAGTTCCATTACCCACACGCCATCTCAAGCCTTTCACCAGGAGATCTCTACCCGAGATAATACTTCTCAAAGAATAGGAGGGATTATTTCCAATTGATGAATCCAAGAAAGAATAATCTTTGAAGTATTTGCTTTTGAGGAGAGTAGCTGTAAACGAGTTTTGATTTTGGATAAGCCTCCATGCTTGTTTAGCAAGTAAAGCCTTTTAAAAATCATACAATCACAACTTTTTATTATTGTCATTATCTTTTAAGATGGCACAATTTATGAAGAATTTGAGTAAGAGAATTTGTCACTAAAATAGTTTCTGAAAAGCCAATATATATATAAAATAAGAATTAGGGCTGAGGAAATAAAATAGCTAGACAAACTCATTAAGGGAAAAAAATGCCCAAAAATACGGGTTGTCGAGTTTTTGGTCCAAGGGAGAAAAAATCTATAGGCTGCAACCACGAGAGGTGTGGCCTAGGCAACATGAGGAAATATTCCCCTCAAGTTAGAGAGGAAGATCACAAATGCCCAATTTGGGAAGAGGAAAATAGAATTGAGATTTTTCAAGAGCCATGGTCAAAACATCCGCAAGTTGATCACCGGTTCAAATGTGTTGAGGATAACTAATCTCATCATTAAGAACATCATAAACAAAATGACAATCGATCTCAATATGTATGGTGCGTTCAAGAAATATATGATTCGCTGCTATGTGATTGTTTTAGGGAGATGAAAACTGAAGGGAAAAAACTTTTTATTCCATTTTCATTTTGTTTACAATACAGTGGTTATATATAAGATTATGCAACAACTTATTTTGGAATATACGAGCGAAGATTAACGCCTAATTTGATTCTAATTGACCCATTGAAGAAGGGATTTCAATCCCTTAATGTTAGTTTAACAGCTGATTAATCAAGATTAAGATAGCAAAAGGGGTTAGTTCAGCAGCATTCTTTCCCACGTGCAGCAGCTGTCAAGATTAGATATTTTACTTGTTTCAGTTAGAGTTTGTTACATGTAATGGCTGTGATATAAAGCCTTGTTTTCTGTTTTCTTTTTCTTTCTTAGTTTTACATCTGAGAAACAGAGAATTGTATTAGCAAATAAATTCTCAGGGAAAGCAACATCAAATGAAATCCATTTTGTTCTTCAATTCTTCTTTGTATTCCAAAAGGCTAGAGTTCTCATTGTCATAGATTGAAGTTCTTAGTTTCTTCTTCTTTGTTTTTCGATTAAATCATCACAAATGGTATCAGAGCTCTCAGGATAGACAAGAAGAAGATTCGTAAATCAAGAATCCGCCATTGATAAAGCAAAAGAAGATCTGCAAATCATTTGTGTCTTTTCTGCCATAAGTCTGTACTGTCAAGAATCCTTCTCATCGATTAAGATCAATCAAGAATCCAAGGATTGATCACAAAAGAAATGTCTGCAAAATTCGAATTGGAAAAGTTTGATGGGAAGGGAGATTTTGCCCTGTGGAAGAAGAAGATAAGAGCATTACTTGTGCAACAAAAGGTTGCCAAAATTCTGGATGATCCATCAACCCTCCCAGCCACGACTACTGCAGAAAAGAAGGCTGAAATGGGAGAGACTGCCTTCAGTACCATCATCTTTTACCTATCTGATAATGTTTTGAGACGTGTAGATGAAGAAGATACAGTGGACAAGCTATGGAAGAAGTTGGAGGAATTGTATTCAACTAGATCCTTACCAAACAAAATCTATCTAAATGAGAAACTGTTTGGTTTCAGGATGAATCCTTCTAAGGGGCTGGAAGACAATCTTGATGAATTTACCAAGATTTGTATGGATATTGCTCAAACTGGTGAGAAGATAAGTGGAAAAAATAAAGCAGTGATCTTGTTAAACTCACTGCCAGAGAGCTACAAAGGAATAAAAGAAGCTATCAAATATGGAAGAGACACATTAACCATTGACCTTGTTCTAGATGCTCTGAAATCCAAAGAACTAGATATGAAGTCTGAGAGAAGGGATGCAGAGGCTCTTTACATCAGAGGAAGACAAGATCAAAGGTATGGGAAGCAAAAGTCAAGAGGCAGAAGCAAATAAAAACCCAAAGTGAAAAGTAACAAGTGTTTCTTTTGCAATCAAGAAGGGAACTGGAGAAAAGATTGCCCCAAAAACCCTCTTAGAAACCAACCTACAGAGAAAGGAGAGAAGGGAGATAAGCAAAATGAAGCCAATGTACACGAAGGGTATGATTCTGTAGAACTCTTGATGATCTCAGAAGTAGCAAATTCTGAAGAGTGGGTAATGGATTCAGGCTGCTCATTTCATATGACATCACAGAAAGATTACTTCCAAGAATTTCAAGAAATTGAGGGAGGTAAAGTGGTCATGGGGAACAATCATCTCTGCCTTGTGAAAAGGATTGGGAATGTTAGAATTAAAATGTCAAATGGAACAGTGAAGATCTTATCCTCTGTCAGATATGTGGTTGATGTTAAACGAAATCTAATTTCTCTTGGTACACTTGACAAAGCTGGCTATGAATTCAGAGGTGGAAATGGAACATTGAAGGTGTTCAAGGGATCCATGCTCGTGATGAAAGGAATACAGAAGAATTGCTTGTATGTTCTTCAAGGGTCAACAATCCAAGGTGAAGCCAATGCAGTGATTGAATCCAAAGTGAATGAAAGTGTGATTTGGCATCATAGGCTGGCTCACATAAGTCAGAAGGGACTCAATCACTTGCATGATCAAGGCTTGTTGGGAAAGGGAAAACTGGAAGAGTTGCCTTTCTGTGAACACTGCATAATCAGCAAAGCCACCAAAGTAAGATTCAGCAAAGGAAAACAATGCACACAAGGCATCATGGATTACATCCATTCACACCTGTGGGGGCCAGCTAGAGTAGCCACACATAGTGGTGCAAGGTACTTTCTATCCATAATTGATGATTACTCTAGAAAATTATGGATATATGTGCTGAAAAGTAAGGGTGATGTGTTCAAACACTTCCAAGAGTGGAAGGTGTTAACTGAAAATCAAACTGGAAGGAAGATGAAGGTGTTAAGGACAGATAATGGCCTTGAATTCCTCAATCAGAATCTAAATGATCTGTGCAAGATCAGTGGCATCAAAAGACATTTGACAGTTCCATATACACCCCAGCAGAATGGACTTGCTGAGAGATATAACAGAACCATCCTTGAGAGGGTGAGATGTATGCTAGCCTATGCAAAACTACTAAAGTTCTTTTGGGGAGAAGCTGTCTCTACTGCTGCATATGTTATAAACAGAAGTCCATCAGCTGCTATTGACTCAAAGACACCTCAAGAATTGTGGACTGGGGAGCTGCCTGACCTGTCAAATTTGAAGGTATTTGGGTGTGCTGCCTATGCACACATGAAGGATGATAAATTGGGACCAAGGGCTCTAAAATGCATTTTCTTGGGATATCCACCTGGAGTGAAAGGATATAAACTCTGGTCTTTGGAGTCTGGGCAGAAGAGATGTATAATCAGCAGGGATGTCAGTTTTAATGAAGAAGTGATGCCATGGAGTGATTCACAACAAGGACAAGAAGAAGATTCTGGAAAATTTAAATCTTACAGTATTGAACCTGAAGATATACATGACAACACCAACACTCAAAGTTCCCAATCTGGAGCTGAAACAGTCACAAATTTGCAGCAATCAGAAAGCATAGACCAAGAAACATCAAGCAGTGCTACTACTGACTTTGACACTGATGCTGACTTAGATGACTATCAACGTTCAAGAGACAGAGAAAGAAGAGTGATTAGAGCTCCATCCAGGTTTGATCAAGTAGACTATGTTGCATATGCTTTAACCTGTGCAGACATTGACACTGGAATAGAGCCTGCCTCTTATGATGATGCCATGAATTCGAGAGACAAGGGATTATGGCTCAAAGCAATGGAACAAGAGCTACTGTCATTAAACAAGAATGACAAATGGTTCTTGACTGAACCACCTAAGAAGAAAAGCATTGTGGACTGCAGATGGATATTTAAACTGAAGCAGGGAATTGAAGGGGTTGAAAAACCAAGATATAAAGCTAGATTGGTAGCCAAGGGATTCTCTCAGAAACAGGGAATTGACTACAATGAAGTGTTCTCACCAGTTGTTAGACACACTTCAATCAGAATTCTCCTTGCAATTGTGGTTCAGCTGAATTTACATCTAGAGCAGATGGATGTAACTACTGCCTTCTTACATGGAAGCTTGGAAGAGGAGATCTATATGAGACAACCCCCTGGTTTCATTAAGAAAGGAGAAGAGCATCTAGTTTGTAAATTGAAAAAGTCCATCTATGGATTGAAGCAGTCACCAAGACAATGGAACAAGAGATTTGATACTTTTGTTACATCAAATCTGTTCCAAAGAAGCAGTTTTGATCACTGTGTATACATCAAAAGGTTTGCACCAGACATCACTGTGTTTCTATTACTCTATGTTGATGATATGCTAATTGCATCCATAGACATGAATGAAATCAAGAAAGTGAAACAGCTCTTAAGTACAGAATTTGAAATGAAAGATCTAGGCCATGCTAGCAAGATCTTAAGGCATGACAATACACAGAGATAGATTGAAGGGAACACTATCCATTATGCAGAAAGACTACCTTGAAAGAGTTGTGAAAAGGTTCAGCATGGAGTCAGCCAAGGCAGTGAAGACACCATTAGCAGCACATTTCAAACTCTCCTCAAAGCAGTCTCCAACCACTGAAGTTGGAATAATAGAAATGAATTCTGTGCCTTATGCCAATGCAGTGGGAAGTTTTATGTATGGAATGGTTAGTACTATACCTGATTTGGCTCATGCAATGAGTGTAATTAGCAGATATATGAGCAACCCAGGCAAGCCTCATTGGGAAGCAACTAAATGGATCCTAAGATTTGTGAAAGGTAGTTCACACAAGGGTCTGATATTCACTAAGACAGAAGACATGACTGAATGTTTGAAGGGATTTGTTGACTCTGATTATGCAGAAGATCAAGACAAGAGGAGATCATTAACTGGATATGTGTTTAGCCTTTTCAATAACACTATCAGCTGGAGATCTACCCTTCAAAGTGTAGTAGCCTTGTCTTCCACAGAAGCTGAGTACATGGCTTTAAGTGAGGCAGTAAAAGAAGCCATATGGTTAAAGGGAATTGTGATAGAAATGCAAGTAACAGACTGCAAAGTGAAGGTGTTTTGTGATAGCCAAAGTGCTCTTGCTATTTCTAAGAATCCTTCCTTCCATGATAGGACCAAACACATAGATGTTAGGTTCCATTTTGTTAGAGAGGCACTTCAAGAAGGTTTGGTAGCAATTGAGAAGGTATGCACAAATGAAAATCCTGCTGATATGCTTACAAAAGCATTACCATTTGCAAAGTTTGATTACATGTGTAGTAAACTGAGAATTGAATAAGGAATATCTGTGTATGATTGATTGAATCAGTGTTAAGAGGGTGTTTTGTTAGTTTAACAGCTGATTAATCAAGATTAAGATGGCAAAAGGGGTTAGTTCAGCAGCATTCTTTCCCACGTGCAGCAGCTGTCAAGATTAGATATTTTACTTGTTTCAATTAGAGTTTGTTACATGTAATGGCTGTGATATAAAGCCTTGTTTTCTGTTTTCTTTTTCTTTCTTAGTTTTACATCTGAGAAACAGAGAATTGTATTAGCAAATAAATTCTCAGGGAAAGCAACATCAAATGAAATCCATTTTGTTCTTCAATTCTTCTTTGTATTCCAAAAGGCTAGAGTTCTCATTGTCATAGATTGAAGTTCTTAGTTTCTTCTTCTTTGTTTTTCGATTAAATCATCACACTTAATTTGCTCATTTATCAACCCATGTTTACACTCCCCTTCAAGTTGGTGTATATATGTCTATCATACCCAACTTTTCAAGTGAGTTGTGAAAGTTTTTGCTGCATACCGCCTTTGTAAGGATATCAGTTAATTGTTCTTTTGACTTTACCAAAGGAAATTGAAGAATCTTGGATTCAAGATTTTGTTTGATAAAGTGTCGATCAACAGTTAACATGTTTGGTTCGATCGTGTTGGACTAGATTGTTGAAATATCAATTGCGCTACTTACTTCTCAAAGTAACTAAGTTCCCTTCAATAAAGGTAAAGTATCCTGAAGTAGACTTTGTCTGATATATTTCTAACCCAATCGACATCTTTAAATCCATCAATATTCTAGTTACCATGTTTGGAGATTAACAATCCTTTTCTTTGAGAGGACATTAGATATTTAAGGATCAATTTGAATCACGACATTCATATAGTCTTCACTAGGACAATGCTAACCCACTTACTGCGTAAACTATGTCAGGTCGTGTATCTGACAAATATATCAGTTTACCAACCAGCCTTTTATATCTACCTTTATCCATTGGAACTTGGTTTTGATATATCCCGAGTCGATGATTAGAAGTTATTGGTACTTCGCCAGGCTTACATTCTAATAACCCAACTTTGGTTAATAAATATAGGACATATTGCTGTTGAGACTTTGGTTAGGTATAGAAACTTCAATTCCTAGAAAATGTTGCTACCAACCAACGATGCGGAGCGACTAACCCTTTATATAATACAGTTCATTTCTAACTTGAGAAAAGAGTAAATGAAAAGAACAAGAAGGAAAACAATAGTCGCCACCAATGATTGGTTTTGAAATGAGTGTTATTGGTCACCCAAGATTGACAAAAATAAAATGGTCAGCAGTTGTTTTGAAAAATAGGTTCGGGAGTTTATTCATGTTTAGGGAAGGTATTAGCACCCATTCATTTAAAGAACCTGTTTCGGTTTATCTCAGATATGTCATTAAAAGCGCTTTTTACTAAAACAAAATGTTTTTATTATTATTTTGGAATATCCCACATTTATTAGTCAATAAAATATCACTAATTATTTTAATGATATTGTTAATAATTATGAGTGGCATTAAGCCATTAGAAAAAAAAATATTTTAAAATGTCCCCTGTTAATTTGATCATATCATTAATCATTATAATGATATCATAAATTACTATGAGTACGTGGCGTTCCTCCATTAGAAAAATATTTTTTTAAATCAAAGATAAAATTATCAAACCATAAATCTTTTTATTTAATAGAATTTGAGATCAAAATATCCTTGTACTCTTAAATTTCAACTCTAGAGAGTTCCTTAGAATGAACATATTAAAGAAAAAGTCTTTTACTTTGATTTTAATGTCAAGCCATTAAACTTCTCGATTCATAAAATTTGGGATCAAAATATTCTTGTACTTCCCAAATTTCAAATTTTATGCAGCTTTTTTTGGGAAACTTTTGAATAAGTCATTTAAATTGGTTTTAAAATCAAGGCATAAACTTTCTCAATTCATGAAATTTAGGTTCAAAGTATCCTTGTACTCCCAAATTTCAAATCATACAAAGTTTTTTGGAATGAAAAACTTTTGGTAAAGTCATTTCAAATTGATTTTAAAAATCATACCATAAAATTTAGGATCAAAGTATCTTTGTACTCCCAAAATTCAATCCATATGATTTTTTTTAATGAAAAAACTTTTGGAAATGTCATTTCAAATTGTGTTTAAAATCATGCCATAAAATTTCTTAATTCATGAAATTTGGAATCAAAGTATCCTTATACTCCTAAATTTCAATTCATAGGAAGTTTTTTGGAATAAAAAAAACTTTTGAAATAGTCATTTCAAATTGGTTTTAAAATCATGCCATAAAATTTTTTAATTCATGGAATTTGGGATCAAATTATTCTTATACTCTCAAATTTCAATAATAGAAATTTTTTTGGAATGAAAAAGTTTGGAAGAAAAGTCACCTAAATTGCTTTTAAAATCAAACCATAAAATTTCTTCATTCATAAAATTTGGGATCAAAGTATTCTTGTACTCCCAAATTTCATTATGAGAATTTTATAGAGAGAAAAAGTTTTGAAAATGATTTTTTTTTTTTTAATTTTATTAAAACCACACAGAATTCAAATTTTGAAATTTTGAAATTTGAGATCAAAGAATCATTGTACTCCCATAATTTAATTGTAAGAATTTTTGAAAAAAAAAAAAAGAGAAGTTTCAAAAAAAATTTCCCTCTTTTTTTACTATCAATTCAACTAAATAATGAATTTAATTTTAAAAACTTCAAGCACTACGAAAACAAGAGTTGAAATTATAAAACCAAACAATATAATAGAGAGCAAGTCTAAACACTTCAAGCACCTTAGATCAAGAGAAAATTTGAACCTATTCATTTTAAAACTAAATATGCATGGCATAGCATTGGAACAACCTAAACATTTTCAAGCAAAAAAAAAAAACATTGCTAAACTTAAATTTGAATCTTTCCATTAATTTTAAACAAGCAAAAGACAAAACAATATTAACATTTTCAAGCATTCTAAAAAAAAACCTACATAAGCTATGAAACATATTCATTTTAAAGCAAGTAAAAGATTTGAACATTCCCAAACATCTTCAAGCATTTTTAATAGTAAAAGAAACATACATGGACATTTGGGTCAACACATTTTAAAGAAAATGAGCAAAACCATTTAAACAAAAAGTCTAGAGAAAACATCCTATAAAGAAGGACCATGAGCTTAAACCCATCCCATTTACTCAAGCAGAAAAAGAGAAATCATAAAAAAGTAAACCTCAACTTTTGGTCATTTGAAAAAAAAATAGATAAAAAACATCCTACAAACTTAAATACCATAAATTTAAAACCATCATTTTTAAGAATCAAGAAAGATATTGAATCAACCTTACCAAAATCATCTCAAACTTTTTTTGAACAAATGGCATTGAAAGGAGGAGATGCTTTAATTTATTATTATTTTTTTTAATAATGAGTAGTGAGGATGAAGAGAAGGGAAAAAAAATTATGGCTTATGATGGTTCCTCCTTGAGCAAGGGAAAAAACATAAAGAAATAGAAGAGAGTTGGGAGGTGAGAGGTTGAGTGAATGGTGGGTGGAAAAAGATGGAGGAATTGGAGGTGCTGGAGTTTAATTATTATTATCATTATTAAATAGGGGTTTTTCAAAAAAAAAAAAATGGAGGAGTGGAGATGATGGAAGTTTAAATTTTTTTTTTTTAAATAGGGGCCTTCTCCTCTCTCTAGATGAAGAATATGATGAATTTATAGATGGTATGTTAAGGTTTATTTTATTTTATTATTTTTTGAATTTTAATCTTTTTGGCTAGAAATTTGAAAAAAACTTCCCATTCTATTACACCTCTTTTTACCTACCCTTTTTTGTCAACGATTTAAAATAACATTTCCCCTCACTTTCTTTTTAAAACAATGTTTGAAATATCACTCATTTTTTTCATTTTCTTTTAATACCCTTTTTACCTAATGAATTCAAATTTTCCCACTATTTCTTTTCTTTTTCTTTTATTTTAGGGGAATTGAAAAATTAGATTTATTTGGTGTTTGGATTGCAATTTAAAAAAATATGTTTTGGATTCAATTATTTTTTAAGCCTAAAATCTAAATTCAATAAAAATAAGAATCCTAACTATCCTATTCATCTAACCCAAAAAAACGAAAACACGCGATTGCGTCCCTCACCCACACAATCCCGTCACTCTCGCGTATGAAGTTCGGAAAGGGAGTGACTCGTCTTCTGAAGAGAACTTTCATTGTTACTTCAAATTCCTCTATGACGAAATTCCTCCAGTTGCTATTTCGCGTATGGATTGGAGACAAATAAAGCAAGATTTTATTAACCTTTGCCTATCAGTTATCAGTTTCCAACATATAATTTAGATGTGTTGATTAAAGAGTTCATCATTGCTGTCAATTTGGAAGTGTTTGTTATTGAGTGCTCCCTTTTTTTTAGGGTCATTTGGTGAATGAGTTTTTTGTTGGTTTGATTAAAAAGGTGGGTGGAAATGCTACCTATTTGAGACAAAAAAATTTCAAAAAAAAAAAATAGAAAGCTAGATATAATCACTCAAAATATTTGGCTATTGTAGTCTTTATCCTGTTATCTTCTTTTACATAAATTGATTTTTAAAACATGTATCATCGGGCTATTTTTTGAAGTGCTTATTTCAAAACAAATACTTATATGGCCATTTAATATATGTATGTATTTGTACTACTTTGTTTTTACACTATATTGAAAGGAATGGGATGTTTGAATTTAGAGATGTTTAACTTGAAAAACTTGATAGAGATCCTCATGTGTACTGTCATTTACAACTTATTAGGAATTAATTTTGACGTTAGCTGCTATTTTTTTAGCATAACAATTATTAGAATTGAAAGGGGTTTTATTGCATTACAACAAGAGAATTTGCTCTGGTTTGCATTGTGCAAGAAGGAAATGCTTACGGTCCTTTTTAGAGAGAATTTGTTGTATGATATTAAACTAATGTTTTATTTATTTTCCTGTTTGCATCAAACATAAAGTTTTATTTCTGAAATATAAATAAAGCAAGGTATGGCTATTGCAAATGATAACGAAATTCATGTCATTAACCATTGAACCCCTAGAAATTTTGATGCAAATGTTCTTGAGAATGCAAAATATAAGGTTGTTTCATGGTTTGCAATATGTTTATATGACCTTGTCTTTGCTTCTTGGTTTGATCATATTTGTATATTATTTCTTTTAATCTATCTACTTTGTTACTCATGTTTTATTTTATTCATCCAATTTGTGGGTACGTGATAGAAGCTTGGAGCTTTGCAAATGACATTTTGACTTTAAAGATTTATCAAACATAGCTAGCAGAAGTAACAATAAAATTTAAACTTGTATTAGTAAAATTAGTTGAAGCTTTAAGTGGGTTCCATATACTGAACAATGTATGTATGAGAGGTTGTCTCGATTAGTTTGTATTTAAAAAGAGATTGAAAATATATATTGAGTTAATTTCTTTAAACAGATTGATGCTATATTGTTTTAATAAAGAACGAGAGGATGTGAAATGTATTTTTAGAACTAATTCTAATACAGTTAGTTGAATAAAATTCTTATTATTAATTATATAATAAACTGAAACTTATTATGTTCACATAATTATTTCAATATATGAAAATTCCTTCTAAAAAAATATAAAATAAATCTGGATTCTGAACCAAACACGAGTCTTGATTCACGATCTCATTTTTTAATTTTGAATAACAAACCAAACACAACTTTTGAATTTCAATATCTCAATTCTGAATTCTGAATTTGTTACCAAACGCAGTTCTGGAATCAACAAATTCACAGAACAATACCCTAAATTTATTGCAATCCACTAAATTTAAATTCTGTTTTCCAGATTGCATACCAAACGGGGCCAATCACCCATACATAGCCACCATTTTCCCCTTTTGACAAAAAGTATTTTATTTGAATTTTCACTCTTTTTTCTTTATTACTTTTTCATTCCCAACTTACCTAGAAAGGAATCTAGAATATTCCTCATCTTTTAGGGAAAAGAAAACTGAAGGGAAAAAAACTTTTTATTCCGTTTTAATTTTGTTTACAATACACTGGTCACATATAAGATTATACAGCAACTATTATTAGTGTATACAAGAGGAGATTAAGGCATGATTTGATTGTAATTGACCCATTGAAAAAGGGCCCTTAATTTGCTCATTTGACTGCTCATGTTTACACTATGTATCAAGCATATTGACTATTACAAAATAACTTAACCGGTTGATTGTAAAAAATATCAAAACAAGCCAAGAGAGACTTTACCAATTTTAACTTACAGGTTGTACTTTCCATATAATGATATTGGCTTCCACAGAAAAACGAGATTGTTGAAAAATATAGTAGCTAGTTAATGAACGTCGAGTAAGAGGACAACTCGCCAATCAATATCAAAATATGCAAAAAGTTGTATATCACACTCATCATTAAAAATAATATCTTGACCGAAACACCCTTTCCAAATACTGCAAAACAGGTAACTCGGCCTCCCAATGTACAGTTCGTGAATTACTCATAAATTGTGCCAAAATGTGAATTGAATAAAAAAGTTCTGGTCAATGATGGTTAAGTTATAAATCATAAATTACGCCCATATTTTTCTTGATTATCAAGTACCTTACAATTAATGGTAGGAAGATTTGTTACATCGTTGTAGCAATAGGTTTACTGATATATTAATAGTGATTGACAGATATACTCGAGTTTTGAAATTCTAACATTTGTATAAATATTTTTTTTCTTATGTAAATATTTTACCCAATTATAACATTCATATAAATTTCCCACTAATATAAGTAGAGGAGAAAAAAAGCGTGGGGACCATGACAGGTGATAGTATAATATATATATGCATGTTTTTTTAAAGTCAAAGGTCAATGGAAAGCCCTTTGTTTTGCCAATTCAAACAGACAAACAACTTGACTAAATTTCTCTTAGTTTAATTTTAATAACAACTAACAAAATAAGCAAGTTGTGTATTTTTAAAGTGCACCCCTATTTGACTAAGTCATCAATTTGCAAAAAAAAACATATAATTTATCTATCCATTAACATTCCCTATATATATCATTTAATGAATATCACTTCATATATTCATAAAACTATAATTTTTGAGAAATATTAAAGGGAGAAATATGTCAAGAATAATGAACAGGATTCAAGAAAGTCTTCATATCCATGGAGGCCACAACCACAAGAAAGAAGAAGATGATCATCATCATCATAAAGATGGAATTGTTGAAAAGATTAAAGAGAAGATCCATATTCATCATGAAAAGAAGAAAAACAAAGAGAAGAAACAAAAGAACCACAAAATCATAAAGCTTAAGAATAAC